>OY101436.1:11469499-12069499 GCA_956483605.1 Tuberolachnus salignus
AATGATTCTTTTTATAATTGATATTCCACACGTGATGTAGTTTTATTTGCCCGAAACTTTCTTTTTTCGTATTAAAATAAAAATAGACAATCGACAAATAAATGTTGTAACGAAGTATACGTATATAATACAACTATACAGCTCGTGTAATATAGTTGGAAAAAAAACAATACCTTGTTAAAAATAGTATACTATAAAATGCATTAAAAAAAGGGTGGGAGGGAAAGTGACATCAAAGGAGAGAGCGGAAAGAACCGAAAAAATCGACAAAATAAATGTTTCAAAACTGGAGATTATTGTTACATTATTCAAACTGTTCACCGAGAAAGCTCTATATGTTGTGTTTTACAATAGGCTACACAAAAAAAAGAAGGCATTCGCTACAAATTCACAGCACTAGTATTATTGTTAGAAAAAAAGCTTACATACAACGCAATATGGCTGGGCATCTTATGTACATTTAACATGCAGTAAAGGGACGTTTTTTTTTTTTTTGTTTTTTTTTTTTTTTGGAGGGTTGACATTTAGATCCGTTTTAAAAAAAAAAAAAAATTAAACTTTCTAAGTCCTCGCCAAATCAATTTGTCCACGGGGACATTTTGATCCGTTTTTTCATCACCCGGTGGCGTATTACCATACGATGGCATTGACAAAACGGTTAGAAAATTTAAATTTTTACCAAAACGAATCTTAAATGTCATCCCAAAAACAACCGGATCAAAATGTCGCCATACCGATAGTAATGTTACGGTTTTAATAAATCGTTAAAAGATAAGTAAATATTTGAAATATTCATTGACGAAACAAACGGAATTCAGTGGCACCGGAACGATTTTCAAACCGTAGGGTGCTGAACATAATATATTTTTTTAAATATCTAAAAATGATTTCGGAATTTTTATTTTTTTATTTATTTATTTTTTTTTTGTTCGGATAATTGAATATATAAAATTACCAAGGACGGACAATTTTTCTATTGTATAAAATAATGAGCCTAAGACGGGATGACGCTTATGCAAATCTATAGTGTTGTTCCGATATTGATGAAACATTTCACACAAGAGGGACGTCGTCTACTTTTTATCTCGACATCACACTTGGTTTTTATCTTTTGAATCGTGTCTGTTTACCTTGGTGACACGGATTCGGTATAAAACAGTTGTTATTGTTTAAAAAATAATTCTGCTTTTTTTTAAAACAAGAATATAAATTGGCACGGGCAACGACTGACGGAACAGCTTGTACAATATAAAATAATAGAAAGTTTTTTTTTTTTTTTTTTACAATTTTTGTTCCGTTCCAATTTATTCGTCAGTGTTTGACAAAAAATTTATTTTAATCGTTTTCTTTTTTTAATTCGTTTTTTTTTTTCCCAACGTATTCGACTGTTTCGCGTTTTGTTACAATATCTAGACACGATAAAAAAAACTGTAGGCGACTACTGAAACCCATATATATATATATGTTAGCGACGAAGGGGGAAGCGCTTAGCCCCTAAGAAATGTTTCGTTCGGGGACGATTGCCCCCCCCCGCCCCCGGTTGTTGTTTTGGCGCCGCTGACGACCGGGTCGCTCGTTTTTCGCAGCCCGGCGACTTTCCGCGACTTTAGTAAATCCCGGACTTTGGCTTTGGTTTAAAGTGATATCAATAATATACGGCGTTGGTGTACCTCGATAAAACGCAAGACGGCGGGGTGCAGACGAGGCGCATACGGCGACGGTGACGGGGTTTTAATAAACCTTTTAGACGGCCGCGTTAACTCCGACCTAATTGAATCATCCGAAGGGGTTTTCTCGGCGGAGATGGCGTTTTACGGTACGAATTCCGACACGTTTTCGCACTAAACAAATATGGCGAACCCCGGCTAGGTAAACGTTTACAATGAGTTTCCCGCGCCTGCGACGTCGTAAAATCTTTGTTAAGTACGCCATATTATTATATGCACCGTACATCGGCCGGGGCCCCGCAAACAACCCTCGCCGTCGTGCCCGTGTGAATCCCTTGTATATTATAAAGTCGAAAACAAACACGAAATACCTGGCCAAATTTAACGTGTGCCCTCGTAAGCCGAAACGACAGTAAGCGACGGTCCCGATTGTTTCGGGACTGACGACTTTTTTCTTTCCGGATCGCTTCGTTTCGTTCCCGTCGCATTATTTTACGCGACCAATTTAATGTATTAATGTGAACCAACAATACGAATTCTCAACAAAATCACCGTATATAGTGTGATCAGTTAACGTTTTTGACATGTATATGTCTTATGGCTGGGGGTCATTCTGTTCATTTGTTGTCCGACACCGAGAATGTTACCGCGACGCTCGTTTAAAGAACAAGCTCAAAATCGTCATTCCGATAACCGAACCGCCGCGAAATGTCTGTATTGACGAATTTCCCCTAGCTGATAACGAATTCAATTTTCGTTTTATCCAAAACAGATTCGGTGTTTCCTGCGCTGTTTGCGATCGCCTTTGGTTCGAGAAAGATATGAAGCACGTTCCCCAGAAAGCCGTAGATTTTTTGCTCGAAAAATACCCAGACTTTGATTCTCATAATATGAGCGTGTGCAATACTTGTTATAAAACTCTGCTCAGTAACAAAGTTCCCCGTTTTGCTACGATTAACGGTTTTTGTTATCCTCCATTTCCATCTGATTTACCGCCTCTCGATCCTATCTCTGAACGATTAGTGTCACCGCGTCTTCCATTTAAAAATTTAGAAAAATGTATACTCAATAAAAATAATTGTCGTCTTTGAAAAATAAATAAATAATTCCTGTATTTGAAACTTGTTTATTTTTTACACGTGTTAAAAAAGTTACCTACAGTTTAATCCTCGTATCAAATACCAAATTGACATCGACATTCTAATGTCAACTATATTCAGTAGAAACAAGACATATACATGTACCGATGTATTTGTATGTAGTGTAGATACTCTTAGTTTTTTTTTTTATTTATTTTTTTTTTTTCTTAGTCTACGGTTGATGTTCCGTTTTTGCTTAGTATCGTACGTATAATCATGGCGGTTGCCACAAGTCTGGAAAACCTGGAAATGACAAAAATGTCATGTAACCGCGTTTTCGTTGCGCGATTTGTTGTATTCTTGCCAAGCACCAAAGTGGTGCGCTTGGGGAAAATACAAATATTTCATAATAATAAAAGTAACTTTTCAAATTCGGTCGTTTACTTGCTTTACTTTGGCTTTAGGGGGACTGTATAAATAGCCGTGTACAGTTGTTTGTTGTGTCTTAGGGGGAAACCGCTCACGATCCGGATACGCATTGTTATATAATATTTCACGTATACAGTTTTCAAAGACAGATATAAAGAATAATTTCCAACGCTTTTTATTTTCTCACAATCCGATTTACAATTTATACGGAAAAATAAAGTCCAAAATAATATCGTGAAATTTTCACTTCACTGCTGCACAATCCGTACGCGGGGGAACCGGAGACATTTTGTTTAAAATCAAACAAAGATGTGTTGATAATTAAACAAAAGAAAGAAAAAAAAAAGGCCAAATGATACGTGAAAAATGTCAAAATGCGAAAGTGGTTTACTCGGATATAAAAAGGTTAGGAACCGTTGGTCTACGGAGATATGAGCTTAAAACACTAAAAAACCTTTTATAAAAATGCGCTCAAAATTGCCAATAAAAGCAGCTCACAAAGCGCACTAAATTGCAGTAAAATGCAACTCATTAATCGAATTGTTTTATTCTGTTCGTATATTATCGAATCGTAACAAATTTCACTGTAGTTATACAGCCTGTGTTAAATAACTTATAAAACACGAAATTTCGTAATTGTGAGTACGTATGAAATATGAAAAAAAAATTAATTTAAAAAACACAAAAATAATGTGATAGTAAGATAAATAGGGCGATTCTATTTAGTTAATAAACTGTACGCAAAGATAAATCAATGCAAATGAAAAACGATTCTGAACGGAGTTCGGTTAAACATGTTAGGTAGATAAATTAAAAAAAAAAAATTGTATAATTGTATTAATTTTCTAGTATACATTCGATTACAATCGTTCGTATTTTTAACGAATTTTAACACAAATTTGAACTTGAAACGCCGGTAAATATAAATGACAACATTTTTATCTATGTAAATAATAATAATAATAATAATAAACGTATTCAAATTGTTATAAATAACTTCAAAAACCCCAAAAGAATATTTTGAAAATGGAACTACAAGTACTATTTGTATATTAGATTCTGAAGAAAGCGTTGGTTTAAGTATATTGCGAGATTTTATCTGTCTGTGAACAACTTTTCTGTCAATAATTTCGCCCCGATCTTCAATGATTTCTAGAACAAAAATTTGTCTAGTCAGTGCATCGCCAATTTGATAGTTTTCTGATTTCTCTTTGCAGTTTCTTTAATACAAGCGGAACAAACGTCGAAAAATCGGGAATATGTACGGTTTCTGTTATTTTCGATTTGTTTTTTGTTTCTGATACGGTACATATAATAGTAGTAGAAACCTGAAATGTTCACCGAATACTTTTATTAGCACTTGTTAGACGTAGTACAATTTCCGAAATATCCCGACGTTTTTTGATATATTAATTTGTTTCGGCTCTAAAAAAAAAAATGCTCGACAATTTAATACGAAAAAACTCCGACAGTCGATAAATATTTTCTAGTTGCAAATTTAATACGATTTTCAATTTAAATCGATCAAAACACGTTGAACACGTAATGAACAATTGTATATCGTACGTACGTTCCTATTTTACCGCATACAACATCGACCCACCCGCTGTACGAAGTATGTCGGTTTAAAAAAAT
This sequence comes from Tuberolachnus salignus, assembly GCA_956483605.1. Classification (NCBI taxonomy): domain Eukaryota; kingdom Metazoa; phylum Arthropoda; class Insecta; order Hemiptera; family Aphididae; genus Tuberolachnus; species Tuberolachnus salignus. Next base: position 11,474,310 of record OY101436.1, read on the forward strand.
AAAAAAAAATAAATTTTTTTTTTTATTATTATTCATCGGTCTAAATGCATTCAACAAGAAAATAGTCCCTGTCCGTCGTCGGTGTAAAAACATAAATTTTAAATTAATTTATCGAGACCATTTCGTAATTAAAAAAAAAGTACATCAGCACGTTGTCCCGTATAATAGAGCGTCATGTTTTTATAATAATTATTACTTTACAATATTAAAAATATTCGGATGAAAAAGAAAAAGAAAATATATATTCTCCGTCTATACGACTAGACGACCGGATATAAATGATAAGGAAACGAAACGAAAAGTAAATAATAAACCGCGTCCTCGTCGCGGGGAAAGTCGCTATTTTTTTTAAGTATTTCACAAAGACATACAGTTTTACGAGTACGGTGTGTAACAATGTGCACATATTTATAGTGACGTCAGACACCAATAAGTACTGGTAGTATTATTTTTCGTTGGTAATCTTTGTTTTAATCTTGAATTTTTTATTTTTAATGCGCCGGAGCAGCGCGCAAGAGAAATTATTAATAAATCGAGCCGACAAACGGACGTGGCGACTTTAACTCGTAAATTTCATACGGACTTGGAAATTATTTTTTAAATAATGAAAATCTTCTTTACGACGTCGTTGTGCTTATAGTACTAGACGCGCTCACGTGAAATGTGTTTTTTTTTTTTTGGCGTTTTACATTTTTTTTTTTTTTTTTTTTTAAGTCTAATCATCCGATAAAATATTACTACTGCAGCGTAATATTATACGCAGAGTATATTTTAATCGATATTAATACAAATTTTGACATAATCACGCCGTGCACGTATAACGTTTCTGTATAAATCTAACTGTACAAATCGTTTAATCTCGTTAAAATGATTACCACTTATTGCTGATGGTTTTTTTTTTGTTTTTTTACTAAAATATATTTTTTATTTGAAAAAAAAAAAAAAATGATTATTTCGTTGGAAATTATTTGATTTTTATTAGATTTAAATAAACACAATATACAATCGGTATAACGGTTTTTCAACTTCGGAAAGCGTTTACAACTTTATAAACGGTTTAAATTCCCTCCGGAATTTGAATAATTTAATTTGGTTGTTGCGGTAGTCGAGTTGAACCGATACGCACAAATAATATTTCCGACACAATATCCAGCACAGATAATAATTTGATTTTTTTCGTACCTGTATAAGTGAGACCACCGAGGGTTTTTTTTTTTTTTTACAACCAATAAATTCATCCGACGAAAACAAAACGTTGGTATTTGATGGTAAAAACCAATAAGACGACTACATTTATTCAAATAGACGTACGGTTCGTAAACAGAAATTTTATAGACATTTTATCGTACCTAAATATTGTACGGACATCGTAATAATCTGGAATACCGTATCGGATGCAACATAAAAGTCGGTTTTCACCGCGATAGTAGGTCGGTTTTATACTCACGACTGTACATCGAAATTGTATCGAGTATTAATTTCTAAAACAATTTTTGTTTTATGATACAATGTGTTTTAATAATTATCACGAACACCGTGTTTTTATATGAAATATTAATGTAATTACTCCGGCGATGCCTTTAAAATTTTATAGTTTGTTACGTTTAATTAACGTGTACGTTTTTTTTTGTTAGAATTACCTACTGTATTATATAAATATGTGTTCTAACCGCACGATCGCTTTCAAGACTCCCGAGGTTAATTAATCAAAAGTCGCTTTTGACGATTAAGGGGGTTTCCCCTACCCATTTTTGAGCCGCAGTGATTTATTTAAGTTTCTAAAAAAAAAAAAAACACACACACACACAAAATACAAATATAAATTTTTAAAGGCGATCAACGGACAACGCCTTGTAAAGAATTCGAAACCGAACGATGTCGATTTGTTGAAATATCGCGATATTAATTACGTGTATACCGTCGTACCTAATAAAATGTTTTACAACATTGTGCTGTAAGGGAATTTTCAAAAGGCAAAGGGAAAAGGGGTTGGATTTAGGCCGGGGTCACACGAGCGTTGGAAGAACGGACGTTGAGTTATAATGGACGTCACTGCCCTAGTCACACGAACGTAGAACGTCAGTTGTTGATTTCACATCTTACAAGATGGACGATTTGGACACCGCGATTTTTGTACACTCCGCTATAAGAGTTTTACGAAAAAAAAAAATCGCGCGAATCGAAAATGGTGGGTTCGTCCAATAAATAGTGAACGATTATTTAAATGGTGCGTTTTACAACCTTTATAACTTGCTAAGAGCTGACAAATGAGAAATTTTGCTAATTGTTTTCGCATGTCACAAAGCACATTCGACGAGCTATTCAACAAAATTAAATCAAAATATAATGCGTCAAGATACAGTTACGAGATCTGCGATACCGGCAGAAGAGTTGTTGGCAGTTACTGTCTCTATACACCTCGTCACATACATCCCATAAAACTGGACGTTTTTCTATTTTACCTGTTATTAATAGTTCTACATCCATTTTTTAAACTATATTTTTATACGGACAAAATTCAGCAATCGTTCGATTTCCACTAATACCGTCAATAAAACGCTCGTGTGACCCCCAGGCTTAAAGTATTATCATCTCGGCGTTTGTACGGGAAATCCGAAACTCCGAATCTCGAAATATTAATTCCGTATCAAAAGATATGTGGCGGTGAGGGGATGGGGGGGGGGGGTGAAAAAATTGGCACGAATATTTACGAAACGTGTAGAAAAATAAACAGACTTTGCGCATCGCCGCAGGGCAGTGTGCCAGTTACACAACTAACAATAATAATAGCTCCCACCGGCGATCTATACGGAACCATATTAATTATCAGGACGGTATAAAGTAGACGGCGCGCGGCGGGCGACTGCTCGACACGTCCAATCAATCGATCGATGTCCGGATGCTTTGCGGCGGCACGGAGATTCGGTTGTTCGTTTAATCCGGTAACCGCGAAAATAATTGCGTACCATTTTTCAAACGGTACGGAATACGGAAAATTCGGCACCCGGTTAAATCCCTCTCACCCGCCCGTAGTGTAAAACACGAAAATCGGCGATATTGCGCACGTCCCGTTGACGTCTGCGCGGCATTGGAACGCCCGAAAGATATTTAAATCGAACCCTTCTTACCCGTTGTAATAATTTCGGCTCGTCGTTTTCCGTGAGAATATTATAAAAATGGCAATTTATCGACTCTGCACGTGTGTTTTCATATCGGACGGTGGCCGGGTGTAAGCAGATGAACAAAAAACGAAGTCCATAGAAATATTGTACAAACGGCATGCCTAAATTGTGTGGTTATCGGCCGCCGCACGCGCGCAAACGTATACCGTATACTACTCGAGTTCTAAAGTGTTTCGTAAACGATTGTTAATAACCTATTTAAAAACAGACAAATCTAAAACTTGACGAGTGAAATGATTTACACACCCCCCCGTGCATATAGCCACACTGGAATTCGCCGTTTTCAACGCTCCTAGTATTGCTTGCTAGGCGTATTACGCGTATATCTAAAGGCAACGCTACGGAGTTACGGAGGTCTGTTAAAAAATTACCAGGATTTTATTCTTAATAACTGCAACAACAAAAAAGTTGCATATTATTTAAGTATATATCTCCTCCGGACGATATGCAGCGATCCCGGCGATCTTGCCGTTTTTCAAAAGTCCTTTGGAACCGGTCAAAAGTTAAAGCTATGAGTTCTGTTGTCGCGTCCGCTTTGATTTCTTCTACGTCTCGAAACCGTTGTCCTTTGAGCGCAGATTTTAGTACTGGGAATAGAAAAAAATCACATAGGTCCAGATCGGGAGAATAGGGAGAGTGTGCGGGACCACAGCGATTTTTTTTTTTGATCGGCCAAAAATGCACGAATCGACATAGCGCTAAATGTGCCGGTGTGCATTGTCTTCTTGGTGAACAATCACTGAACTACTCTTCTCATCATCTGTACATTTCCCTGTAAAATTGCACGACAACACTCAATTGGGATTCGCTTTGTTAACTCGCGAACGGTTAAATTTTCGCATTTTTTCGTAAATTGTCAGCACACCATCGTTTCTGGACGACGTCGACGGTCTTCAGTTGACCGCCGACTGTCCTCGAAACGTTTAAGACACTCGAAAACCACTTAACGAATCGTCCCCAAAAGCGGTTTTAGTCATTTACGTACGTTTCGGTTGCATAATTTTAACCAAATTTCAAGCAAAACTTGATGCGCGCGCGTTGTCCGTTAATTTCGGACATGTCGAAAACGGCGAACGACAAAAAAAAAAAAGGACCGACTGGATTTAACCACGTGTAATATTAAACTGAGATCAGATAGCGACTTTGGGGTTTTGTTCGAAATATTCACTAATTCGCCGGGAATATATGTTCTATTAACAATTTGAAACGTTATCGCGTGTGGATTAGCCGTAATAACATTTGTCTGTCCTCCCCGGTACTTTTTGAACAGACCTCGTACATCGAGAAAAAATCGCGGAAATGCATAAATCTGCTTCTTCTTGTTTCTGTTGTTTCGTTTTAATACACCCGTGTTGGTATCTGGGCGGAAACTGACAAAAAAAAAAAAAACCCGGGTGCACGATATAGAAATCGTCGGACAGTAAAACCGGGTTGGTGGGAGGGAAATGGGATTTCTCCGAGTGTAAATTCTCACTGCGGCCGCGGCGGGGTTGATACCGTTGGCCACACGTTCGGAAAGCTAATTTCCGACTGGCGGGCGGGACTTAACGATTTCCGATTCGCGACGGCTAAAACCCATCTGCCGTCGGTTTACGGCGCAAACACCGCGTAGTCCGGGCGCGGTCGCGGTCACGGGGCGAGGACGAAAACTCGAATGCCCGGACACCGCCGCGGCACCCCTCGCACACATCGCCAAACGGTCGGGTTACGCATAAAGTGCATGGATGCGGCAAATGTTAAATGTTCAAAATAATACTTTCCCCGGAACAAAAAACTATGTTTAACAATCGTACCGAAAACGCCGTCCATATATTATATATTAAAACCCTTGAAACTACTTGAAATTAAAACAATATACACATCTTTTTGGATAATTCCGTTCGTAGCTCAAACACGAGGAAAACGTTTATCTTTTCTTTTTCTTTTTTTTTGCCATTATCACGAAAAACCCGAGTTTTTACGACTCATTAATGCCGTACGGCATCATCGTCAGGTAAAAGTCTCATGACAAAAAAAATGTAACAGCGTTACAATTTAAATAACAGCACATCAAGAATAATCGAAACATTCTACACACGATCAAGTGAGTTCAAGTACAATGACAAATAAATTACTTACCGAAAAATCGAAGTATTGAAAATATTCAATGGACATTTATTTTAAATATAATAATCGCCACTGGCGTTTTTGCTAAAACAGTGTTACCATCGGAATCGACGCCATAATGGTACCGTTAGGCCTTCAAAAGGTTTTAGAAATTATTATTTAGGCGTTTGTAAAGCGTAAACTTTATAACTATTATTTTGTTTGGTTTTCAGTTTTTACTCGGCTTTATTTTTTTTTTAATTGACCGAATTATTAACGTACTGATTTCACATTCATATTCTAAACCTCAGTGTTGTGACCACGTATGTTTTTATATTTTTTTCTCTCTATCCTATGCAGGTCAGTTCGGACCGGCGATAGCGCTGATCGCGGCGTCTTACACGGGCTGCGACCCGTACCTGACGGTGGCCATACTCACGGTTGGCGTGGGCCTCAACGGGGCCATTTACTCGGGATTCAAAGTCAACCACCTGGACATATCACCGAGATTCGCCGGCATACTGATGAGCCTGACCAACTGTCTGGCCAACCTGGCCGGTCTCCTGGCCCCGATCGTCGCCGGATACGTCATCGACAAAAGGGTAAGTGAAAAACGGCCGCGGCGTTTGCAGCTTTTTATCATATTTTTAATTTATACATAACACCGGTATGCCCGCGAAAGAACAGTGACGGCATATAGCCAGGTCCGAATAAAGTCACGTCTCGTAAGTCTCCGTTTTCAAAGTGGAAACTATTTTTATTTTTTTTTTCTTCTTAGCTCAAGAATAATGACATTTTACTGCATAATATTTCGATAGAAATAACTGGAAAATCGAAGGGGTGCGATATTGTCGCGATCGCCCGGACTGGTATAGTTTTTCGAAAAAACGATCCTAGGATTTTGGAATTAACCTCGAAATATGGACAAATCCGACCTAGCATTGTTATCGACTGTTTCGTTTGCTGTCCCTCTACGTGTCTTCATTCGACAAAAAAAACCCTCGATGTTTTATGCGAATCCTCCACTCGCGCAGGTCACACAAATATCAGTTTGAAAGGCCATAAACACATCTACTAGACGAATTAAAATTCTATTCGGGTATTTATATATTTCGCGGTGAGAAACCGTGTTTCTTGTAATTATTTCGTGATTTTCAATCAAGAAAGCTGGAATATCAGAAATCCTATCGAAGTATTATTATTATTTGTATTACTGACATTTGAAAAAATGACGTGCGGCGAGCGTGTGTTTTTTTTTTATTTTTTTATTTATTTATTTTAATACATTTCTATTTATTTTGAAATAAAATTATGTACCGTTTTTTTTTTTTTTTTTTATTACAATATTTCAATTTAAATTTATTTCATAAACAAAACAAATTCGTATGACTAATATGCAGTATTACCATTATTACACGTTTAAAACATTTCGGCACGTATTTTAATAGTACGAATACATAAAATCACGAGCACTAGTAATTATTACCTTCATAGTCGTTTTACTATACAGAAAGTGGTTTTTTATCCTTTCAATATACTATAATATGTATACTGTATAGGTATTTCGAAAACGTAGAAAACCGTAGTGCTTTTCAACAATAACTTACATTTTATACGGTTTTTTTTTTTTAAATTATTATTTTACCATTGCAAAGGCAAATGTTTTCGGGCGGTCGTTTTCATTTTGTATAGATTGAAAATATCGATACAGTCGACGTAACAACGTTATGAGTATCGAGAAATTGAGTCGGGCGGAAATTGTTATTTAATCAAACCGCCGGCCATAGTATTATTTGATTACCCCCTGTACTTATATCAAATTTAGTTACGTATACAATTTACGTTTTATTTTAATTTAAAACGGCGTGTAGTTGTCATTGGACAAAAAAAAAAAAATTAAAGAAGATGGGCCGCTCTTATAGGTGGAAAATTGGAAAGGTACGTTATATTGAGTGGAATTTAATTTATAACTGTACGCAACGATAAATCGTTATTGCCGATGAAAAACGATTCTGTGCAACGTCCGGTTATTCGTGTTTTTAAAACGACGTCATTTTTAAAATTTTCATCAAAATGTATACTTCAAATGCTTATTTAAACAGAACCGTTGCCACCATTGCCACCCCGATTGTTTTCTCGGGCACCGATAAGTATACAACTTATTGCGAATCCCGTGACAAAATTTCGTGAATTTTCTCTTGGACCGCAAAATAATTGTATTCGCATTACTAGAAAACCATAATCGCACTTAAAGTACGCGAAACGTCGTAATTTCCAAGTTGTTTAATTCATCGAAAATTTGCACTTTGAACGCGTATGATGAAAAAAAAAAAAAAAAAAATATTTAACACGGTAAACTTTTTTTCATTTTTTTCCATCATTAAGTATGACTTGGAAATAAATTTGACCGCCGACGGTACTTAATATCGAAATCGTGAAAAATGTGTTAAAACCGAAAAGATTTTTACAATACGGCGGTGTGTAGGCAGATCAATTTTTTCCGACGAAATGCTGTATGTAGAGCAAAACAACGTAACGCGTCGTTTTAATTAAAAAAAAAAAAAAAAAAACAAAAAATAAAATAATAAGTATTTTTTTGTGTTTTAATGAAATTAATATACATGGAAATAAAAAAATATATAAAACCATCTTGCTTGTATGTTTTATGTGTACAATATAAAAAGGTAGATACTTCAGCGCGCCTCTATGAAGCCAATTATTTTATAATGGTTAACAAAATAAACATTTTGTTTATTTTTAATTATTTATATGGTATGTATAACATTTTTTTTTTTTTTTGTTGTTGTTGTTCACACAACGCTAAATTCGATTAGACTTCGTTAAAAACAAATTAAAAACAAAATAAAATAATAAAATCGCAATCAATGACGACACTGCACTTTTTATGCATAGGTAAATAACAATCCAATAAATTGGATTTTCCCTTGGCGAAACATAGAAGAAGAAGAAAAAAAAAAAAAAAAAAAAGGAAAATAATGCAAATACCGTTTAATATAAAAAAAAAAAAAAAATAACGACATTGCGGCGATTGTATTTTAGTTTAATAACGAACACCGCCGTTTATAATAACGTCATTTTAAAAGGATTGGCGGTAGCGTTTTTATTGTTATATATAATATAATTGTATTTGTTATAAATTAAATTTAAAAATATGTTTTATAAAAAAAAAATGTGTGTGTGTGTGTGTACATTTTTATACGATTTATGGTGATTAACTTAAATTTCCCGGGGAAGGTACGGGGTATGAAGACGTGTTGTAAAACTTTTCGTGTACACGAAACATCGTTGGCGTGTTAAACAATACTTATAGTGAATTTAATACGTTACCTTAATGGTTTTTTTTTTTTTTTTTTTTTTTTTAACATTATTCAGGGGATAAAATATGAATTTTAATTTAAAAAAATACAAAAAAAAAAAAAAAAAACAACTATCAATTTGAATTTATTACCGCGCGCTATAATCGTTTGAAAAATAATTGTCTATTAATTTCGAATATTGTATTAAATTGTTTTTTTTAAATTCCGATTTTCACGAAACTAATTGTAAAAACCACCGGGGCATACCTACAGTTTTTTCCCAAATTTGATGTGAATCAAATTTTATCGGCTCGAACGTTCAATACGAGATTGGTCGTATATTTTTTTATGTCGACGTGTTGTTTTTAGTAGTAGAAAAATAACCTTACCCAACCTATAATAATTATTTTTGTAAATTTTCTCGGTGAAAGTTAGTTTTAACTTATAATTTCATTTGCAACGTTTTATTTATTTTTATTAAATTAACTTTAACTTGACTAATTTGTTCACGTTAACTTAATAAATACCGAGTTAATTTTTAATGCACAATCTATCCACCGTTTGGTTATGTTACCATAGTGTAAATTATAACATCATTTTTTTTTTTTTTTCTACACGATAATGTGTGCGGAGTTCACAGTTTAAATTAAGTATGCAATATCATATTCCCCTCGATAAACATTCCCTACGTTTAACAATGATCGTCCTTATTTTTTTTTTTTTTTTTGAAGATACAAAAATAACAATTTTACTTAACTCAAGTTAATAAATATACGAACTCTTAACACCCACCACGGTTTGTTAATAAAACAATTACCTTTGAACGTGTTAACATTTTTTTTGCTTCGAGTAATTTCATTAAACTCGGTTAGTAATAATTCATTAACTCGCCCGGCCTTGTAAATTTCAATAGTTAATATTAATAAAATTCGATATTATTATCTTAGTAAGATATACGCCGTATAGATATAATATTATTTTTATATTATACTAACAATAATTAATAATATTTTCTTTATTCTAAAGGATAATAATAATAGTTTATCACAATGAAGTTATCTTAACAATGGGCTAATGGAAATACGAAAGCTTTATACATAATAATAATAATAATAATAATAATAATATATTATTATATTTTACCATTGTGCTGTTTATTTTACCAACACTTTGCTTTGAATTTAGTATACAAACACATAAAAGACACACAGTTAAAGTACTATTAATTTATCTTTTTATGTACGTTTTTATTATTATTTTTTTTTGTATTTTTTTACATTTTCAAAAATACTTTATTGTACTTACATACTTATATAACCACAGCTTTACGTTTAGAAAAAAAAAAAAAAAAAAAGAATTAAAAAAACATAATATTTTCATGTAAACAAGGGTTTTCTTAATGATCAATTGAATACGGTATTATAGTTAAATTTAGTACCATATATTATGTGGGTATGTGTTTTTTTCCATATTAGGACATTTAAATATTTAAAAAACGGCTTACTCTGTCGTATTTCGATGACAAAAAAAAAAAAATAGTACGTTTTACAGATTTAATTCTCCAACGACAACATTTTACTTGTGGTGTAAATTTGGACATCGCCCGTAATGTATATAAAACAAAAACGAATTACGAGTAGTAATTTAATTATGGTTAGTAATTGTGTTTTTGTGGATAAAAACTAAATGTAGCATTTAATATACTAACATTGAAAAATATAACTCAATAGTCAAAACTTCTATTCAAAAAAAGAACAAAAACATATATGAGTTATACTGATTAGACCAGTAGCTATTGATGTATGTATGCGGAGCACGATAGAAAACGATACGAAATCTAACGAAAAGAGATTTAGAGTTTTTGCAAGGTAAATAGGAGATAAATCCATCGACCGGAAATTAACAACGGGAATCGGGATATAAGAACAAATGTGACGGGTTCGCCATACTAGACTGGGTGTTGGCCGGACATGTGCGGAGGTCGGAAGGTTTACTTGGACCATAGACATTAAAAACAAACGAGATGGAAACCGGAGAATGGCCAGGCTCCGGCCAAAGACAATGATTGTGGGATTGAGTAAGGGGAGATTTAAGAAACATATTCCTAGGCGCGGTGGGCGACAGAGAGGCATCAGGAGACGAGGGGACTCCCGGAGTAGAGCCTCACGGCGTTTCCGGGAGGCGGAGGTATTGCCGGTTTATAAAAAAATAAAAAAAGGAGACGTGGCGTTGGATCTAAACGGTTTCTAAAGAGACAAACGGATACGAATATAACTCGAAATTATTAATTTTTTTGAATTTTCGTTCCTACCCGAATTTTCTTCAAAAGCGTATTTCTTGGAATGCCCCAAACGTTAAAGTGTTCATACGTATTATATCCGGAGTTTTTTATGTCCAAACAAACTGTTACAGAACGGAAAGATTTCCGTTTGATAAGTGATTTCTGTGGGGCCCAGATATTGCCCGGAATAAAACACGTCGAAACCTATAACCTCCAAACAGAATATTTAGGTCGGTTGATGATTTAGTCTATCTATAAACGTTGTGTTTCAAACGTCTGTACCGCCATAGGTATTATAGGTACTTTATTTCAGTTTCTTGTAGTTTATATTGTAACGTTTGACATCAATTATAATATCGGTTAAACGTTTATTTCATTTATTGTATCGTGAATGGCATTGGCTAAATTTCGTATGGAAATGTTTTACTGCGTTCGTTCATTTTAGTTATTCTGCGCACGAAAAACGTTCAAACTTATTTTTCCTCGTCTTAATAATACATAACATTGTGGTGACTAAAAGCCAATATTATTTTTTTTTATTCTTTTCTAAACACACGCAGCACACACACCCTGCAATACGAAATGTTAAAATAAAATATTCATTATTGAATATATTCAACTATTTGACTTTTTTGTTCGGTTATTCAGAAGACCGCCCAAATGAACGATTGAAGTAATTTTATATGTTATTGTTATTATAATTTGTCTAACTTTTTTTTTTAATTTTTTAATTTCTTATGATGAACCTTGTAAATAGTGTAAAACTGGCTAGAATATTTTGAAAATGACTCTAATGGACAAATTTAAAATCTACGATTATGTTTAACCGAATAACAACAAAAAGAAAACAATAAAACCGTTATCATCAATTTTCCCGTTTTTGCTACGTTTTATCCCGGTTTCTTCCAATTATTAACAAAAAAAATTACAACGAAAATCTAAAAAAAATGACCTCTCTAATGAACAAACTAGATCTAAAATGCTGTCAGACAAGGTTACTACGCTTTAATATCGGAATGGGATGTCTGATAGAATTTTTGTCTACAAACAGAACAAAAAAAAAAAAAAAACCACACATCATAGTAATATAAATTCATTTTTCGGTCCGTTCTAAATCTAAAACAAAATCGAAAATAACAGAAAACCGGTAAATTTTCCCGATTTTTTCCCCATTATTAAGAAAAAATGAAAAAATGACCTCCCCGATATATCAGCTAAATTGGACAAAGAATCTCTCGTGTCGTTTTTTAAACGAAGCAGGATTTCTGGTAGAGAATTAATTTATAAAAATAACACACGCATACGTAAATCATAATAAATTCAATACGCTCAGCACATCAGAATCTAAAAAATTTAACGACGATTCGGTCGTGTGCAGGACATTAGGTTGGTCGATCTAAAGCGTTTTTTTTTTTTTTTTTGCGTTTCTAGTGCACAAATTCCTTGTGTTCGCAATATGAGGTACCACTTAATATTTTCGCTGGATGATATTAAATTGAAATGAGATTTTCGGAAGATGATATAGGGAGGGAACGCATATATTTAGAAAGATTTCAAATGTTTTTCACCCTTTCGGTGAGCGCGTGCGCAATACAACTTATTTTTTTTTGTAATCGTGACTCCAATTTTTTTCCATAGTTTCGGGTAGAGTAATTTGTTTTAAACAGTTTATGTCAAAATAGTTTTTTTTTTTTTTGTTTGTTTTTTTTAGTTGCAAAATTGGCAAAGTTACGGGTTGTTGAATTTTAGTTATTTGCGAACAATCTGTTTTAACGACATTTTAACAATAATCGAGCTATCGCCAAAAATATTAATTTGCTCTAATTTGTTCTAATTGATCCCTAGATTTGACCCCAACGGACTATTTTCTACGGGCGGCATTTAAAAATCTTCGTACGCGCACAGATACGTCTATTAATGTCCCAGATTTAAAAAAACAATATAATAGTGGCGAGTGATAATTTGAGTGAAGATCAAATAAAAGCAAAATAACATCGCGAGAATGACGTTAAGACATTTGTAATCATGATTAGAAAATCGAGGTTAACAATTTATCAAATAAAACGGTATAAATAACGGTTAAAAAAAAATGATTTACGTTACCGTTGGTTATGTTTAATATTATCTCACAAACGTAAATTAGTAAAAACGATAATAATTTACGATAGAAAATTACTGACTAGTGTTTATCGGTTTTCTCCGGGTGTAAATGGAAAATGAACAATAATAATTAATTCGATGGATCGACAGTGAAACGATTATTCGTATTAACATTAAATTTCAACATCCCGTAACTTTGTCTCTGTTGTGCAATTAAAAAAAAAAATAAAAACAAAATTTTTTATACGAAAATCGTTCGAAGAAAATTACTCTACAGGAGGAATGTGTAGTAAAACAGCCGGAGTAGTACATGGTGGGGCGTGGTTACTTCCTTATTTTAAAAAATCATAACATAAAAAGTATTGGCAATATTGATTTAATTATTTGTTCTGTGTATAGGGGTACACATTTAAAGTTTTATTTTATTTGGTTTTAAATACTACATCTCGAAGGCGGCCACCGTTCTCGTCAATGCACTGAGATAGTCGGAATTCGAAATCTCTGTCCTTCCACAGCATATGTGTGCTTATGTCGGCAATAGCAGCACAAATATTGTTTTTGAGATGACCAAGGAACTTTGGACGATCCGTGTATACCAACGATTTACGGTAGCCCCAAAGGTAAAAATCACATGGGGCTAAATCTGGTGATCGTGCTAGCCACTGAAGATCGGGGAAGTGTTCACGCAAGATATGCATTAATCTTCTTGCCGTGTGAAAGAACGAAAGTTCTCTTCAATGAACCATGGGCCAATAATGCCGATTCTGGATATTGCACACCAAACAGTCACACGTTCTGTATGCAGAGGCTGCTCATAAAGTTCACTCGGGTTTGTAGGTCTCCAATATCGCATGTTTTGTTTGTTCACACATCCTGAAATATGGAAATGTGCCACTCGTCACTAAAAAAAAACAAGGGCGTCCTGAGGCAAGTTTTCGAGGAAGGCTTCACATGGATTTTTTCGCGAAACATAATCGTCGTGTGGATTAAGTTGTTGCACCACTGCCAATTTGTATGGGTGAAAATTAAGTTGCTCGTGAAGAATTCGTCTCACTGTGCGACTAGACATCCCTAAAGCAGCCGAAGAATGTTTGTGTGCGGATCGCCTAGGGGATTCGGCAAAATCGCCGCCCTTACCTTTACGATGTTTTCTGGCGTCCCGACGGTTCTGGAAGGTCCATTGTGTTTCTACTGCACACTACCCGGTATTCTTGTGGACGCGTCCACCCACAAACAAATCGATTTCCGATCGGGCACACGACCCGCAGGTGCGATATTGAAATGGTTTCTGAAATCACGCCGAGTGGCGATGATCGGACGGCTGAAAGAAAAGTACGCCTCCACGGCGAACGCGCGCTCTTGCTTTGTCCACTGCATTGTCGACACTGAACTAGTTATAAAAAAAAAAAAAAATAATAACCTCAGAAAACGTGCTTTCGAACAAGCCGTAAACCAACGGTCTACTATTAATAGCCGCTCAGTTGCGAGAGTTTCAGATAAGGAAGTAACCCTGTAGTATTCCCTATCGTCTTGTGCCGAAAACCCCATTCCAATCTAAGGTGGCGCCGACGATAATATCGAGGCGAATATCGCGAACGCCGCGTTTTTTTTTTTTTTTTTAATACCCTACGGCGGCAATACCTGGCGGGTTTCCGAGACGGACGACGGCTTCGATATTAGGCCCGGCCGGGCCGGTCAATACGACGATATTATTATAATAGCAATACTAATAATAATAATAATAATAATAATGTGTTTAATTCGGTGTGCGGTCGCGCGACGTGTTCTATTGCAAAATATTCAAATATCGGGACGCGCGCCCGTCGTCGGTCACTATTAATCCGATCTGCCGAATTACGACTCGTCGTATTTTCTATGCACGCGTATAATGGAAACCCGACGGTTTAAAAAAACCTAAATCGCCCGTCCCCCGTCCCCCGATATTATCCGACTTGGTCACGTATTGTTTTTTTTTTTACAATAAAAACCGTTCGGCGGGGCCCGGCCGACAGTGCAGTCACTAACCTACTCTGGCGGCGGCCCGTTCGTACTAGCGGACATTTTGGCGGTTGTTTTTTTTTTTTTTTTTTTCTCCTCCTTTCTCGACGCGATCTGCGAAATTCGTAACACCCGACACGATTGTCGTACCCGCGGGAAAAGTTTAACAAGAAAACAATTCGTAAGATTACCGCCCGTGACCGTGTGGGGCGATGTAGGCGGTTTTTTTTTAAGTTTTAGGTTGGCCCGGACAATTTCATTTAAACGTACACGCAACAACGGAAAACGATTCGGAGCGACGTTTGTACATTTTCCATATTCTACTTAACTTTTTACACTGTAAAAGGAATTTCTGATAAAGTGAAACGTTATTTTCCATTTTTTTTTTTTTTTTTTCCGGTAATTTCGTTAGTCTTTAGAAATTTTAATGTTAATTTATACATTATATTATACGACTCTGGAGGGTCCTGCAAAATTAAGGCAACTCAAAATACGAGTTTATCACAAGAAATTATGTTTTCCGTGATATTTTTGCTTTAATTTAGGTTTTAGCCATTTTAGAGATTGTCAATCGGTCTATTTCGATAACGACTTTATTGTTCGGCTGAGGTACATCATCAGGACTCTAACAAATAACGACTAATTGGATAGTGTTACATTGTCATCGCGTTTGTTTCGTATTTTAGTTTATTTAAAACGAGTTGAATTTTTTGGTCATTTTTTAAGGATATTATTGCGGTAAACGGTATATTTAAAGGCCATTTTTAGAGCATTTTTCGGTAGTGTTTAGAAAACATCTGGGCCCTACTTATGATGAACCTCTTGTCAAACTGTCGAGTATTTTTGAGTTATCCAAACAAATTTTATTCACATAAACCAAAGAAAACCGACAAAAACTCGAAAAATTAAAATAATTTGAATGAATTTCCACGGCTGTGTTCAACTGAATTACAAAAGAAAAAACTCAAAAATTACAGAAAACGTTGTTTCGTAATTATTCCCGTTTTTCCACTGTTGTTTCCCGGGTTTTCGGCATTATTAAAAAATCTGCAAAAAATATCGGAAAAATGATTTTCATAATAAAACAACTACATGCAAAATTCTATAAAAAAAAAAAAACACACTACCCTGAGAATCTAGAAGAAAACAAATATCAAGAATCTATAATCGCCCTATTTTTCCGTAACACGCTTATTCGACACAACTGTAATAGTTAGGGCCGACATTTGAATATGTATTCGCATATTTTTATTGGTTGGTCATAAAAATAGCTAGTTCATACCAACATTTTTTTTTTTTTTTACGGCCTATTACGATACTCGATTTTAAATTACATAGTTTTGCTATTTTAGAGATTATTTTTTTAAGGATTTCATACATTTTATGAGCATATTAATGATATTTATTTAATTTTGTTTTGTTTTTTAGAGCATACTTGTATAAATATTAGGACATAACTGCATACATTATAATAGTAATTTTTTTTTAAGGTTTTTAGGGCACATAATCTACCCTTATAGTAATTATATATTATATACGAACAGTTTGCGTAATATATTCAATTCAATAAACATATGTGTGTATATATATATATTTAAGGGTTGTAAAAAACACATCCCATATATTTTATCGTTATACCTATATTATTATTTTGTATTTTGTATTTTGTATTTTGCATTTTTTTTTTTTTTTTTTTTTTTTCCATACTTTTCAGCCCACTCAGGCGGCCTGGAGAGTGGTGTTCATCACGTCCGCGTGCGTGTACATGGTGTGCTGTACGATTTACCTGATGTTCGGCAACGGTACCCGGCAACCGTGGGACAATCCGTCCAACGACCAGATGAACTTGGAGCACAAGAATAACAAAAGGCAAACGAAACACAACAAGAACATGGACAAGGACATCGAGGACACCGTTCAGTGAACGCATTTACCGGCCGGATACTCCTCTCATTCACCCGCTCCCCCCTTTCGTTCACCCACTCCCCCTCTTGTCCCATCCACGTCCCAACCAAAATCCCCCCCTCCAGTGATAATACTATATTATATATATATATATATATATATATATATGTATGTATATATAATATATTATTTTAAGTATAAAACAAACCGTATACGACGGGTAAAAAAAATTTTATTATTATATTACGAGTAGGCACCATAATATTACTTGTAAAAAAAAAAAAGGAAAAAGGAAAAATATGATAAAGCAAAGCGCGTCTGTGAAAAAAAAAAAAAAGGATTGGTTAAAATAATAATAATAATAATAGAATATACAGTGATTAAAGAGAAACGTTATTATTATTCTTCGTTACAGTAAAAATTATAAATAAATATATATATATTATAATATTGTTGATATAAAAAATGTATACATACATTTTATTTATTATTTTAATGGGAAAAAAAAAAAAAAAAAAAATACCTAATTTTTTTAGATTTACATTAAACTCGTACTCGGTTGTCAAATATTATTTTGACACGCCGTATAGAAAGCACATTCTATTAATTGTATTTATAATTATATTTTTTTATAATAATTATTAAATTAATAACAATATTAATTAAAAAAAAAAGAAAAAAAAAAGTTGCTGTTAGATTATTATTGTCTATTTTTAAAAATAAAACTTATTTAATTGATAAAAAAAAAAAAAAATTATTATTATTATTTTAATTTTAAGCTAAATTTTTCGTTTTCTTTAATATTATGACTATTTAGCTTTAAAGAAAAAAAAAAAAATGAAAAATTGTGATATTGTTAGTGGTATATTATATTGTTGCTCCGGAAAAGTACATAGCCTGATGTGTTCTTGATTTTCTCAAAATTTATGTCTTCCCCGTTAAAAAAAAAAAGTTAAA
This sequence comes from Tuberolachnus salignus, assembly GCA_956483605.1. NCBI lineage: Eukaryota > Metazoa > Arthropoda > Insecta > Hemiptera > Aphididae > Tuberolachnus > Tuberolachnus salignus. The sequence goes on from OY101436.1 coordinate 11,492,135, forward strand.
AATTTAAAAAAAAAAAAAAAACATAAATTATTCCCTACATTTCCTCCCCCCCCCCACCGATTATAATATATTATATACTTGGATAGATTTTAAGTTGAAAAAAAAAACAACAAGTGAACGCAACAAGATATAATAATATGATTAAAAAACCAAAAAACCAAAAAAAAAAAAAAATATATATATATATATATATATATTATACGATCTCGTGTTCTTTCGACTAGCTCAATAATATTATTCGTTGTTTTAGAGACACGCGTGTTTTTGAAAAGAAATATGCAATATGTTTACTGGGAAAAATAAAAAAAAATAATATAATAATCTTAAGCAATAAATAAAATAGGTCATAATATTATTTTGTTTCCATATCTGTAGGTGACATTTTTTTTGAGAGCGTGTACGACGACGACGGTGAACCGGACATTTTTCCACAAACGGGATATGGGTAGGGGGGTCGGGATTGCGTGCAAAAGTTTCTTATTCGTTTCTTATATTATTACACATCGTTTTTTCTCAATATTTTTTTTTTTTTTTTCACATAATTATATTATGAATAAAAAAAAAAAAAAAAAAAAATTGATATTATCACGCGTAAAATGTTTTCCAATGTGATAGTTTTATTATTATATTTATTAAATGGTTTATTATTATTATTATTATTATCGTCATAGTGATCGAGTTAAATGTTATGTTGTAAGTATATTATATTATATCTATTTCCGAGTTAAAATATTTAAAAAAAAAAAAAAAAATTGTTGTATTTAAATATTTAGGAGATTCGTCGTTGTTTATATAGTGAGATTGATAGTTTATAAGTATTACTGTTACGAATAATAAAAATAATAATAAAATTTTTAATTTTTCAAAAAAAAAAAAATAATATATATATATATATATATATAATAATAGTTATTTTATTGTAAAACTATTAAAAACTAATAAAAAAAAAAAAAAAGAAGAAATTTTAAAAAATACTATATATTATATACTCTATATGTAACGTAAGTGTTAACCAGTATATATTAAAAAAGTTTATTTATATATATACGCCTATAATATATATATTTTTTTTTTTTGAGTGTATCTATATAGCATATATATATATATATATATTATGTGTTTAGATAAGTTTAATCACGTTTTTTTTTTGTTTTTTTTTTTTATTATAATTCAAAATTACTACGTACTATAATAGTTGAGCCGAAATAAATTCTCAAAAAAAAAAAAAAAAAATCAATAACCGATATAATATAATTGTTCGTGATGCCGCCGTGTATGATCGATCGGTGAAACGAATAAAATTGTCGGTGTTGACGAGAAAGGAAAAAAATCATAATTCCAAATCTGTCAATCCCGCGGCCGTCTGACCTCGCGTTGCGATACGGAGTAGTTATCGGACGACGTCCGATTAGAAAAAAGAAAAAAACGATCCGGTGTCATCGCGGACCAATTCAGGAACACGTGTGTTACGGATAATGTCCACTGGTTTTTTTTTTTTTTTTTTTTATTACGTACGACTAATTATAATTGTCGCGGCTGAGCAACTAAAGTACCGGCGGGCTGCGCTTTTTTCGGCGGTGTGCGTCCGATTTCACAGGCCCCGGGGGATTGTGGTGGCGAGGTGGAAAAGAACGCGGCCGGCAGCGGATTTTTATCGCCCGGGGGGGGAGGGTATAGTTCCCGTGCCGACGACGACGCGAAAAAAAAAACCCTGCCGGTGGCCGCCGTGCCACGTTTTTTTTTTTTTTTTTTAGCCGCGGCAACATTATAACGTTGCGCGTGTCGTCACACCGGCAATAATATCGCGGTGGGTCTGCCCGATAACCCGTCGAAATGTTTCGGAATTCGTCCGTTCGACGGAGACAAAAAATGAGAAAAAAAAAAAATAATAATAAAATGACAAAAAAAAAAAAAAAAAAAACGTAGTAATATTCAAATACGGCTCATTATTTTAGAACATAGAGAAGTCTATTTATCATAACGTCGTTGTTAATAATTTGTTTTACCTTATCCTTATATTTAACAGGGTAATAGTATTATTTAAGTCTAGGCCTAATAATATATTACTTTATATAGTACCTAACTTAAGTTCGTTTGACTATTCGTCTAATGATCATATTATTATAATTACTATTATGACGTAGTACATTCGTTTGTTTATTATTTGTATTTGTATTTGTATTTGTATTTATTTATAATTATTATTATTATTATTATTATTTTTTTTTTTTTTTTTTTTTTTACCATTACTTTTGTCTTTTTTTTTCGCACGTTACTTATGCACAGTTAATTTTTCTCACTGTCTTTAAAAATTTAACCTAAATAATACTACTATTATATAGCGAGTCCGTGATTGTGTTTTTAACCCTTGTATTCGCCCAACAATATTATACGCGTGCGTGCGTGCGTGCGTGCGTACGACGACGACAAAGACCGAAAATATTATTTAATTTTTTTTTTTTTTTTTTATTATTTTCTCGTTCCGGCCGAGTGTGCGTTATTATATCCGGTGTACATATTAAAATATTACAATAATATTATATTAAATGCATTCGTGTGCCTCCCCGCCTCCGCCGGATAAAGATTTAAAATATAATTCGTCAAAACGCGATCCGGGCGGCGTCCGTTGTTTGAGATCGCAGTATCGTTTGCCGTAAGAAAACGCGTTCGTTCGTTTAAACTAAAAACGGAAAAAAAAAAAAAAAAAAAAAATGAAATGATATTCATAAATAACGAAATACAAGGGTTAAAGGTGTGTACTTGCCTTATTTATTAATCGATTAATGTAATTTAAGATAATGCGGCGACACAAATTTCAGAAACGAAACTATTATTTATCCGAGACCACGTGCGACCGCGTGGTGGTTCGTACTTACATATTACTGTATTATCGATTATTATTAATACAATATAAAGAATACAAAAAAAAAAAAATTGAATGACTGTTCATTAGTTTAAATAATGTGTTTATTATTGTTTAGGTTGTCAATTATTATTCTAGAAATAAATACATGAGTTGTCAATAACTGTGTTTTGTCTATGTTTGTTGATCCCGAAAACAATTTCCTATAACGGTAAAGGTTTGTTTGCCTTTCCCTATGTTTTGACGTCGTATTATATCGTAGGGCATATTTTATAGGGTAATTTTTTTTGGGTGCTTTAAAATCCAGGAACCATTCGGGTAATCGAATATACGAGAAGAGTGTCGGATGAAATCAGTGGCGTAACTGGGTGAAAAACTAGGGAGGGGGCGGGACACAATAATTTATTCACAAAAATCAAAACCATTAGAGATGGTTTTTCTATGTATACAAAATAATCAAAGATTTAATAAGACTTAATTAATGAAAATTTAAAAAACAAACGACAGAATACATCATTGTTTTAATTCAACACGTCAACATATTACAAATCAGGAGAAACGTGAAATATACGTACATACAAACGTATGTGGAATAAATTTGAGGAAGAAAAATATTTTTATCTTATACGAATATAAAAAGTAATTGCATTGTTTCTTTATTCTAAAAAGACTGAGAGATTTGTACTGTTGTCACATCTGGAGGGCGCGAGTGATAAAATTATACCTTTGCCCCCCCCCATCCCATAATCACGCCACTGGGTAAGCGTCTAAATCGAAAATGTTCAGTAGCCAGTTTCTCCCGCAACCATTACTGAAGGAGCTAGTGGCCCCTCTTTGCCCTACCCTTACAATTACGCCACTAGATATAATATTACCATTACAAATAAATTTCATCGGGAAGTACGTTTTGAGGGGGGGTTTTTCGCGACGACAATAAGATTGCTACGAATTATCCACAACATAAAAATAAATAGTGAACACACACGAATTAGTAAAAAAAAAAAAAGCATACAACTATATTTTAATATTAAGTGAATTGCAATACTAAAAAAATAATATATGTGCGAATAAACAATGGTTCGGCCGAATGCTCCGCTAATACCAGACTAACTATTTGCCACGAGGGTAAGGGGACCGGGGCCGTGACAAGCCGATGCAGTCCGAGTGTTCTGTTGCAGCAAAAACCCCCGCGTCGACCCGACAACGACCGGCCGTACAATTTCTGTAGATCGCCTGCTAAATCCAATACTAAAAAAGTAATTGCATTGTTTCTTTATTCTAAAAAGATCGAGAGATTTGTACTGTTATCACATCTGGAGGGCGCGAGTGATAAAATTATACCTTTGCCCCCCCCCCATCCCATAATCACGCCACTGGGTAAGCGTCTAAATCGAAAATGTTTAGTAGCCAGTTTCTCCCGCAACCATTACTGAAGGAGCTAGTGGGCCCCTCTTTGCCCTATCCCCACAATTACGCCACTAGATATAATATTACCATAAAAAATAGATTTCATCGGGCAAGTACGTTTCGGGGAGGTTTTTTGTGACGACAATAAGATTGGTACGAATTATCCATAACATAAAAATAAATAGTGAACACACACGAATTAGTAAAAAAAAAAAAAAAAAACATACAACTATATTTTAATACTAAGTGAATTGCAAATAAAAAAAATATAATCAGGGGTTCGTAACGACTATTGCCGCTGTGTCAACAAATTATTTTCCCGATTGCAGAGTGTAGGGAAAACAATTCAAGGAGTATTTATCGACTGCCGACGGGCATGGGATGCCTAATTTAAAGATGCACGTCGACTATAGTCCACTGATAATATTGAATCGCGTACATTTATAGAATAATCTCTGTATAATAATAGTATCCGGGCAATTCAGACCCTACGCCTCATCCACGCCACTCTTTTCCGTCTGTCGCCACCGGCTTCCATTTTCTCCATTGTCGTCCGTTCCCGGCAAATGTCTAGAGGACTCTTTAGACTCACGGGAGTCTCTTATACGAGTTGGGTGGAATTACGGGTTCCGTTGTATTACCCCTCGGAATTAAAAATTGGTGGGTCTGCCACACGCGTCCTGTCATGCTTTGTCGTTTTGCTTTTGAACATTGCCACCACGCTTCACCCGAAATTGGATTTTTGTTCTTTCACATTCCGCTCCGGTGTTCCGATCTCGCTTATGGCCGAACATTTTTTTTTTTTTTTTTTTTTTTTTTCCAGGTGGTGGATCATATGGATGTGCATGTCTTACGCGCATAAAATGCGGTGGTTTAGTTTTTATTTCTCTGCGATACAACCTTGGATTTAAATATACTGTTCTTAGAGCAATAATAATATCACTTACACTTGCATTATAAACCAGCAACAGCGATTCGGCACGCAACGTAACATGGTCTGGGTAAAATCGATACGTACAATATTGTTTTTATTTTATTTTATTTTTTTTTACTACTATTCGACTATTAGATATCGTATACCTTACTCGCATTATATAATTTATATAATATATTAATGCGTTTGTGCGTGAGCACTGTCTATACGCATAGGGTACCCCTACGGTATAAAACCAACGATGATCGGCCGAGGAGGTGAGGGGAAGTTGCACCTACGCGGGCTGAATAAAAAAAATGTGTGTATATATATATATATATATATATATTTCATATAAAAATCGGAAAAAATCAGCAGAAGGTTATTATGTATTTTCGACGTATGACATTAATGTTTTTTTTTTTTTTTTTTATACGGCAAATGTCTGTTATCAATACTACACGTTGCGGTCGATGTTTAACGGTTTTGTCAACGGTAAAGTGAGCGTTTAATTTTTTTCTATTTTGATAAACAAATACAAAATTTACCTAACCTAAAACCTCACCGTCTGCCGGCGAGTTCTGCGCACGCCCACGCGCTCCCGAGTATTTATGTTTGCCCGTTCGTACCGCGGCCGGCGGCTTTCGTACTACAGACGTAATAATAATAATAATAAAACAGGACCGCGAATCGCTTTTCTAGGGGTAAGTATGACTTATAAGTATTGTTGGGATGGGGGTGGTGGTCGTTTATTCGGTCCATACTTTAAATGTTTCGGCACTGCAACGGCTCCGCGGTTTTTTTATTCTTTACGTCCCGAAATAACGTTTGTACAATTGTAGGGATATGGTATTTCTATTGACTCGCATTAAGTGTACCGGGCGCCCGCGTTTCGCAAATTTCTAATAGAGCAACGAGCCGTTTTCCGAATCGATTCCGTCGTTGCCGTCGCCCACGATTTATAAATATGGAAGTACTAAGGTGATAACAGTTTAAAACTGACGTGGACGCGTCCATTCGTTACGCATAATATGCATTTATTCGTACGTCGTTTAATTCAAATTAAACGAATATGTCAACAAAAAAATTATAACTCGCGATGTCTTTAGGCTTTTTTATCCACTCGATAGCACCAGGGGTCGGGTTCAGGAGATTCACCGGCTTTTCCCTGAACTTTCTCATCGGACACTCTTGTAAAACGTGCGCACGGCTCTGGTTTGGGTGTGCCGCAGTCGCATCATCAATGTGGATTATGATAATATTATTATTGTCATTACGTGTGGCGGATCATTTTTTTTTTTCTTCAATAATAATTGATTTGAAAAAAAAAAAAAAAAGGTTCTTAATGGCCAATCCTGATGGCTACGCCCCAATTCCAAGCCGGATTTCTCTAATAAAAAAAAAAAAATAATGATTAAAATTAAGTCGTCTAAACATTAATACACGGTTTATTTATCAGTTTGTTATTACTTGAGAAACAATCGCACAATAATATATAGTATTATTACCTATTGATAAAACAGAATTGCATATAAACGCGTGTTCGGACTTTTACGATTACCAAGTTATTTTTATTTGGTTTGTTTTTTTTTATTATTATTACAAAACCATAATGTTGTTCGTGAGGACGAATCGAACGATATTTCAGCGATTTCCAAAGCCCATCATAAACGCCAGAAATACCTACTAAAGTTATTAATATTTTATTAGGTGATAATTCATAATTCGTATTTTCTAACTTCGAATATCCGTATTTTGATATGTCGCACGAATTATTCGACATTCAAAATTACCATAGAAATAGAGAGACATTTACAGAGGCCAAGGAAATATCTCGTGATATTCCATCGAAAACCGAATATTAGACAAAAACAGTTTTTTCGAATGCACCAGAAATCTATGAGGTTTCCATTGAAAAACAAAAAAAAAAATTCTGCGATATCCGTAAATCTCGTAATACAGTTAACCAAATGACATCAATTCATACCGGATGTGCGCCTGCGTAGTAGAGACGTTTGAACGAGCATTCTTGGACAAGATTGATCACAATTTGACCATAATGCCTATAAATTATTATGCTCTAAGCCCGGACCTAAATGAACGGACACACCGATAAGTGAATGACGAGGTTTAGCGATTCGGTCATTCGGTCGTCATGTTTATTTTCATTTAATTCTCGACGTTTTCCATAGACCACGATCGCGACAACGAGGTCGTGTTAATATGCACCAAGGAATTGTTGTATTGCGTGTGTACAGTATTTATGTCGTCGAATCAGTAATATTGGTTTTGTTCTTCTTTTTTTTTTTTTTTTTACTGGCGAATATGGCGAATATGTTTGCCAACAAATAATGCCGAGGGGTGACGGGGGGGATGATGAATATACGCAATCGATCGTTTACATCCACGCGGTATTTCCGATATCGGTGGCCATAAAAATCGCACTAAAGAATGTGTATACCTACAACTGATCAGATGCAAATCTGTTATGTTGTCGTTTTGAGTTTCGTCTTTGTGGCCGATACGCCACACGTTTTTTTTTTTAAACTAGAGTTATTCGATACGTTCAGAGGCCATGACGAACTCAAGACAGCTCACGCCGGAAATTCCTCGGTAAACGTCATCTTAAACACCTATAGACGCACGTCAGGGGGAAAAATCCGTCCCGTATTTCAATATTTCCCCTTGGTAATTTCCCGGCGAAAAATCCAAATCCAAACGCATTGTGTTTTGCTGTCGGTGTCACACACCTACATTTGCCCTGCGTGCAAAAAGTGAATAATTTTACTAGAATCGTTCGTTTCGAATCGCTTCTGCTGATGAATTATTTACACAAATCATCTTTATTGGTCCAAAATGTTTGTATTTGTGTTTATATTTTATTTTCAAATATCCACTACCTATTTCGAAACTGCAAACATCGTCGTTTGCCCAACTTAAACATTTCATCGTGTTTAACTGGCTTCTTTATAGCGTCATTTTCTTATTTCGTTTCTACGAGCCCATTAGTAATTGTTTCCCTAAAAAATTCGGCTATGTACGTTTGGGAACGATGCGTAAAACGAGTTGGGTATTACTTGTATGCCTTGCGTGAGAACACGAATAATTTATTATACGACGAACCTCGACTTTGTCACCTTATTGTAATGACGCCACTCTATAATACCGAGCTGAAAACACTGCAAAAACTTCGTTTTCTCGCAGTCAAAGTTCTCTTTAAACGTACCTAGGCCTATATTTAATAATATTTAGATCTTTAATCGAGTTTTGTTGTTCGTATCAATCGCGCCACCGCCACCGCATCGTCGATAACATTATACAAAACTACTTTTATTTTTTAAAACAGAGTATTCACTTTGTTTCCTAGTTTTAGTAATAGAGTAGTACACCGTGCGTTATGAAAAATTAAAAAAAAAAAAACAATAAACATTTACGAGGTCAACGTAATAAATATTAAATATTTACATAATATTATATAATTAATATGAACAACTGAGTTTCGTTCGTTTTATTAAAAAAATAAAAAAATAAAAAAAAAAGCGTATAAACATTTAAACGCTCAGAAGTAACCTATTTCTACGATAGTCGCGCAAGGAGTGTACAAACTTAGGGTTTTGTTTCGACGTCTACGGCTATTAAATTATATTGTTTTCCAAGGCTAATAAAATTATTCGGCATTTCGTACGACTCTGCGGCGGTTATTCCACAAAGCAATAACCCCCGGACGAACGTTCCTAATTAATTGATGAACACTGGGAGAACACTATTACCTAACCTATATACTACTAACTCTGGTTCGCCTAGCTATTTGAAAGGAAGGTTACCTATATTGAAACTCCGCTAAAGGGTCTTAGACCAAGGCCGTTGTAAATAGTTAATATAAATCTAATTGTATAAACCTACGCGGATCTGCGCAATGTCAGTGGCGTACGTAATATATTATACAACAGAGGCAGTTGTATAGTAGGGACAGTGACTATAATCATGAATTCGAAACAGTACCCGCCGCCAAGGCGTTCAAATGTTTTTCTTGAAAAATCAAGTAGGTATTTACGATATTACACGATGGTGTAGTATACATGATTCACGAAATTCTGCGTCCGGGGGGTACTGTAATATTATAATACACGGCACGACGGGCCGGACGCGGAAAGATGTTTATTAAAAAAAATAAAAAAAAAATTACATTCATACATTACATAGAGTAAAAAATATTCGTACGAACATTGAAAATAAAATTGCATTCTTTATACTAAAACGCGGTTCGTATTATTATTTGATTAGTTTCTCTCCGAACCCTCGTAATATGTAATATTCTGCGCCTCCCCAGTTCGGTGCGGCTTATATTTTTGTAACGAACCCCAAAAAACAATACGACACGGGAGTGGATTTCCAATATTATACGTACTTGTACCCGACGGTTTAACGTCGCGGCAAAAAAAAAAAAATGCACGGAAACCCGGTAGACATTACGCGTCTTATTTATATATTATTATAACTCTGCATAATCAAATTCAGTTAGGGGAACTAATCGAGCACATAAACTATTTTACTCTCGAGAGAAAATGTGTGTACGTGAGAGAGAGGAAAAAATGTATAAAACTATAACATTATGATATAATATATATATTTCCTTCTTGTAATTTTGGCATATTTTTTTTTTCGCGTGCTCCAGAAACACAGTATTCGCAATCAGATTTAGTAAATTTTTGCTGCTCGTGACTGCTTATAATAAATCAAAACGTTTGTATAGGAAAATTATAAAAAAAAAAAAAAAACGATGGTCGTCGTGTTCTCGGGCCGTATATATATGACGTCGGGTTTTATTCGTTTTACGTTTTTTTTTTTTTTTTTTTTTTTTTTTGTATTCGTTGAACACAATTTTAAATATTATAAAAAAACACGGACGACCTTGACATTTCAAAAACTAATAAAAAAAAGGTCAGGTGCCCGTTGTGTATTATAATATTTTCGTTCGACGTCAAATTTCGTTCCGTCTCCGCGGAGTCGTGATATTCAATAGTATAACTCTATATATTTTTACTTTTGCTATATTCGCTTGAATATTGTTTGGTACTTGAAAGAAAAATATTGCACCGGTAAAGGATAACATAACCGGTGAGAACGGTGACGAATGCAAAACAGCAAACTACAGAGATGACGTTTGAAGAAAATAATATTTTTGAGATCATCAAAAAAGAAAGACTGCGATGTAGGCAGTACGTGTACGGGGAGAACCCAAAACCCACTACTATGGACCACGCCGGAACAGAACCAACCCAGCAGGGATTGCCGATGATGAAGTGATGGGAAGACGTACTCAAAATGTGCCGGAACAAATTAAAAGATTTCGATAATGGATAGCTATAATTGTTTTGTGAGACGGTATATAATAATTATTATCGAAATGATACGGCGTCTATAAGGTTTCCGGATATCAGTCATCTGATGGTAGTTAATGTTACGAGCGCGACAATCTATAGAACGTTCATCGATACTAAAGCCGATTTTTGAAATTCGATATAGAACTCGAAATTATGTTCTTTTCAGAGGCCGCACGAGTCTATGCGAGAAAACGCCCGGTCTGTTCGAAGACATTGTTCGGATTAGAAATCATGCACGTTCGTTCGTGTCATTGCGCTATGCGCATATTATTCTAGTTGTCGAGTGCCATAATAATACTTTTGTGTAGAATTAAATATTTAAAACAAATATATATACTACATATATGCTACCCGCCGCTGCTAGCTACGGTACGCAGATATTCGCTCTCTATACAGTATAATAATTAATTACACCTACCGTCGTCGTCCCGGCATACCTAACATTTATTTCGGGCGATTCGAACGTTCATTTAATGGCTGACGCGCGGCGCTTTGTGTACGCAATATAATAGACACCGACGGTTTTGCCCGTTTACTATATGAATTCCTCCTCCGCCTCCAGACGTGCCGTCCGTACCGTCGACGTGTTTGTGCGGGTCTGTGGCGGGCCTGTGCGTGTCTGTGCGTGTTTGTGCGTGTTTGTGCGTGTTCGTACGTGTTTGTGCGTGTGCGTGTGTCCGCGTGCGCCATCTGGTTTCGGGCCTGTGTTTATGAATAATCCCGATTGTTGTTCGCGATCATTGTTTTCTCGTTCTCCGCCGCCGGCATAATAAATTGCACGGTGTATAACAATAATAATATATTATTGTTGCGCCGGAGTGTCGTCGCGTGCTCGTCTTGTACGAACAATAACGATAATGGAAACCAGAACGTGAGCACCTAGAGTGTTTTTTGATAAAACGACAATGTCCCGGACGCGCAAAACAATAAACGAACGGGGCCGGAAAGAACCGATACCGATTTTGGATTATCGTTACCGATAGTTATGGACGGTAGGAAGTTTAGAAGGAGAACAAAAATCAAAAATATCAAAACGTCAGTACGTCCCCGCTGAGTATCAAAAATAAATAATAGGCAGTGGCATGACTGATGGCCCGCCATAATTTGGTGCCCTCGTGTAATACTCAACCTAAAGTAAATTAAACCCTATACGAATAAAAAGTAGAAAAATTAAGTTTTAATCTATATCTATATAATTATTATTGTGAGTACGTCATGTATATTTTAGGGTCTCGTTTATTATTTTTTGCGGGGGCCCGTTTTGTGCAGGGTTCGTTTTATTGAAAGTCTATTTTTGTTGGCTAATTTGATATAATATTACTGTCAAACGAATATGTATTAAAATAATAATGTACGATTGGCGATGTAAAAATATAAGCTGAACAAACGGACGTATTATTTTTGTCTACTACCAACGCAACTTATAAATATATATAAAAAGAAAAAAAAACAGTTGAAAAAAGTAAACAAATTGATATTAAGCAATATGTAATAGAAAAAGTATTGTGCAATTTTTTTGGATCAATAACAAAACGTACATACACAACTCGGAGTAAAGTTCTCGCGTGTACAGATGGGGATAGAATGATATAGACGGAGACGTGAACTGATTTTATAAAGCAAACAGGGACGTGATTCTAGTTACAAACTATAATATGTACACGCAGTGTATAGATACTGTTCGAAATGTTTGTATACAGTGTGAATCTTTTATCGTGCGACCCGGCGATTATCTATAGTTATACTGAGATTTCGAGTAAATTTAATTTCGGTTAATTTCGTTATTTTCGGTTATATTGTCTAGTTTTGAAAATCGAAATTTGATAATATACGTACGCGTTTATCGTGTACACGCGGTATACGGGTGAAGTGTTCAAAATATATTATAAATAACATCGTTCGAACTAAAACCAAAATCCAATAAATTTACTCGAAATCTTCGTTTTGACAATCACGAGTAACGCCAATTTCCGATTGGAACTCGACAAATAAATTATTATTATTGACTCTCGGGTTTACATATAATCGATCCAAAGATGACAGTTTGTTACTATCCGGGATAAATCTACGTGGTGTTTTACAGAGATTTTCAATATTATAATACAACACTGTCAATAGGATTTATTTTAATTGATGATTTTTTTTTTTGTTTTAATTGTACCCATTCGGTAATTCATAAAAATAAATATTGAGGTTTGAGTGCGTTCGAACGGCCAACTATTCCGCCGTACGTATTATTAATATTATAATATTCCGGATTCAATAACAAAAAATATTGCAAAAAATCTTTGAACCAATATAGGCTCCGTTTAAAATGCGATAAAACCGCATTGGCTTATACCCTTAAACCAGAAACTCCATGTTCCTGAATCCAGCCCTGACAAAACTTACTGCGACGAGCAGAGCCTGGAACAGAACCTTATAGGAAAAATACCCTTTTCGGCAAAGCCGAAGACGAGGTGAAAAGACATAAAAGACGTAAAAATATATGCGAGAGCATAATTAGGAGGTTGGTCCAAATCAGTAGTATTTGACGATGGATAGAAAACGCCGGAGGATCGATTGTGAGACCGGGCGGTCTTAGAGGTCTTATAATAATAATAAAAAACATTCCCAAAATCACTGTCAAAACTATAATACAATAATAGTACAACCTACGCGTTGATTACAGTCGACGATTGGAAAAAAAAAACGAATCCTGATTATGACGCATAAAATACACTGCGGTTCACGATAAATATCGAGTTTGTAGATTTTGAAGGACCTGTCGGTTTAACATGAATATATATATATATATATATATATATATATATTCCATATATTTTTATCGCCCTGAATACTAAAAAATAAACATCATTATAATGTACGGTGTACTTTATCGTCGAATATGTCGTGCAATCGACTCGGTTACGACAAACGAATATTTTTCGAGTGTAACGAATCGTACGTATATTGTAATATTATATAAAGATAATGATGTTTTCACATCATTCACCGAATATTGCGTACACCGCCGCGCGCATTGAAACGCGTCATTAAATACAATAAACCGTTTGTTTGAACCGTTTGTTGAAGATGATCGATTCGATGGGCGGGGGGGGGGAGGTAGGAAACGTTTTAATACGATTATTGGTAAACGATATTATTATATTTGTATTGTACACGCGGTATTAATAATATTATGTTAAATAAGCATGTGGTTCTAGTATATTATAAAGTTATTCAGCGATAAGTAAAATGTCCGAAAATGTTCGGATCCCGGACAGTCAAATCAAGATAATTAAAAAAATTCAATTCAAATGTTATTTTGTTTAGATTCGTCCATTGAGTGGATGGCGACGGAGAAAGAACGCATAGTTCTATAAAAGTACAAACCCTTGTAGACAATAGACTTGATAAAGAGGTTTTATATATATGTAAAATCGAATTTTCGACTAAACAATTGTTTGAAGGTTTACATAGGACGCTTTTCAGATTTCATCGAAATCGATAGAAAAATATAGTTAATTGGCCTACGACGTACAGACGGACATGACGAGATTATTAGGATTTCGTATTTTATCGTATTCACTGCGGAATCCTAGAAAAGATGCGGAATTACTTGGCGGTGGTTTGAACTGCAAAGAAGAATCAATGGGCAGAGAATGGTGGAGAAATATTAATATGAAATCATAAAAAAAATTTAAAAAAAACCGATATGTTTGGAATCTATTAGATTTGTTAGTGATAAGATACAAGTATCAAATAACGTAATATTATCATTTTTTTTTTTTTTACCAATATAAGCAACAAGTGCTAGTCATACTTATGATTATCTTAACCGACAGTTGGAATTTTTAGTTTTTTTTTATTTTTTTTAAATAATAACTGATAATATAATTTGCTATAACAATGTTGTAAACGCGTGCGCAATTTTTACATTATTTTTATCAAACATATGAATGCTCTATCGTGAGTTTACAATTTATTTTTTGAGCAGACGATTATACAAGAGTTTACGACCACCGCGGTCCGTTTCATCTCTCGTGGCTAACAACATGGACTTTAAATAATCACTATACATCTTCGACCTAGGAGAAAACTTTTGGCATTTGCATAAATAAACAGTTTTGTTTGTATTTTCGTAAAAACAAAAACCGTAAAGTCGTCTCGGACTAACTTTGCGGCCGAATCCGTCCGTCCGTTCGGTTGTTTTCTTTGCCAGTAGTTGTAAAATACAACGAAACATCTGAACGCAAACAAGTTATGGTTTTTTTTCTCGTTCTTGTTCTTCTTAATTTTCAACTCAACAGAAAATTATAGAATTTTACCAACAAGTATAATATGTTACGCTATGAACAATGATCCAACGACCGTATTATTATTTTAAGTAACTATACTTGTAGTCGTTATTCACGGGGTTATAAATAATTCATATTAAAACACAAACTGTTGTTATTAATAAAGTAACAAGCCGAGACTTTCTGTTTTTTAGTATATGCGGCGATTATTATACTTACCATACGAGAGATTTAATTATAATCGGTTTTTTTTATTATTTTTTTTTTTTTTTTTTTTTTAATGTTTTTTATTGATGTTAGAACAAGAAACATAAATAGGCATTCTATAAAATATATATGTTCACGGTCCGGTTTTTTTTTTTTTACTAAAATCTTAAAATTAGAAAAATTATAAATATAGCTTTAATCGCTTATACAGAGTGATTTTTTTTTTATCTACGAAAATTTCGAGTAAATTTTATTTTGATATATAATATTTTCCACGTTTTACTTTTGTTCCGTAATTCAGTGGCGTAAATTTGTTTTTTTTTTTTTTTTTCGTTAGCAATCATTTTTCAATTTTTTAGTTTTAAACAAAAAGCACAATACTATTTTATAAACAATATAATATTGCTACGCTGCGAAGACTGTTATATTGAAAACAGATGAACTATTGAATTATTATATTTCATTTTTACGATAAAATTTCTATACGATTAAAATAAAACGTGATATGATGGCGGGAGGGAGGGTATATCACTGCCATATATAATTTCCCTCCACGTGTATGCCTCTGAGACCCTGACCATAAATATTAAACTAGTATCGTACTGTCGATTTTCATATATTGCGACCAGTGAGTTTTTAAACTCGCATTCGAAAGTAGAAAAGGATAATACATTTGATATTGACCGTTTTAGGATAACCCTTCTGTAATCCTCCGGACTAAATTTTAAATTGCCATAACTCATAACCGGTAAATCCGATTTTTTTGTGGGCAAGTTGTGTAAGATTAAGTACCCACAAAAATGTTCAGAAAATTATTCCCTAGTCCAGTTTGACTAGTTCATATATCTGGGTTTTCTATTGAATAATTTTAATTCGATAATAATAGCGGCGTTGTACGCACGGAATGTGAACGGAATTTTGAAATGTTTGTTAACGGGACAATTTCACCGATTGTTGTATTTTTGTGATTATTGTCACAGTGATGTGGCCACTGATCGGTATAAAAAAAAATTTAGAATTCCATATAATAAGTGTGTTAAAATTGTTAAAATCGATGTTAATTGATAATAATCGTGTGTTCGTGGGCAGAGCACCGCGTGAATGCTAAACGCTTTGACGGGGAACGCATACCGTACGGGTTTCCTATTATCATTTTGTCTCTACGCCTCTAAAAATTACCCGTGTCTACAATTTCTGAAAAAAAAAAAAACAAACCGAAATCAAATTTACCCGAAAGACAACCGCCGGTCCGCGACACGAAATAGTCGGCGTTTTACCGTAGTTGTTTATCGGTATTCCGCAGTAGGACGTCCGGCGATTTATTATTTACTATTATTATTATTTTTTTTTTCTTTCTTTCTTTCTTTTTCTTTATTTTTTATCGCTAGACCGGCTCACCGGCATCGCAAAACTTATAGTGTTTGGCGCGATAGCGGCTAACGCAGCTCGGTTTTTCTCCCGTGAGAAAATCGCGTGCACACCGGTGAATATAAAGTGTATTTATTAAATAATAATCGTACACACGTAGGTGGCAGGTATATATATATATATATATATATATATACGTACACGTTTTATGATTATGGTTTGTTAACCATTAATCGCGTGTTACGGTATGAATGTTTAAAATTCCTATTTAGGTTGTTTTTTTTTTTTTTTTTTTTTTTAATCCATATACGGTATTGGTGAAATGTTTAGGATTTTGAAGGGGACCCATTTACGCGGTAAACACCGTACAACAAAATAGTTCGAAAAATATGTTCCAAGCGATAATGGTCTACCTGATTTTCCATCGTTCAAATATATCAAATGTACTGTTGTTAATAATACATTTTCAAATAGATACACGCATTTATCGAATGTTGTCAATCAGAACTAACGAAAATCGACGTAGAGACGTGGACCGAATGAAAACGTATAAATATTTACGTACGATAATATACTGCAAGTGAGCGCAGTGGGGTGGTAACTGGGTAAAAAAAAAAAAACTAGGCAGGGACCGGACAAAATGATTTATTCGCAAAAATCAAAACCATTAATGGTGTAAATATATATTTCGATTCTACGTATACAAAATAATCAAAAGTTCAATACGACTTCATTAAACAAAACTTAAAAAAACAAACGAAGGAATCAGGAGAAACGCGGAAATATACGTACGTACAAGCTTATGTGGAATACATTTGAGTAAGAGAAATATTTTTATTTCGTATGAATATAAAAAGTAATTAATGTATTGCATTCTTTCTTTATTTTGGAAGATTGAGATATTTTTGTACTGTTGTCATACAGTAAAATTATACCTTTGCTCCCCTCCCTCCCTCCCCCCCATAATCACGTCACTGGGTAAACGTTTAAATCGAATATTGCCAGTAGCCCGTCTCTCTTGGTGTCATTTTTTAATTATTACTGATAATAATAATAATATTTTTTTGATCTGATTCATTTAGGTAATCGTAACATGTTTAAAAGGCACGATACTGTGACAGTATAGGAAAATTATATTTACGTAAAACAAATGGAAAAACGTTTAAAATTGAATTTAGAGATAAAACGTCTATTATACGTATAGGTGGTAATATTTTGAATACGACCGATTCGGGATTTGTTTGAAAATATAAATTGTTAAAACGGTTAAATTTATATAAACTAATTTAAAATACATTTTTTCGTATACCTTAAAAGACTGAGTTAAATATTTAGAGAATTGTTAAACGCCACAGAAATCGTCTCCGAAATGTTATTGTCGTCGTGTTATAATACGAGTTTAATGTCCAAAATCGATTTTAAAGATTCGTACGTTTGTTTTTGGCGAACACACGCCACACATGTCTTTTTAACCGTTTTAAATTTTCCTATCGCCTTGATTTTTTTTTTTTTTTTTTTTTGTATATAGGAAGATAGTTTATTAAAACCCACATTTATTCTCAATAATGTACTTAACATAATCAAATAGTTTTACGATGTCATTTATGAAATCAATTTAATTCCTGGGGAATAAACGAAAGTAGGTATATAGGTGCTTTATATTTTTAGCTCGTTAATAGTTGATATAAATTTAACGATTCAACGTAGGTATTTTTTTCAACATTTAATGGGCAAAACATATTATATATATATTTTTTTTTTTTTTTTTTTTTTTTTATATATATATATCAAATAGTTACTTACCGATAATTTAATTAAACGTACACATTAAAAAACTTTCGAACCTTTAAACTCCTGCGCGCAAATTATAATTAATTTATATATAATATTTAACCTTTTTTTTTTTTCTTTCTTCTTTCTGTTTCGCCTAGAGGAATATTGTTGTATTGTTTTAATGGTTTTGTTTTACGCGGGTGCCCACAATATCGTTTACAATAAAAAAAAAATACACTAAAATCCTACTACACGGGCACAGAGTAATTAATTAAAAATACAATTATCAGCCTCATTAAATATTAAATAAAGCCGTCGCGATATAATACTGTTATACATACGACTCGAACGAAATTAATTGTAGGTAAATAAATTGAATTTGTCTTAATTAAAAATAATACGTGTTCAAATTGCCGTGATTCCGTAATATTAAATTAAAAAAAAAAAAAAAAAAAAAAACACCCGAGTGTATCATTATTTCGGTTTAATAATTATTATTATCCAAAACGTAACGGCCCGTCGTCAGCGTGAGGTTTTCCGTTTCGGTTCGTTACTTGCCGCGACATCTAGCGGTCGCTCGCCGAAACGTCGTTTCCGCGTTATTCCTCGTTTCGACGGTCGGTCGTCGGCGGGCGCAACCAGAACTATTTCCAGGGGATGCCTCCCGTCGTAGTCTAAACACAGACAATTCAACCGAAAAACGAAATTCTGGTACATAAAAATTACTATTTACAATTTTATTACAAACGAGGATGCCCGGAAGGAGAACGCCTCCCCCCCACGCAGCACACGTGGGGGGGGGGCCGTTACTATTATTGGAGTTAGACGAGAGGGATAACTACTCCTCGCTCCTCCAAAAGTATTCTATTTGACTAAAAAAAAAAATAATTTAGGAAAACAAATAATTACGCCGGTATTCAATTAACGGTGCCCGCCGCTGGTTTTTCAAATTAATTGAATGTATTTAATTTTATTACGTACCTCGGTAATTTTTTTTTTTTTATTACCAACGCCGCGTTAGATTTTAAACAAGCCGTACACATCGTTAGTGTTGATTTTATTCAAACAATAGGCTAACGACGTGCCTATTATTATTATTATTATTGTTTTTAAATATACAAAACACCGACAAATTCGGCATAGACAACCCGTCGGTATTATACGCGTCGAATCGAAGATTTTTTTTTTTTTTTTTTTATTGGACAATAGTTATTTCAATAATAGCAGTTATCAAAAAAAAATTCTATCGCGTCTGATAACTTATCACTGATAAGCGCATTATCGACCACTTGTTCAGTTGTAAACGACTCGCATAATTACCAGACGAATCAAACGATTATTTACTTATTTATAGAAAGAAAAAAAAATAATACGTTATCCAAAATTATAGTTTGTCGATTTAATATGATATCGACGCGGTTACAAATTATGTTTTAACGTTTTAAACAGCTTTATCGCATTATTTAGGTAACAAAAATAAGAAATCTAACAGTAAAATAATTGATATAGAAGCCTACTTAAGTACCCTTAAGTTTTATGTTTTGTTTTTGTATATTGAATACTAATATACTTACACCACCCCCTCATTGTTTTGTTTTGGCGAATAATATATTTCCTTCTTACCCCCCCCATAGATTTTTACCCAGTTAACACTGACGACTGATAATATAGTAAATGTCAAAAACCACGAGCTAAACTGAGAAAATACGGACTGCGAAACCAAATACGAATTCGGCAATATGTGATAAAAATAAAAACAAATAATAGCAGTTATCAAAAAAAAAAAATTCTATCGCGTCTGATAACTTATCACTGATAAGCGCATTATCGACCACTTGTTCAGTTGTGAACGACTCGCATAATTACCAGACGAATCAAACGATTATTTACTTATTTATAGAAAGCAAAAAAAATAATACGTTATCCAAAATTATAGTTTTGTCGATTTATATTTACATCGACGCGGTTACAAAGTATGTTTAAACGTTTTAAATTATCAACGATGAACTATTGCAAATAAATAAATACGATAATACGACTTCGCATACGTATAAAATACGTGATAAATATAATAAAAATAAATTGACAACGTATTATTAGTATTTAATATATACGCGTGCGGGTTACAAAACCATAAAACCGCTCGATCCGTAAAACGGACTATTCGATTATTATAAAAAAAAAAAAAAAAAAATATATTTATTTCGTATTGTGATTATAAATCGCGTTGTAAATCACGACCGGCACTCGGGACGGATGAAAACGTTCAATAGTACACCGAAGACAGCCCGTCGCCGTCCAAAATCTCGTTGAAATCCAATTCGGTGTAGGCGTCGTCCGAGTTTTCCGCGAACCCGACGAGACCGAATTTCTCGAATTTCCTCGCCCACGGCAGTTTCGTCGTGCTCATCAGCAGGGCGTCGACGACGCTCGTTTTGAGTTTGCCTGGAGTGAAAAAAAAAAAACACCGAATTTTTAGACGGGTCCGCTAGATCAAGTCGGTAGTACAACCGGTGACTGTACACGATTTGTTATCCGGTAGTCTCTTAAGGGCAGTGGCGTGCGCCGGTAGGAGAAAATGGGATTTAACAACATTTTCCACCGAGTTCCAAAGGGAAACGTTGGAGTTCGTTAAAAATTGGTATTTTCGTATTTTGAATTCCCGTTGTAACGGAAGAAGATTCAACACGATTTATTCGTGATCTGTTGTCATATGGGCACTACATATTTTACCATTGGAAATTCCTGAGCGGCGCCCCACCGTTCTCGCCACGAGGACAATACGACAATAATATTATTGTGTCTCGGTAGCAAAGGCATTGACGTGAAAAGTCGAAATTCAAAATTTATCGACGGAGATCATTAAATTACCATTGAAAATCACGAATTATATTACTCATCTGAATTTAATTTAATCCGTATCTCCTCATTCGTCGGCTACGTATGTGTCTAGTAGGTACTGTTTTATAATAATTATACTACAGAGCAAAAGTGTAGGTATATACAAAAGTAGAAGATAATAATACACGCACAGTGAAATTCGGCAACAAATTTCTAATTGCTTATGATTAGTATTCGAATTGTAATAATTCCGGAAAAATCAAATAATTTAATAATTCCATTAAAAAAAACCACGTAATATTTGTTTAAACGCTCAAACTGTGTTAAAATACGTATATTTGGGGTATCGGCGCCAAAACGGATCAAAAATATAAACATGACGTGTTATGTGTACCGATATTTTCGAAATGCGTTTGTAATTAGTCACCGTGGCCGGTTGTGAAAAATATGAATTTCGACCGGGAGGTTATAATACCGAATCTGTCCAAGTGAAACTCATCCCACGTTGCTATAGTTTTATATTTACTTGGACGGCAGACAACGAAACGTTTCCAACACGGATCGATGTCCCATCGAGATTCGGATATTGTTTCAATTTTACACGATAAACCGTAATATTCGATTTGCAAGGAAACGGTTATTCTATCGACGGGCTTAGGGGATACCGTCGCAATACAAATTCTACAGGCCTATACGGATTTCGGCACAACAAGTGGTAAACACGTTCTTTTCGAACCACTACAGTGATGCAAATTACAGTCTCCCAGACAATAATGGCAGGCCTAATTTTTGCATAACCGCGTCGTAATGATAGAATATAATCCGCGACCTACCGTCGAGCTTTTTGTTGCAGATGATCACGTACGGCGGTAGCGGACCGATGCTATTCAACACGCAAATGTCGTCCGAGTCTTTGTGCAGGACGTTTTTGTAATTGTAAAAAGCCGTCGAGTCCACGGCCGCGGCGGTGACCTGTTTGTCTTGCACCTTCTTCACGGACAACAAATGATTACCGGTCTCTGCAACAACAGTACACCATCATGTTTCGTAGTAAAATACCTTGTGCGTTTGAGAAAACCCGAAGATTCAAATGCCTAGGGGCAACAGGGAATAAAGACGGCAACGCCGGAACTGTAGCCAATCGCGTCCGCAAAGCGGAAAGATAGCGCTTTGTACAAATTATATACGTTGGATCAAAGTTGTTTTCAAAATGTAATTTTACATTAACTTATGGACGCGAATCGTTGCCATTAATAGTGGATATGTGGGCGGGGGGGTTCTAATATCTAGCCACCGATATTAGAGCGCTGAGAACAATATGCGGAACGGTTTTCGGTATTGTTTGGTTGAACCCGCTAGCGCGGAAGGAAAAATGCGGAAATAAGCGAAATTTATGGCGAGTCGTACGACGGACGGGACAAATATTTCGGTGGTTGGCACGCACCGCGCGGTGAGAGGACGAAACAAGCGAATCCAGAGCAGCAACCGAATGGAAGTCGGCAGGGTGGAAGAAGGCCCTGTATGGGAGGAAGTGTACGAGATCTGTTCAAAAAGTTCCCCCAAACTATATTTCCTAAATTGGAAAATTTATAGTATCGTAAATGTTATTAGATTAAAATAAAATGGAGATAAACACCATTATCTTTTTAATTTTTGTTTCAAATGTTTATTGCTATCTAACCGTTAACTGTGCGCGTTCAAAGTAGACGAGTCGTGTGTATTGCGCCATTTTTATGATGAATAACATTCACGAACAACGTATTAATATTAAATTTTGTGTTAAACTTTGTAAATCTTTTACTGAGATTCATAAAATGTTGCGAAATGCTTATGGTGATCAGTGTTTAGAATGTACTCAGTGTTACGACTGGTTTAAACGTTTTAAAGACGGTCGGGAATCAGTTGATGACGACCCACGCTCTGGACGTCCGTCGACATCGACAGACGATACTCGTGTGACAAAAGCCAATGAAATTGTTCGGTCTAATAGACGTTTAACTGTTCGGGAAATTGCGGAAGATTGTAACATATCGGTTGGTTCATGTCATGAAATCCTGGTAGAAAAACTTGGAATGTACCGCGTTGCAGCAACATTTGTCCCTCGGTTGATGTCGCAAGATCAGAAAGACAACCGCGTAACCATCTGTCAAGAATTGTTAGATCGCGCAAATGATGGTACGAGTATGTTCATGGAACAAATTATAACGGGTGATGAGACGTGAGTCTATGGCTATGATATTGAGACAATAATCCAATCATCACAGTGAGTCGGTAAATTTTCTCCAATTTCAAAAAAAGCTCGTTAGTCAAACCTCAAAGTCTTGCTAACGGTTTTTTTTGACAACCTGGGAGTTATTCATCACGAATTTCTACCTGCAGGACAAACTGTTAACCGATGGTACTATCTAGAAGTATTAAAACGTCTTCGAGAAAAAGTACGGAGGAAAAGGCCTGAAGTGTGGAAGAAAAACATTATTTCTCCATCACAACAATGCTCCGGCATACACTTCCCTGTTAATTCTAGATTTTTACGTGAACAATCACATCCTCATCCACCATATTCTCCCGACTTGGCGGCACCAGCAGACTTTTTTTTATTTCCAAAACTAAAATCTCCGTTAAAAGGACAAAGATTTAATAAATCTAAACGAAATAAAAGAAAATTCGCTAACGGAACTACGAGCAATTCCAGAAACTACTTTCCAGGATTGCTTTCAACAATGGAAACGTCGTTGGCTAAAGTGTATAAACCAAGAGGGAGGAGAATACTTCGAGGGCGATAAGTCTCAATAGCGCTTGTAGGCAAGCACTATTAATACAAAATTGAAAAATTCGGGAACTTTTTGAACACGCCTCGTATAGACCTGGTCGGAAGTGACAGAACGGGAGGAAAAGACCCTGCGGGGGACTGTGATTGTCGGGGGGGCAGCGGCAGTGGCGATCGAATTAACTCTTACTACAGAGTGGCGTTTATCGTTTAGACCGATCGTATTTTAAAATCAAAAGCCAATACCTAAACGTTACACGTGTTTTTGTGATGTTATACCGCGGGGAGTAACGACGAAATATTGAAACTGGACCGCGAATAATGCCATCGGTCGGACTCTAGGTGTAAAACCTAACCTAACCGACGCCTCGGTCCATACGTAGGTACGCGCAATGTAAATTACTATTTTATTTATCGATCGGTATTATTAAATCGATTATAACAATTTGCGTACTCGGTACTATATATAAATATCGGGAGGGTTAGTAACATTTTTGAATGGGTCTATTGTGTTGTTTTTTTTTTTTTGGCGGTTTTAATAATGACATTCTGTACACTTAACCGGCGGCGGCGGCGGCGGCGGCGGCGGCGGCGGCGGCGGCGGCGGCTGGGGAAAATTCGGTGCTTAATACCCGCTCGTCATTCCTCGACGAGTTAATATTCAGCCTATGAATAATGAATTCCGCTTGTGAGATAGATTAGTGCCGAGGATCCTCGATAAACGGATTTTAATGACGCGAAAATGATATGGACGGGCTTCGACGCGATTAAATATTTATTTATTTGACGATAGTATTCACAATATATTGAATAACGAAGAAAATACGATACGAATAACGATAATCGAGTGAAAGACCAATAATGTTTATTATGAATATTACATTTTGACATTGCGGTACTTTCTTTTCTTTTTTTTTCTTTTTTTTTATTTTACCTGCACTTTCTATTAAAAGAGGAATAGAAAAAAAAACCACTGACGCAAAAAAAAACAGATTCGTAGAATTATTATGTTTGTATCCATACAATAGAGCGCAGATTGTATTTTTTAACTCGACTATATAATTTATTGTATGCGACCTAATCTTTATCAAATATTTAAATAAATCAAAGCGTACAGTTTGAGTTTAATGTCTAATCAGATTCTATCTGCATTATTGGGTAGATGTAGAAAGAATAATAATATGTAATAATTTAAAAGTTTTAATAAACTGTTGTATAAAAAATCATATCAGATACTGGTGTAACATTTAATTTTGGGAAATTTTTTTTTTTTTTTTACCAAAAACGTTTACGTGTTTACTTATGGTTGCGCCGCTACTAATCGGTAATCCGTCGTTTGACTACTGAAACCAGGTAAACGAACATTTAAAACGAAACGTGTTCGAAAATTAACGCTTACAAAAGACTAGTTTAATTAAATGTTTAAAAAAAAAAAAAAAAAATGTTCTTACTTATCGTATTACCGAAGAATGACGGGTTTTCGCCCTGCGCCCTGAGCAACTTCCGTATTATCAGGCTGCTGCTGAGCGAATTGTCTCCGGAGTATCCCCAATTGCAGCCTCTCAGATCCAAAAACGACTTGACGGTTCTCCTACGAGTGGTTAACAACGAAAAAAAAAAATCTTAACTCCTCGTGATACGTTCTCATAGTCACGTAAAGCATTCCTTCTACCTTGCTATCGAGTTTCGTTATATTTTTTATAGTCATGTAATCAGTAGTGTTGTATAACTTCTACAAACGGACCTTTTTCCGATTTTTCTCATGTCATAATTCAAAACGGAATATTCTTTTAATTTTGAAAATTATCATAAGCGTACTTAGTACGTGTATGCATAGCCGGGAATTCGCCATATTTTAGAGAGGGCCGATTGTTCAAAAATATTTCTCTGTATATCGATATCGCTCTTGCTATAATCGTCTTAAATCGTGTAAAACCTAAGTACCAATGATTTATTTTAGACGTCCTATGCCATATCAATCGAGTATGTTTAAAGTAGTATAATTTCTCTGTTTGTGCATTTTTGAGAGGACTTAGCCCTCTCAAGCCCCCTCCAAACTAATAGAATATTAACATTAAAAATTTAACATTTTGCGAGAAATCTTCTGTTACGTATTAAAAAATCTATTCAATGCATTTTTAAATCTGTCCGCGCACACACGCAAAAATAGCTTTCGTTATCAACCGATCTTTATGGCGGCATAGAACGTGGCCTCAATTCGTTAGTAATCTTCTACAGATTATTTAATTAGCTTAAATGATTATACGCGCTTATAATCGGGTTAAATATATTTAATCTTGTATAATATTTTTATTTAAAAATTGTGAAGGTTTGCGCGTTGCGCCGAGCTATATTTTTATTACATAAATGATGCCGGTTCAAAAATGATTTACTTTGGTATTACTGCACTCGACAGATTTCAAAATTACACCATGAAACACATGCGTCTATTGAATATTGATCTATACGATATATCGTTCATATATCAGTGTTAAGTGCATACTTATTCAATGTTTAAACCGATGCGGTTCACTACAAACCGAAGAACCCATTTCGCAGATTTTAGAATAAACTCCGAGACGTTTTTTTTTTTTTTTTTTTTGTTCTCTCGTTATTTTTGTTCTTAATTGAAATTCGGACACGGTCCATTGGCCGGGTAACATTCGACAGTCACAGATGATGCAGTGAAGAGGGGACAAGAAGAAAAAAAAAAAAAAAAAAGTAGTGTAAGTTATTAAATTATTATAAGAATTATTATCGACTATATACTATATATTCAACCCGTTTGGAAGAAAAAAAAAAAAAACGTTTTATTAATTTCATAGTATAATAATTATTACTCGACGTCCATGTGCATGATGATATCGGTGTAATATCCGGGTCGGCGGGTCGCGTTCTTGGGGTGCACGAACACCGGAGTAATGGGCAACAATTCGAACTGCTTGGACGGTAACTTTTTCATCATCAGGTATTGCATCGGGTTCAAGAAACCTATAACAAAAAAAAAAAAAAAAAAAAACGCTAGCTAAACTGTGTAAAACTGAAACCATTGTATACGTAATTTTTTTTTTTTTTTTATCAATTTTTGCTAATGAACATCGGAACCGTATGGGTTCCATTTTATTACCAGCGGTGTACCCGGCGAGGGGGCAAGGAGGTCATATTTTATTTTTTATTTTTACCATAATCGTTTCACGTTACAGTTCTGATGTATGAGGTTTATTTTCATATTCCATTGACCGAGTAAGTATGGTGTACATAATATGTATTACATATTTTTAAATGTAATAAAGCGAATAAACGTTAACGTGTAGTCCTGGGTTTTTACTTTTTTTTTTTTTTTTTTTTTTGACCCCTTGCGTTGAGAAATCCCGACTACGCCACTGATATTCGATCGGTGAGAGGAACTAAACGGATTTTGAACATTTTTTATTTTGTTTGTAATTAGTCCATTTCATACGCTATAGTTGTACGAACGTTAAAAAATTTTTTTTTTGTTTTAATAGGCAGAGTACCTATTTATTGTTACGGGACTAGTATGGCAACGATATTGTAGGAAACGATTTTTTTTTTTTTATCGCGATCCAATGATAATCTACGAAGATTTTAGTAATATTGATTTGGGTTTTTTTCTTTGTCAATCGTCATAATAGAATCGTTTATTGATACTATTTACAATCTTTTCAAAAATTTACTCCACAACACCATAAACACATATAAACGTTTGATTTTTTAAACCGCAAACCAGATTCGAATAGAGTACATTTATTTAAATCGATATTGGATTCCATTTATCATTAATGAATTAAAACCCGTTTAAAATTAAGACTGGAGGAGTGAGAAACTGTTATCATCGAAAAATGGACAATATAAATTGTATTGCCCTTTCCTACTCCTCCGATCTAAATGTTACACTGTTATCGTTCAAAAACGGTTTTTGTAAAAAAAAAAAAAATATTATTTTTTTTCTCGAATCTGTGTTTAAAAAGAGGCGTTGCAATTTTAAGTAATTTAAGGCATCCGGAATAGAGGTGAACAAATTTAAAACAAAGGTTTTGTTTAAATAAAGCGTACAAATGTTTCGTAATGATTGCAAAAACCGAAATCAAATTTTACTCGAAATAATTTCAATCGGAAATCGTTGGTTCGTAATAAAAACAGAAAAATTGTTTTTAAAAAAAAAAAAAAAAACCCCAGAAAATTACCCTGTATTATTTTCATTCGGTTGGATCATTAAATTATAGTAAGCATATATTTAATATTCTATAATATGTGTACAATGACTGCTGTACGAGCGACGGTATTCACGCGATGATTACTATAGACATTTTGTGCGCGATTAACGGATGTCTCGCAGCGTTTTGTATAGAAATTATAATTTATTTCTATTAAAATCGCCATCAATACCGTACGAATTGGACATTTAATTATGAATGTTAATGCGTGTATTGCCCGTTTTAATCGCTTGGACGAATACGGAACTGATTATTATTATTGAAGCCCGTATGGTATAATCAATGTAAATTCTAGACGGCTTAGGGGCCACAATAATATAATGCGACAAACGAATTTATCGAATCCAGCCGTGACGAAACCGACCCAGTGAAACCTGCCGGCCCGACATATACAGGGCGATCGTTTTATTGTCGCCTACAATCCTATACGAAAACGTTTCTAGTATACATTTTTTTTTTTTTTTTTTTACTTTTAGTCGTTATACTATTGTTAATGATTCGGCGGCCTTGTCTAAAATATATTTCCAATATTTTCGATATTTTACCCCATAAATCCCATAAACACGTGACATATCAACCGTACGAATGTGCGTTTTCGATAATAGAATATCATTTTAATGAAAAATGCCATCGTTCATTACATCGATAACTGGATTCGTCAATTTTGATAATACTGATAACAGTGGCGTGATTGTGAGGGATAGGCAAGGGGAGAACTTGTCATCTATGAAATGTTTGCGGGGGAGGTATGACAATAGTACAAATCTCTGAATCTTCTAAAATAGATTTTAAAAAATGCAATAACTTTACATTAATCACTTTTCATATTCATAGGATAATAATATTTTTTTTCCAGAAATTATTTCATAAAAATGCGTATATATTTCACGTTTCTCCTGTTTTATAATATGTTGACGTAACGACAGCGTTATCGCATTATTTAGGTAACAAAAATAAGAAATCTAACATTGAAATAATCGATGTAGAAGCCTACTTAAGTACCCTAAAGGGTTTTAAGTTTAAAAACTTAATATTGTTTAGGTTTTGTTTTTGTATATTGAATACTAATATACTTACACCACCCCCGCATTGTTTTGTTTTGGCGAATAATATATTTCCTTCCCCCCACCCCCTAGATTTTTATCCAGTTTACACCACTGACGACTGATAATATAGTAAATGTCAAAAACCACGAGCTAAACCGAGAAAATACGGACTGCGAAACCGAATACGAAGTCGGCAATATGTGTTAGAAATAAAAGTATTGACCCGTACGATTGGAATTCGGTTAGAATGACAACATTACCCGCGGCCGAGTCCATCGTTACCTAAGAGTCAAATAATTGTGAACGTTATTGTAACCGTTGTTGGGCGTTAACTGTAAAACAGTTACAATTCGTATGTACGGAAAAAATCAAAATCGAATTTACTCGAAAATGTTCGTATAAAACACGCGTAATCGCCGCGCCGAAGCCGATTGGCGATAAAAAAAAAATCGTCCTGTATATAGTGTTTGGCACACACGAACGATTGAATGATTTTTTTTTTTTTTTTTTTTTTCCCCCGTATGCAATTTTGTTTCGGACGAATGACGAAGCCATCGTCGATTTATAAATTTAATAACGTGTAGGCGAATGAGCGGGCGATCAAAATCCATCGCATTAAAATGTTTGTCTTAATACCTAATATTATACGATTACGCCGCGCACAATCGCATTATGTGTTATTATAATGCTATTGACGGTCCTGTTTACGATTATTTGGCATATTTTATATTATATTGTATCGAAATCGAATAATAAAGAAAAAAAAAAAATCCGAAATACACGGCCGCGATAACGGCGACTTGTTGACGGATAATACATGCAACAAAGTTCAATAGAGTCTAATGGTTCAATTTTGTTATCAATAAATTAAATATATATATATAGTTTATAAACTATATTTATATAAATTTAATGATTTGGAGGGGATTTGTTTTCCCCTCGTACTGCGTCGCATCACCAAAACACGTGATAAACGGTTGCATAATTATTCCGGTCATCAAAAAAAAATTGATTTGTGGGCAGAGGATTCGTAGAGCTCAGGCCCTATAGTCCCGGGCACAGAGCGGCGACATTTTCGGTGTAGCAAATTTTTATTTTTTTTTTTAAAAACTTGCAAAAAGTATTTTTCATTTGATAAAATCAAATTTTTACTAATTTTTTGAGTAGACAAATTGTTTTTATACGAGTTATATATATTATAATGTAATATTTATAATTTAGAATTACAAGTTCAAACGATCACGTCCGTCTGTTCAAAATCGAACAGCTACATACATATTCAAATATGTTTTCGACAAATTTTAGAAGAGACGAGGCGAGAAAGGCGGCCAATTGGAAAGTGCCTATATAGGCGAAAAGAACCTAAATACGCCACTAGTAGGATAAAAAGGGCGGTTCAGTCGTACCTCCTCCTTAAATTTTTCATGTATTAGCATAGCACACTTTGTAAAATTTAAGGGGGCGGTGCGTCTGAACTGCTTTTTTTTAACCTATTGCCACTGTTCATTGACCGATTCAAAATAATATATAATTTGTTAATGTTCCTATTGTCGATTGTCGAATGAAAAAGTTTAAATATCGCCGAGGCCCGGTGTGTTAGTAGCAAAATAATATAGAGTAAACGTTAAAGCCATAATATTAATACTTGATAGTTTTATTAGTTTACGAATTTCTATAGAGTTTATTACAAATGTCTTTTTTAGAAGAACCAAATTTAAACAAATTCGAGGAGTCTATTTTTTATTTGACCATCTCTGAGATTGTGGACCACATGTGCTTATTTTTAATTTAAGGGTTATTATGTTTAAGAGGATTTAAGCCCTCGATCTTTTTTTTTTTTTTTTTGTTTATGGAGAAAAATGAATTAACACATAAACTATGAGAAAAAGAAAAATGTATAATATAACACGAGTAAATCAATGTGTTTGAAATTATTAGATTAAATATGATTATAATCAGTTCAAAAAAAAAAAAAAGAAATACCTAAATCATACACTGCACAGGCTCATTATTTGGGGATTTTTGGGATTTCCTTTGGAAACACCCGAGAACTATTAGTGGGATCGTCTCCTCATCCGCTCGTTTAAGTTGAACAAAGTAAACCTTGTAGCCAAAGTAGCTTAGAAATCAAAAAAAAAATAAAAACCCTCATGTATCGGTTTTGTTTTTCTGATTTTTTTTTTAACTTTTTAGAAAATCTGTTGAGAATCAAGAAATTGTATTCGAGTAAAATACCCCACCTGGCGGAAAATCCGCATCTTTTGCGGTAATACGTGAGAAAATCGGAGCGTTTTATTAACCGAACAAAGTGTTTCAAAGAAAATATATAAATCAATTTTCTTTTGAACAATTGTTAAGAATTTCGAATATTGTTTCAAATAAATTAAAGTTTATGTTAGTCGGAAAATCCGCGTTTAGCAATCCGAAAAAGTGCTCTCCGATAATTAAAACGGTAGAAAATAATACTCAATAATATAAAATCGGTTTTATTTATCCGTACGGCAAATAAAATATTATACAAAACGACTGGATATCCGTCTAAAATGTGTGGCTCTAGGAAAGTTGCCCCTTTTGCTCCATCCCTCCCCCCTAGTATACGGCTTTGAAGACCGTGGTCTTGTACGGGGGGGAAGAAAGTCTCAATCGCCCGGTATACTCATATATCGCATTACACTTAAGCGTTCCCCATCTAATTTGTATCTAATTCGAGCACTTGTCGCGGTATTTTAACCGTTTACCACAGCGGACGTACCTATGTCGGCTTCATCGAGCGTAAACGGATCCGGACGGTCTTTGAACAGGCCAATGGGATCCCTGGACTCGTAGATGAGCGTCGTCCTGGCGGACAGCTCCTCTTCCAGGTAATGAGCCACGCACTCGTACAATTCGACCGGGTGACTGGGCACCAAGTAGGTGACGAGTCGCAGCGAAGACGTCGGCGGCGCCATGACGGTGTACGGCCGGTGACGGGTGACGGGTGACGGGGGGAGGGGGGAATTGTTGAAATGACGAGAAAACAACGGAAAACGGAACAAGGTAAAAATATATTTCGAGGGAAAGAAATGTACCGAATTAAAAACGCGCGACGTCGTCCACGACTTTGCGGACTTTCTAACCGATGCCCGCGAGCACCTGCCGCGGTCGGCACGTCGTCGGTGGGAGTGGACGGGGCCGTGCGCGCGGACCGCGGAGATTGCGCCACCACCGTCGTCGTTCGGACATTAACATGACGAGATAAGCCCGCTTGATAATAAAACCGTCGTTTGGTAATAAAAAAAAAAAAAAAACACTGTAGCTTGCGAAATGTTTTAAGCACCGAACATGCAAAAACAAAAACAAATATTAATATTATTAATAATTTTCTGCGCGAAAAAATATTCGGTAATATTCCCGCGCATAGTAATTGGTAGGCGAAAAGTCAAGTGATGGATCGACGAAGAGTTTTTTTCGTAATAACCGACGAACAACCGAATCGGCGGGGGCGGATCGGCGGGCCACCGGGAGAATTCGAGAGTTTTCCCGACGGACTGGACTGCTCGTCGTCATCCGCTCCATTGGATACATGCCAATTAGGCATTTCTCGAGTAAACGGTTTTTGACCGTAGATAATGCATAAGTTCCTAATTGAATTACAAAAAAATGATATTAAAAACTTACTTATGGTTAATGTACTTAAAATAATAATTTTAACGAAATTGTTAAAAAAAAAAAAAAAAAACGTGTACCTACCTATGGTTTTTACATTTTTATATCGACGAAAATTACATTACTTTACCAGTACATAATTTACGCATAACAAGGCGACAACCTAACCTAATACGTAATAAACGAGTGTAAGTAAAGGCAATGTTAAAAATGTTAAGTTTAACTCGACTTAAGTTATTGTTTTCTAACTGATTTACCCGAATTCGTTTATATTTATTAAAACTAACTTAAACCTAGCTTAGATATTTTTTAGGATAACTTAATTTAAATAAGTTTGAGAAATAGGTCATTTTTGTGTTGAGATGATATTTAACTTGAAAATGGGTTTTTAGACCTATTATGTAGATGATATGCTCGAGTTTTTTTGAACTATTAACCAACTATTAAAAAACGAACATACATTCGATAACGTGTTAATCGACGTGACAAAAATAAAGGGAATACCGTGAAAAGCCGACGGGGGTCGCCTGTAAAATATTGTGATCTGCAGATTTGACAACGGGTGTGTAGGATCGCTAAAACCAAATTTTCAACGCCTTTTCGTTTGGTAATTTTTTACGCTTAATTGTTTTGCTTCTTACAACTATAGAACTACACAGTGACGGCAAACGCCGTACTCGATTTTATTTTTATTTCTCTAATTAATGATTATTATTTTAGAGATAAGAAGCTATTTTTTTTGATCGTATATTCTGTAGTTCAATATTCGTATAAATAATTTACACGCGGATTCGTTCGTACAATTATCATTACGACGTGAATAAGTTTATAACGTTACGTTGATTTGTGCGTACCAGTAACAGGTCATTAAGTACACGTATGTATACGAATAATCTGAAGACGGGTGCCTAATCAACAGATCCAAAGTTCGTGTTTTCGCGCGAGTAAAACGCGTCTTGAAAATATCAATTGTTTATTCTACTGGGTTCTCGATCAAATCGAATACAAAATATCGTATTTTATAACTACTTTGCATTTATTCGTTATATAATACCGTAACGACGCAATTATAAACCGAGCCATTTCCATACGACAATAATTCCGTTTGACGACTGACCGTAAATTGTCCGGTCACGAGACATAATATTATAATTGTGTAATGCTATTCGGTTTTATCGGACAACTTCAAAGACGAGCGTTATAAGTATAGTATATTATTTTGATACTACAATTAATAATGTGTTCGTCGTTTTCATTATCGCCAATCAGTTTATATGATTATTTTACTTATTCTAATTTTTGTTGAAAACTAATGGAAAAACTGAATAAACCGAACGTCTGGATTCAATGATAATAACTAATAACCTATAAGCCTATAATAACCTATAAGACGAGCGCTATAAGTATAGTATATTATTTTGATACTACAATTAATAATGTGTTTTTTCGTTCACATTATCGCCAATCAGTTTATATGATTATTTTACTTATTCTAATTTTTGTTGTAAACTAATGGAAAAACTGAAAAAACCGAACGTCTAGATTCGATGATAATAACTAATAAGCTATAAGCAAAAAAAAAAAAAAAAAAAACATACTTGCATACTTCGCACCACGGGTGACCCAATATTTTTAGTGAGAAATAATAGGAAAGGTAGGATATACAAGGGAATTTAATTTATATCTGTACGCGACGATAAATCGATTTCAAACGAAAAACGATTCTGAGCAAAATTCAGTTGAACAATCGTATACATTTATATGTACAATATAGATTTACAACTTGTCGCGTTTTAACGAATTTCAATATTAATTTTTAATTTAAAACGTTGATAAAAATAAATTACAAGATTCGTATCTGCGTATAACAAAACGAAACCTCGACGATCTCAAATAGCTATGTATTACTGAAAAATACACCGGAATGTTATGAAAACTGCACCACGTATAAAAAGTGTCTAATATTAGTATTTGGCGAACGTTTCGAGTCTTTTTCACCTTTAAATTACAATAAAAAAAAATCAAAAATGAATATTGTTGGTAGTCGGGGGCGAGTTTTCCCCCATACTTAAGAAAGATACAAAGAAAATCGAAAAGCATGCACCGACTGATTAATCGAATATTGCTAATGGAAAATTGTTGACAAATAGAAAAAAACAAATAAGCACACATAGTAAAAACAATATTATCACATTCCTGGCTACGTTTGTAATATTTAAACGATAATAGGAATACACAAATAGGTTAGAAAAACCAAAAAAAAAAAAAAACAAATTACATTATATTTAGGTTGAAAAGGCGGTGGTGTAGGGACCTACTAGTCTAGGCCAATCTAATATTCTTGTTCTTCTTTCGATATCTACTTTTTGCTATTCTTATTATATTTCCTCTTTTAATACTTCTTAACATTGTTCTAACATTTTTTTTTTTTTTTTTTTTTTTTTAACCGTAAAAGTGCCTTCACTGGAAGGTATCTTTAATCCGCCCTTCACGTCAAAAAACACCAAATTCATCAATTTCACTTATTGTTCAAATTATGAAACAGATTGTGGAAATAATAAACTAAGTAATAAAAAAAAAAAAAAAATTACATTATAAAAACAACCGATAGTGTTAGTGAACTTTTTTCTGTAAGTGATTATAGACGTTTTATAGGTAGTAAATCTATTAGCCCTGGTGCAAAACAATCATTTTGGGGCCCTGTTGAAAAGTTGCCTATGCCTATGTTTATTTTTAGTAAAAATCGAATTGCATTATTACCATTTATAATTATTTAAAAATAAATCTTTGATAATAATTTATTTAACATATAATTGTGTGTACAATGTAGTTCTTCTAGCTTAAAACAATATTTTTCTAGCTTTTGCATTTGCAAAATTGTCTACTATCTTCTCGATGTTAAGAGTCTTGGTTCGTTCTTTTGCTATGTTCAAAATTGAAATACTAGATAAACGTTTTTGTCCACACGAGTTTCTTAGATAATTCTTTATTAGTTTTAATTTGGAAAATTCTACTCCAGCAAAAGTGAATGGCAACGTAATAAAAATAGCGCAAGCATTTAAAACGTCTGGAAAACTACTTGATAAATCGTTATTCGGAATCCCCCCAAACATTTCAAAGTGCCCTGAAGCAGTGCATACGCTCGCGCCGGCGATTTGTCTTGCACTGTTAGGGCCTATACACTACACGCCCCCCTCTAAGCGAAAAAACGGTAAGGAATAGTCAAATTGTAATAGTTTTTGAAAGAAAATTTTTTTTTTTTTTACGTAAAATGAACAATTAAGTTGTTATAGTGATTTTTAAATAACTCAATTAGCAGAATCGTATAAAACTCGTCTATAAACTCTACGACACCATCAAATACATCAAACGGAATTACGTATTTTACCGGATTTTTGCTTTAAAGTATAAATATCGTTCGTACATTTTAGTTTAACGGCATTTACGATATTTTTACTGAGGATAAAAAAAAAATGCGTGTATTTTTTTTATTAAAATTATTTTTCGCATCGTCACTGACGTTCGACATAGTTGACAAAGGAGGGCATTTTTGGTATTGTTATACCAAAGCCGGGCGATAACCAAAATATTAGAAAAAAAAAAACCTTGATAACAACTTTCTTTTAATAAATAAATAATTTTATAACTCGATTCGGTTGTTTTATTAAAATTTAAGTTATTCCTAATGAATTATTTTTGTAAAAAAAAAAAACAACTGTGAATCTAATATGGAATCTATGGTTTTAGCATTTGTTTAATACATAACCCGCGGGTGTAGTAAAGAGTAATAATTAAAAAAATGAAATAATTATTTTCCTGAAAATGTACACATTAAACAATCCGGTTAACCGGATTCGTTGAAATTGTAAAATAACATTAAACTCGCGGTGGCTCAGCGGAGGTTTCCGCTGGGATAATTCTGCTCAAACAAGGCGGAGAAAACCGTTGGATTCGCCCGGCTTTGTCGAGCACGCTTCGCGCGGCCGGGGGAAGGGGGGGCTTTTATTTTAAAATCAAAAACGTATTTACATACCCGTGCCGAAACGCACAAATCTTGAGGTCCGCACCGGTAAATCCGGCCCTGGTTCCGCTTCCGTTGGAGTTAAATTTCATTCTTGTACGACGGCGGACGTGTTGCGAGAGCGATCCAAACGAACGAAAGTCCCACCGACCGACACGGTTAGAGGTACAATTTGTCTATATAACACGATTGATGAAACCTTCGCCCGTCCGTAACGCGCTCGCGGTGAGTTTTTTGCCCATATGTTTTTTTTTCTTTTTTCGGTTTTTCGGTTTTCGCCTCGATACAATAATAACAATAATAACAATAATAACAATAACAATATTTACCTGCAATGTTATTTATAGTAATTACAATATAGAGTTTTCGGAGAGACGGTGAAAAAAAAAAAAAAAAATACATAATAATTTATAATTATATTATAATCACACGGTTAAACTAAATAATATACCGGCGCGCGCGTACTCGACCCGTCGTACAATAACCGTACAATAAATTATCGGGATAAACAAAAAATAAATATAAAAAAAACTATTGTAATATAATATTGTAAGGATATCCGTTCGTCGAACGGACGCGTTCGCGGTCACACGCGTTTGCCTATACTGACTGCTGTGCGCCGGTCGCGTCCAAAGCCGCGGCCACGCCTGATCGCGTCCGGGACGACGAGGCGTCGTGATCGTAAATACAACGAGCGAAAGATCGCGATCGATCGCCGGCCTGGACGCCGTTCGCGGTAGCGGTGAGCCGATATGAATTCATTATTCTTTTTTTTTTTTTTTAAATATCTCCGATATCTCCCGGTGCGTCGGTGGAAAAACATTTGTTTTTAACGCTTTTCCCGTATCCACTGCACAAATATCGGGTCGATTATCCGATATCCTCAATATTCGATACTCACCACACAGTTTGCGGCGACCATTTCCTCCGGTTAGCGTAGTCGTGGAGTCCGAATAAGACCGAAACCGATCGCGCCCGGGCCGTGTGGATCCCGGTCGGACACGTACCGTCCGCATACAAAGTTTGGGCATTAACGGGATAAGTCGAGCTGCTTAGTAACTTAGTAACATAACGAGTTACATTATATTAACAGTCACTTCAAGTTAATTTATCCCCCTCCCCTTATATTAACTCCTTACATTTAAAATTAAATTTTGTTTCGGTTTTTTGTTCACTAGTATTTTGTATTTATATATATATATATAATTCTTACTATTAATAGCTTACATTAAATTTATTGATACATGGATTTAGATGATAATTGTGTTTACTGTTGACTGAATATTATACATTCGTATGTGTAATTTATTATTATCTAATGACGAATTCGATTATTAAAATTGAATGGGTATTAACAAATTAAAAATTTAATAATATTCTATGCCATCACTTCAGAAAACATCGTAGACGTGTGGGTAAAAAAAAAAAAAAAAAAAAATACCGTGGAAACAATTTGATTATTTCATTATATTATCGACTTCCGCCGTTGATTTAAATATGCGAGTACATACGGCGATTAATTGTACTGCATACATTTTTATTTTTAAGAGAAAATCGTAAGACCTGTATTATATCCTGTTATTTAGTAACAAAAGATATAATTATTAATTTTATATGGACAAAAAAAAAAAAAACAAATTAACTTATTTTTAACCGAGTTACGTTACATTTATTTTTCCAATCGGCTTTTACAAGTTAAAAGGAAATACAATAATAGTAACTTTTAACATTAAACTCGACTTGCATTTTGTTTATGTTAACTTAACGTGACGAGTTAAAAAAAAAAAAATTACAATCGTCTCTTGCTCAGCTATGTGAATTATATTCTACGCGAGCATTGATATGGCCGAAACGAGGTCAAGTGTGTACGCGCCTTAAGTGGACTTAACGCCACGCCACTCATTTGACGTCTCTGTCAGTCTAATGGGCGACAAGGCGACGCATACCGCGTAGAACTCGTTCGGTTTCGGTTTTAAAGTAAAAAAAAAAAAAAAAAAAAAAAGAGAACACACGCGTCGGTTTATTATTTTTTTTAAATAATTTTTAACAGTTACGGGTCGATGTTTCGAAACGATTCGAGATGTATCGGAATCGCCGTTATGTTCGGAATAATGGAATAAAACGAAAAACCACCGCATCGTCTGGCCTTCCGGAATAATATCGTCGTCCAGTTTTATAATAAGAGCACGGAGACACCACGGGGCACCTCCTTGTCCTTTGGACCCCAGTACCCGGGGTTTTTAGGGGCCTGTTTTGATGTTTTAATAATTTACGGTGTTTTTAATTTGAAGCTATGCAAAGTTGCGGGTTGATTACCTACAAATTATCGGACAATTATCGATAGATATAATCGATACTGTTCAATACACCGAATACCGTTCCTGTTATTCGTTTGTTAATTATTTAAACATAAAATAATGTATAAACGTTAATCAGGTGCTCTGAAACGCGGGGAAATAATCGAAAACGATAGTTAAGAATAGCAAAGTGTCCATCACGGGTTTTATTAAATCAACTTCGGAGACTGACGTGTTTGTTAATCAATGAACAAATATTTCGCCACGTTATTTTCAAAGCCCGGTGATGCGTTCGTTTTGGTATAAAATATTATCGTGTATATTGACCAAATTCAAAAAAGAAATGGAATTTCATTTAATGTAGAAATCGACCTTTTCTCGGACTTGACAAAATACACGAGATAGTTTGTCACAGATTGTATTCGAAACGCATGCGTGTAGCTAATGAAACACCAAATAATATCGTCGAATTTTGCAGATAATACGAGACAAATAAGAAAGAAAGAAAAAAACATTTTCATCCTACGAAAATACCGAATCCCGAACGGTATTCAGATACGATGCGATTTGCTATACACAATTGATAATATTCTGACGGATTCAGATTAGTAACATTTTCGAGCGGTTATTGTTATTAAACTTGTTATCACTTACCAATGGAAGAGACCGAGAGTGGAGAACCAATAGTGGATTATACAATAGTACAAATCGTGTTAGCGTACGAAAAACTGTAAATATCGTTAAACGTTTCAAAAGAGTTATTGTAACGCCTTGTAACTCGAACTGTTTATGGGCGCGCCGTTTTGGGCGTACTCTTAAAAACGGTAACCGGAGTGTGCCGCGAGCGTGTTGACGACGGGCGGAGACGCGCGAACCGGGTCCGGCGTGCTCGGCGTTCTTACTTAACCGGGACTCGGGGACCGTCCCCGTTCGTTCGGTTTTTTTGATTTGATTTTTCCGTAGACCGTTCTCTTCTCGTATACGAAAAATTATAATATACAAACACGACGTTTATTATACCGCCGCCGCCGCCGCGATAAAAAAATATAAATCGAAATACACGACGACGACGACGACGATTATTACTGCTTGCACTACACCGGGTACTCGTACGACTACAACTACAACGAGTACAGGCGACTACGAGTACTTCAACGACTACTAAAACGACTACTACTACTACTACTACTACGACGACGACGACGACGACGACGTCCGACTACTATTACTATTACTTTACACGACGACGACCCGGTGACTATACGATATACGAGCCGGATATACAATAACACACCGCGGGGAAACCTATTAAAACCGGTATTATTCTACCGCGTAACGATTGCGCGTGTGCGCGCGCACGGGCGCTCGTTCGCCTCTCCCTACCCGCCGGCATCCGAAAACGGCGTTTACGATTACAAAAAGAACCAAAGACAAATAAGAAATAAATAAATAATATTAAAAAAAATAAAAAAAAAAAAATACCACGCCGGCAATTCTGGATAATTTCCAGAAGAAAAAAATACGTGCCTACCCCCCCCCCCCCCGAAGACCGCCGCCGTACGAAATGTTTGATTTTTTTTTTTCCCCTGTCCGTATGCCATTTTTTCTACCGCACGTCCTACTCAGATTTTCGAGTATAGTTCGCCTTTGAAAACAGAAAAAAGTTATGCTACGCTATAAGGTTTTTGTTTTTTTTTTTTTTAGTTTGCGCGGATAAAATTGGTTTGGCCGACCATAAACGTTGGACATTTTTACACGCTGAGGTTTATCGTAAGTTATAATTTAGTAGTAAACAAAAAAAAAAAAAAATGTTGAGCGTTATGTAGCGTAGTTCATGTTTATAAGCGTTTAAAGATAACATTCGAATAAAAACCGTAAAAATCGTACGGCGTTTTCGAATGAATTGAATTTTGGCCCAACAGAAATGCATGGAAATTCAGACACGCGGTTCCACTATAGTCGGTTATAATAAGACACGCCATTTCGGTTTTTAAAACTCAAATTTTGCTTCGTAATATTCGCCCTTTCGATTTCGCAAAATACCGAGAGAACAGCTTTTGGTAAAATTTCGAAATAAATTCGTTTTTAAATAGTTATTTGTGTTTTAGTGTATTTTCAATTAATTTTTCACGCGTACAACATTTAATCTGGACATTAATTTTAATAATCAATACGAGTACGAGGAGTACATTTGGAAATCGAATTATTTGACGTGTTCCCCAACTCGACTTTGACGCTTTTTTTTTTTTTTTTTTGGGCCCACATTCTAAGTGAATATATTTTATAATAATGTATTGCATTACAAGTAGACATATTGAGATTTAATATTCATGTTTACAGGATTGTAATGTCTCTTGATATTTCGACTAGATACTCGGCATTATCATAAAATAAATAACAATTATTCGACAGTTCTTTTTATTATCATTAACCGAGTATAAAGGTATTTAATTTAATAAAAACCGATACGTCAATTGTGTAAATTAGTTTAAAAATAAAGCTATTTGAATTGCAATTAATTTATTGTATTCGGCTGAACAGGGAATACTATACGTGTGCGTAGTTTACAATATTATAATACAAAAGGCGAACGTGAAGTAATGTAAACGTCTTTTCTTCGATGCGTATCGAATTTTATTTAACATTCCCGATTAACTGACTACTGCGATAAGTAAGAAAAGTCTCGAACAAACTTCCAAAGTTTCTCACTCGACAGCTGTGCAAATGCGTTTTAAAATGTCTTAAACAAGTATTACAGCGATTTTCGTGTTCGGGTTCGTTTTATCTTGTCGTTACACAACTATAGAGTTCCAAATTAAATGATAAACCCACAATATAAAGTTTAACATGTTATAATTTCGCAACGATACCGTCGTCGTAACAGATGTCTTTAAGATTTCCTTACGTATACTTCTAACCTTATTACACAAGCGTTAATCAATATATAAAGCAAATGCGCGTTTGTCGTATTGAGAAAAGTGTAAATTTTTTTTTTTTTTTCGTTTCTTTTCCGTTGCATACGCCACAATAATAATTCCAATTACAATTCAAATATTATACTTCAATAAGTATATTGCGCGTTTTATTTTTACGTTAACAATTGTATTGGGATAGCGAAACTCGTTCGACAATGCATTATATATATTGTATTATTCATAGCAAATAACAAAATTGTATACACGAATAAAACGAAAATAAATATTGCCTTATAATGTTATTCATTTAAATTATGATTGGAAATAGTCTTTTGCTAACCCTGCGGGAAATTCACTAATTTTAAACGATTCGATTTAGTTTTTTATTACTATATCGAAAAAAATTTGAGTAATATAACTATATAGGTAAATCTCTATTATACCTTCACTATAGTACTAGCTGTATTGCCTGTCATTTCAGAACTCTACACGTATTACTTTGGTTTTTATAGCCGAAAACTTATTAATTAAAAAAAAAAAAAAAAACTATTTAAAATTCTGTTTTCAAGACCAGAAATGAGAAGGCAAAATCCATTTATGTTCAATATTTCAGAATTTACGCCTACGTGAAGTCGCTTTCTATAGATCGGCAGACCGACAGATTCTTGTTTTATTAGTATAGATAACATTGATGAATTAGACCATAAGCCCATAGACCAATGGTTTCTCAATCACGTTTATTCGTCAGACAAAATTGATAACTATCGGTTTTTCGATGTCTAAATAAAACTTTTTCGATGAATTACTGGTACTTTTTTTTTTTTACCGAGTAAGAGTTTATTTAACAAATAAAGCAGTCATTATTTTTAATGATATGAATATTTATCGACCATATTAACTATTATCTATTATCATTATTTGTTATTTTATAACTAAATATTAATGTTTATTACAAATTAAAGTTACAAATGTTGTAAGTATTTAAAGTGACAGTGGATTCATCAGAGATACTGGAAGATATGAAACGTTTGAATTTTTTTCATTATCATCGGTTGATTTACACTACCGTAACTTTTTTTACTCGTTTACTATATTTATCTAACGCCATAATAATGGATAATGAAAAAAATAAAAAAAATAAAAAAATGGTAACTGAACTACAGAATGTAATAATTACAAAACGTTTGTTTATAATAACATTGATAACTTAATATAGCAACATGCAATTGTAATAATAATTATTAAATTATTATCACTTATAAAAAGCATATAAACCAAATATTAACGAAACGAATCTCTTCTACTCGTTCCACAATGTTTCTGGCTCCTAACACATATTATTATTGCTATCTACCGATTAATTGTATTTGGCAAATAATCTCGCTTTAAAAAATTCGTGGCAGAATTTCTAATTTTTATTAGGCAGTTTATTCATCGAAATAATTTATTCACAGAATAAACTTAAAATCAAAAAACCGTGCCATATTAAAATTAAAATTAATTTTAAAAAAAATACAAAAAAAACTTAATAAAATTGTAACCTCCATGTTCACATTTAAATATTATTATAAACTCATGTACCGCGCGATGCAAGTAA
This sequence comes from Tuberolachnus salignus, assembly GCA_956483605.1. Taxonomy (NCBI): domain Eukaryota; kingdom Metazoa; phylum Arthropoda; class Insecta; order Hemiptera; family Aphididae; genus Tuberolachnus; species Tuberolachnus salignus. The sequence continues at coordinate 11,535,694 of OY101436.1, forward strand.
TGTTTTACCAATTTGAACAATGTGTCGACTGGAAACGAAAATGTTAAATAAGATTACCATGCCCAATAACGTTACTGTTTTTATATTATAATAAAAAGAACATTAATATATATAAACACATGGTTAATTTATGCTGGTGAAAACTGTATATTTTACGAACTTTCTTGTTTCAAATCAAGTTAAAAATATATTATGTTTAATTCAATATATAAAATATGAATATAAATAAATAATTGAACGTCGTTATTGTCACAAGACTGGACACAGTTTTACAATACTGGCATAAATAATGCATTTTTTTAAACATTTGGTTAATGGTACTAAAAAAACTTGAAGTATTATGGTAATACGAAAAAATATGAGTATAGTAATATAATATATATGTAATATATGAATGTACTATGTTTAATAAAAAATACATTTTAATACTAAATGGAGAAAAAACCTACAGTACCTAACCGAATATATTTACAATTTTTTGTTGATATTTTATCGGATTTTAAATTATTCTATTTATCGAACATACGCGTATATCATTAAAATGTCTCGATGCTACTATCTTGATCTGTAGCAATAACTAATAACATCTGGTCCGTAGAGATAGTAAACCAGATCGAGGTACAGCGAGTAAATTTGCAGTAAATTCGTCGTTTGTTCTTGCCGAGCACATCCAATCGAATAAGCTAATATCGAGAAACAGTGCAGACTTTACACGACGATAATTATTATTAGACCAACACTGACATACTGACATTCACTAGTTGTGGACTAACCGAATATAGACAAAAACGATGTTGTTCGAGAATAAAATAACGAGAATTATCTGTGGTCCGGTATACGACAACGGGGACTTGGATGGAACTGGCGAAGGAGGAAGTACAAGGAGATCCGGTAGAGAGACGACAGGAGTAGAGAAAATTCGCTAATTTCCAAATGATTTTGTTAAGGCGCGGAAATTTCAACAGTTCGGACAGCGATTCCCGCGGCTCGATGGCGACAGTTGAGTAGAAACAGCCGTCTGCGAATGTACCCGGTGGACGGCCAAATTATGGATATCTGTGCGGATGGACGGGCTGAAACGATACCGGGAAAAATTAAGTGTAGTGAATTGGCATGGTAAATTAGATAACCGTGAACAGTGGCGGCGAAAACTCTTGAAGAGTTGCGATGCATAAAGGAAAAATATCAAACAAACGCAATTGTTGTCGACAAAATAATAATTAATACGCCCGTGGAGTTTAAATCATTTTGATAGAATGTATCAAGTACCTGAATTTTCGTCTTGAACATTTCTATATTATATTTGATTTCGTGTTTTGTTCGACTCGTATAATAATGCTGCCGTGAGCTTAACGGACAATAAAAACATTAAAAATTAAAAAGACCGCGGAGAACACTGCGGATGAATACAATAATAATTTCATTACGAAGATTCACGTTGATAATTAAACTTTCAGTGTAGTAAAAATAAAACATTTTACAGTTTAAAAAAAAAAAAAAAACGGTTTAACCGCGAGCTCCACTTAACATCGCATATTTCGTTTACAACGATTTATCATCGTTATTACAACAACAGGATTTTTAAACTTAATCACTCCATATAATAATATATCTTGAATACTTTCCAAACGATCTCAAACCAACAACTATGGCCTGCCTATCAGTATTATCAGTTTTTTTTTTTTTTTTTGTAAACAACTTTTCTACCAAAAATTTTGTTCCGATCATCAACTTTAGGGGTAGTTTCTGGTAGCGATTTTTGTCTAGTCGGCGTTTTGGAGGCGGTTTTTTTTTTTAATTTTCCTTAATTACAAGTGCCCAGTTACAAGTGAAAAGAAATTAATTGCAGAAATATAATGTAATATGCGAAGGAATTTTATTTTTTTTTTTATAAATATAATGTAGAAAAAAAAAGTAAAGTGCACAGTCGTTTTTTAACATTTTCACGAATGTAGGTACACAGTTTTCCGTTGTATGCCGAAGACAACGAAAAAAAAAAATCCATTATGTTCCCCGTTACTTGTACGACATTTCAATTTAATTTGCAAATGCAAAACGCATGCCGTTTTAAATTTTAATTAAATTAAATATACGTTTAAAAGATTAACGTTTCATTATAATATTAATATAAGCAAATTGGTAAATGTCTTTGTGCGCTTCCCTTATACAACTTTGTTTTAAAGTATACTAAACGATTTATACGTAATCTTTTACGATAAATTATTATAAATTCGTCTTTTGAAATGTATTATTAATCTAAGATATTTTATAAATCCCTTATGAGCACTAAAGCATATAATAAATTACATTTCATTTTTTCTATGAATTGATTTTTCTACAAAAGTATTTTAGGCTGGTTTTTAGTCGTTTACAAGAAACTGTTTGAGATTATCGAGGGCTTTTTTCGATTTTTCATAGTTTCATACTGGTCAGGAAAAAAATTGTTGAGCGTTATGTCCTCTTCTTCTTCTGTTAGGCTTCGGACCTTAAGACCATACCGCCTAAATACAAAACCTGTCATTTATCCCGATATTCTGCAGCTTGTCTCGATTGGCCTTTCTTAACAAAATCGTCCCTCCTCAACCATGGTCTCCCAAAAAGCTTAATCGTCTTTCTTAAGATCCTTCTTTACCCCAAATCAGTCTTCTTTTAGCAATCCCGCTAATTATATCGGGGCTTTGGGACTGAATTTTAAGTTTATCAACTTTGAGCGTTATGCCACAACATTTAATTTTTTTTTTTTTTAAGCGTTTAAAGTTCAAATTTTTACAAAACTCGTATATATAAATCAAGACTAACGATTGTGCCTAGTCAAGGTTAGGTTAGCTACCTAGTTTTATTCAAAATCAGACATACATCAACTTTGCTTTAATGACAGGGAATATAATTGTATTATCCAATCAAATACTAGACAATTTAGTTTAGAAAACACGACATTAATATTTAAAAATATCATGTAACACTAAACTTGTGTTTTCAAAAAAAAAAAAATATCTATACGTAAAAATTATATTCGTTTTTAAGATTTTCTGTTGGGGAAAAATGATTCAATTTTTGTAAAATACTATTTCGGTTAGGAAAAATACTCCAAAGTGTACATATTTTACTTTAAAATATGCAGATTTACATCCGGAGGTACTTATTGATAATAATTTTTTTTATTGTAATAATTTACCTTCAGTATATGAAATAAATTACCTTATGTTCTATATCTTCTCAACTTCCCCTACTTAAACAGTGACCTGTCTACAATGCGAAAATATAAGTATAACGTGAATCACGAACAAATGAAAGATATGTTAAATTCAAATTTAATTGAATTTGTTCTAAACGTTTAGCCAAGTTTTTTCTGCGGTAGAGGGAAGACAAGGTGGTAGGTTCCTAGACAAGGAATTTTCTATTTTTTTAGCATCTTTTTTTTTTAATTCTGTGTCGCATAATTTCAAATAAATGTTATTTAAAGGTCAATCGTCACGTCCCGACTGCTAGTAGTGTGCGCAGTCATTTTAGTCGGTAATAAGGAGAGAAAAATATTGCTGGTGGTTCTATGTAATAATATTATCCACGGGCAAATCAATCTAAAATCTTTATAATTCGGGTTCCTACTATAATTTTTTTGTTGGATTATAGAAAAAAAAAAAAAAAAATCGATTTTGACAAAAACCCGGTGGAAAACTCGTTTACGGGCAGAAAAAAAAGTTGCCCGCATTTTTCGCAGATTCCCGCCTCGGGATCCGGATAAGGCGAAAAGTTATATTATTATTTTACTATTAGGCTAACTTTTTTTTTTAAATTTTTTTTTTTTTATGGATTATTTATAATACGCGTGTGGCGGAGATGTGCTAGTTTTGTTATTGTAAAACGAATAACACAGACAACAGGTGCGTTTTCTTTGACCCGCCAGTGAACCAAAATAACAATTTGGCAACCACGTCGTCGGTCTAACACAAACACAGAATAAAAATATTACTAAAACGAATGTCAATCAACTCTTTTTATTGGCCGCTCGACAGCTATTGCGTTGTAAACGTTAAACCATCCGCCGATATATTATACGAGTTATGCGGACGAGCTGCGAAACGATAAGGCTCCGGGTGAATTTTACTCAAAACTCGGAGCGAGTTGACCGATTTTATTTTAACTAGTCGAGTTATCCAAGAAAAGACAAAAAAAAAAAACGACAGCTGAATTAACATAAATTTAAAAATATTAATTAATTTGTGTAGGTACCTACAACTATAATTTAAATTACACATTTTTAGGAAAATATTAACCTTAACTTACGTTAAAAGTTACTTTTTTTTTTTTTTATCCTTATAACTAAATTCATAAACGCATTTAATACGTTTAATATTAAAACTTTTACACACTTACTATTAAAGATACGTGTGGATATCCCATAAGCCGCATGCTATGCACCTATCATATTCGAGTAAAAATACATAAAAAAAACATTCATAAACAGCTTAGTTAACTGACAAGTTATCAAAATGAGTAACTTGTAACTTTCAATTTTTTAACCAGTTACTGGCCAGCTTTAGTTTCACTATGAAACAAATAGTTTAAATAATATTACTTACCGAAACAGATAAGAACATTGTAAAGTGTTTATTGGGCACAAATTAGAACAATACTGATAGTTGATAATACTGTTATTTTTTATTCGTTCTGTATGGTATATTAGTATAGATGCAGTATTATATTTTAGATAATATTCGTGCTAACTAGTACACAAAACTATATAAATAATAATAGAAACGCCCAATAGTAAAACGATTTTCAAAGAGTGTACTCAACTAATAACTCGATTACTAAATGATAAAGAAGAAATGTAGGCATTTTTCAACAAGTGTTTGAAGAATAAATTGCGACGAAACTTATAATGATCACGAACAATTTTATTATTGCTAACATTATTTCGTGGTTAAAAATGAATACAAATTTTTAAATATCAAAAAGTTCCGACTGCATTATGCGGGATAAATTATACTAACTTTCAAACTTCTCACCAACTTCTACACCAGGTGGTGTAGTTAGGGGGGGGAACAACAAACCCCCTCAATTAGCCATATATTTTTATATTTTGTTTCATACCCTATATAGTGTATGTGTGGTTCGTTTTCATAATTCATCGACGATAAGTAAATATAGTATATTTTTAAATGTACTTAAGGAAATAAACGTCAACGTGCAATTTTGGGTTTTTTTTTTTTTTTGAAAAATCCTAGCCACGCCATTGACCCATCGAATGAATTAAATAATATAATATCGCACTATTGTACTGCCGAGTACAAACGTCTACCGTCAGTATATTTAAATTATTGCAGATCCGTTTCTTTTTTTTTTGTCCTAAATTTCTTATACACGTGCACATTGCCGAAGGGGGTATCGCGTCATAATACCCCCGTGAGCGCGATCCTTTAATAGCTCAACGGGAATGACAAATCGGGTTGACCAGTGGGCGTTAGACAATTTGTCTTGTGTACATAAGAAAAAAAAAAAAATGTTACTCTTATCTTATAAGCCAGCGGTGTTGTTTTTACCCGTCGCCGACGTTTAAGTGCAAGGCAAAAAGAAAAAAAAAGCAAAATGGAGAAACGTGTACAATACGCAGGGTGTGGTACAGAGTGTAAAGTGTACCACCGGTGTTTGTCTACAAAGTCATGTTCAGTAAATTGTCATATTGGTTTTTTCTATTATTTTCAGTCGTTTAATGGTCACGTTTACGATCAATGAAGGGCGCAGTGAACCATAAAGTGTTTATTTAATAAACATTTAATCCTGAAATTAAAATTAATATTCCACGTGGGTTTCGAGGTAAAGTTCGATACTATAATAAATAAAATCAAGCTTATAAATTTCTACTACCGGGTTAGCATAGAAGAAGATTCTACATGATTCTTCGTGATAATTATTCACAACATTCCTACCCTGCCACAATTGCTCGTCACCGTATACAATACTTTCATTAAACAGTTTTACTCTTATTTAGCGTGTGACCACGCATACCATAAAAATATATATTATATGCAGCTATTGATTTTCAAACAGCAATAGCCCACTTGTTAATAATATAAACTCCGACTCGTTAAGAGAATATTTGCACATACACTACGAATGTGAAAAATGTACAAACTCACTTTATATACTCTTCTGGTCAGTGGTGGCGTGTCCAGGAATTTTCAACCTAGACAATAACCGTGAATAAAACATAGAATCTTCTTCTATATATATATACCAAATCCGTCAATGGGAATTTAAAAACTGGGTACAAAAATGCCAATTTATGTTCAATAAGGTGTTTTCCTTGTAACTTGGCCGATACGTATAAGTTTCAAGATTGAATTACTAAAAAAAAAAAAAAAAATACTCGTAGGTTTTGTATTTCTCAATCAACGGGATATATAACCCCTGTCGCGCCCTCGCCTCCCTTCACCCTGTGAACGCCACTGCCTCCTGTCCAATTTTTTAATTTTTTATATCCGGTACACAAGTGGGCGTATATATATATATATAAATAATAAACACGTATGGAAAATTATTCGTAAATTTCAATTGATATGGAATATTAAAATGGTGGTGGAGGTGGTGGGAGGGAATTAATAATACGGCGGTACTCGGCATTTCGATATCCGAATATTACTGCCCGCGAATTTTGAACATTTTCACGTACCGCTTGACGGTCCTAATTGGCTTTCTTCTGTTGCTTATCGAAAAAAAAAAAAAAAAAAAAAAAAAAAAAAAAAACGTTTACTTTAATGTACGTACATAGTTGCCAGTTTAGAGGCTTTAAATGGGAACTATTAATTGCGAAAATATGCGCATCGCCCCGTCGATAAATGATAAAACCGGCCAATATCGAATAAATCGAATAGTATTTAATGTGAATAATAATTATAGCCTATACACGATCTTTTTGCGTACCACCGCTTAGTGATGGGGAAAATCCGGATTTGCCGAAGTTTGAGAATCGGAATTTTTGAAGTCCGAAATTTATTGTAAATCCTGATTTTGAAATTTATACCTGAATCGAAATCTCAGTTTTACAATTGTGATTTTATATCTATAATTAATTTCACATAAAACTATTTTCATTGTCTTATTGTTAATAGCAATAAATGTGTAAAATATTAAATATGTTTTTACAATTAAAAAAATATCACAAATAGAAATTTATTGAAAAAACAAGTACAAAAAATCATTACACTGTAATATATATATATATATGAGAAATTAATTAAAGAATAATATAAAATCACAATTTTAAAAATGAGATTTAGATTCAGATATATAAATATATTACTAGTTGACCTGGTAAACGTTGTTTTACGCATATAAATACGAAATTTCGGATTTTTAAAATCGTAAAATCCGGATTTATTGGATTTTCGGATAATCCGGATTTATGTCACAACACCCCAACCACCGCTAGTGCGGTACGCGTACCACTGGTTGAGAAACGGCCCGTTAAGAAATAATATCGCCCTGTATAATATCTATGCATATAATTTATCGCAGTCCATTTGAAAAATGATCCGACGTGCCGGCAATATAATAATAATAATATTCCATATACACATCCGCCCCCGCGTTTAATATTGTTATGCGCATAAATTTCGAGAGGGCGAGAAAAAATATAAAACTCCGGCGCGGTCCCCTCTTATTACGGCAACCATATAATAAGACGCTCGCCGTGCGGACCACGGGCGGCGGGCCCGTCCCGCAATGGGGGTGACGGGGGCGCCGCGCTTGCGCTCCCGGACGTTTCCGCCGCGGCCGCTTATCGACGACGACGACAGTCCCGTCGTCCCCGGACGCTGTCAGTGCCGTTCCAACTCCACGGGATACGACCGCCAGCCGCCGTCGCGCGTAGCCATTGTCGTCGTTTGGCTGCACCGAGAGCACGCCTCACGCCGCCGCCGCCGCCTTTTGCAGCGACCGTAACCCGTTTCCGCCGGCCGACCGCGGTGGACATTCCTGCGGACCGCGAACGCAAAGGCCATCATTTACTGTTGGTTGAGCTCGTCGTCTCCCACCGGGAGACATAACTACGCGCCACCCGCGCTGGGCGGCAAGAGAGGTATGTTGTACGCCTGTCGGTTGCAAGTCGCAGTTTATTATGTTATCGTTATCATCGTCATCCGCCACTGACTCGGTGACGGCGGCCCCGGGGATTAACGATTTTCCAGGGCCGACCGCGGGTGCCACCGGCCGGGCTCGGCGTGCATCTGGGACGCCGGAACGACGGGGGCAACATGCTAAAATAAATATAGGTTTCAGTCGTCCCGCGTACAGTTTTTATGTTTGTAAACGATAAATGATTTAAAATACTCTAAAACGAAAAACCTAGAATCGTTTATTTTACACTATGTGTAAATATATACTGTATGATTTATATGTTTATTTTGGTCATCCACTAAAAAAAAAAAAAAATTATATTACTAAAATATTTTTTCAGTTATTATTAAATTATGTCATTTTTGGGCTCAAAAGTCGTTCCGGCGTTACGTTCGTACGATGTAGGGCGGGTCGGGGATTTTCGGTCCCTGCGTCCCGGCCCGTCTTTGGTATATTATATATTACTGTAGCGTTTAAGGGGGAGATTGATATTTTCTTTTTTTTTATCTAATACGTACGCAGCATAGCAATTTAGACTGATTTTTCCCATCAAATGACATCGATAATGTCACTTCTCTGTCGATATAATTTTTAGTTTTTTAAATAAACTTTCAATATCAATTTTTTATGGACCGTTATCATGTATATACACTTGACGCCGAATTAAAATCATGTTTTTTTTTTTTTTTTTTATCGCTCTTCACTACGTTGTGATGGACTTTTTGAGAGAATATCGGTCTAAATAATCTTAATATTGCCGTGCTGCGTAAATACAATACGTGTTGGACAAAAAAACAGAAAAATGTCGGTATCGTGTCTAAACGGAACCGTCGCGGGTGTTTTGTCCGCAGGCACCTTTCCTAGTGTCGCCATGCAGGAAGTGGAAAGGGCCAGGAACAGGAACATGGCGAAAAAGCAAAACAGTAAGTATAATTGTTTTGTATGTGTACGGTGAAACGTTTGAGTAGCTGCTGACACTGTCGGTCATCGAAATGTTGTCCGTTATTCAGAGGGGAGAAAATATGGAGAAATTCGTAAATAGCAAATGTGTAAAACGAGAAAATAATATGCGCTAGGTCACATAATTAGTAATTACTAATTATGTAGATTTAATCGTATTGGTATATTAACGTTAATTAATGTTTAATTTAATACAAAAAAAAAGAAATTGTTCGGGCACATCGTATTTAATATTCGTACGTCTAATGTGAGAATAGCGTTTCGCTGTCGCCGTATTGTCATTATTTTAAAATTAATATTACATTAATGTTGATGCCCGGGTTTCGGATGTTTCGCCGTTGTAAAGTAGTGGAAATTTCCACGGTCGCAAAAAAAAAAAACTAAGAGTATCTACACTACATACAGATACATCGGTACATGTATATGTCTTGTTTCTACTGAATATAGTTGACATAAGAATGTCGATGTCAATTTGGTATTAGATACGAGGAGACGAGGTATATTAAACTGTAGATAACTTTTTTAACACGTGTAAAAAATAAACAAGTTTCAAAGACAGGAATTATTTATTTATTTTTCAAAGACAGCAATTATTTTTATTGAGTATACATTTTTCTAAATTTTTATTTAAATTTTTAATTTAAACTAAAGAATCGTAGTATTTACAATACTTTTAGTGATGGATAATAAAGAACGGTGTGTACTGAAATATGAAACGTACTCACGAGTTTCAAGCTTCTCGATGTGTCGATAAAATACGTCGTCGATACAAGTTGAATTGCGCGAAGTAGAGGTTGCGAGATCGTTACTTAATTCTAATACAAGTTCGGTACGCATAAATTCGATGAATTCAGTTCCGTGTGATCCTCGTAAATCCAAATTTAAGTCTTGGGTAAATCGTGATTATTATACTTTTTGAGCACCTCGAACATCCCTTTTAATTTAGGGCTGTATGCCATTAGATTTAAGACGAAAAATTCTTTAATTCTTTCAAATGGTGTATTCGGAGAGATGTAAAAAATTCTCGGTGTCGGACAAATTAACAGAATGACCCCCAGCCATAAGACATATACATGTCAAAAAAAAAAAAGTCCGCTATTTGTAGGTGTCGGTTTAGAGGAAGTTGTTGAATTTTTGCACAGTGAGATTGTTGTCGGTCGATTCGAAGTGCACTGCAAGTACCTTTGCCGGGACTTAAGAATCGCGTCGGTCGGCACAACAGCGGCGTACCGTCTAGATGGGGGTGTGGGGGGGGCAGGGGCGAAGGAGTTTAACAAAAAACGAATTCTGACCATCGAAATACAGGCGTCCGCGTTAAGACTTCGGGTTTCACATTACGTATTCCGTATTATCATAACGCTGTTGTTGTCGTCGTGTGTATACTGTCGTGTAAGAGAGCTTTTCGCCAAGAACGGTAATTATTGTTGTTCGTCGTCGTTACCAATCATCGCGTCTCATTAGTGTACAGCTCTCGCCACTGCCCCCCCCCCGCATCCACCCGCCACTGCGCCCTCTACGCGAGACTACGGTCTCCCGGTCACGGGCGCTTTCCGTTATTATTCCGCTTTCGTCTCGATTTCACGTCGAATCGGTTACCGAGCACGTTATTATATTATTATGTATTTGCCGGACGGGTGGGGGATGTCCGGGTTCGGATGTGCACTTCGACATTTCTTTCACGATTTTTTTTTTTTTTTTGAGCACAAAACGGTCGTTTGAGTTTATTAAAAAAAAAAAAAAACCTTCTCCGGAAAAATCGCAAACGGATATTAATAAACGGATATAATATACGGACGTCGGACACGAAAGGTTACCCCGTTTCCAACCTGCCCCTTACTAAAGGTTAACTCCCGCGCAGGGTCGCGTTTTTAGAACGTCCGTTGATGGTTTTTTTTTATTATTATTTTTTTTTTTTTTTTATACACACTGTTATCTATTATACACGTATATATATATATATATATAAATTTAATATTAAATATTTTAATATAATAGCGCATAGTGAATGGAGGATTGTGTAGCTATAATGGAATAGTATTAGGTGTGACTCGATAAAATGGTGTGTCGCTGTGCGATGAAAAGGTGCGGCGGGTGAAGGTGATGTGCGGATGTTCGCGTGAATAAAATAGATGAAATTGAAAAGAATTTGATGGATAGAATATGTGAAACCGTGTTGGGTTAGAGACGATAGTCGAGTTGATCAGTGTTGAGATTATGGAATAAGCATTATCCATATAAATAATTAATTATCTTTTATCTTTATCCAAGAAAACTAATTGTATATATATATATCTAAATTATTCTATCTAGATAGGACTTTGTATTTAATAATTTTACTATGTGTAAATTTTATCTATCTGTAACTACTTTTCTACTAAAAATCTTGATTCGGTTTTCATGTGTAATTACATCATATCCGAAAGAATTTCGTATCTAATTGGTGCATTGAGGAGGTCATTTTTTTTTTCATTTTCATAATAATAACTAGTACGTATAGTAGTAGCTAATAGTATAATAGCTAATTGTTTTATTTTAAAATATAAAACAACCGATGAAAAAATCTATGCATAGGTAAACTATTAGAATGTAAAATTGTTATCTTCGTTTTCTTTTTATCCGGATGAATAGTGTCAAGTACACTCTTCACTATCTTTTACCTTTATCAAGATACCATTTTATTTATCCTTGCCTAAGTCCGCCGGTCAATATATTAGGGGAAATATGAGAACATTCTCTATAGATGAGGGTACGGTAATGGATATATATATATATGTAAGGAAATGCGGAGGACGGAAATATGAGAGTAGCTGAACCCCACATGTGCGGTTAATTATGAAAAAAAGCAAGAGGAAAACGATAAATATATATATATATATATATATATATATATATATATATATATATATATATATATATATACATTAGTACTTAGATAAATACGTATATTTTTATTTAGTTAGTCTGTGGTAAGTTGAAATGTTGGTAACATTATATTATATGGCGTACTGTTGTAACGTAATAATGGGTATTTTGGGCACTCCACGGGTGATTTGCAAGCTATGCGCTGCAATACGATATTTCTTTTCTTTTCTTATTTTTTTGTTTTTGCGAAATAACACACAATACAATGTGATTGTTTCGTCACGAAAAAGCGAACATCTATAAGATGATTTTAAAGAGTAAATACTATTTCAGTTTTTTTTTTTTTACAAAATTTAAACAATCATTCGATGATCTTGATTTCAATGGTTTATATTAAACCATCATATTCTTAGACTCTGACTAGAAATGAGAATAATTTTAGATTTTGAGCGAAGCGAGACCAATGAATTGGTTTTACTGTGATGTGTGTCTTTTTGTGAACAACTTTTCTGCCAATAATCTTATTCCGACAAAACACCGTCTAGAAAACTTTTTTATAGCATTTTGGATCTAGTAAACATATTGAAAGGGTCATTTTTTTTACTTGATTTTATAGTTTCCTTAATAATGGAATATTTACTCAATAAAGGTTTTCTGTTATTTTCGATTTTGTTTTTTTGTTGTTATTTGGTTAAAAATAATCGTAGAGACTTGAAAATAGAAATGTCCAACGAATAGTTATATTATCTTTTTAGACGTGTTACGATTTTAAAATTATTCTGGATAGGTTAGGTTAGTTTTATATGGATTGAATTTGCTTCTCATAAACGCTCGAAAATTTGATACAAAGTTTATCATTTGGCCATATGACAATATCGAAATCAGTAGGCATATGTTTACTTAAAAACGTTTAAAATTCCGATTGTAAAAATCGTAAAAACCGTGCATAATATTTTCCGTTAAATGTTAATAACAAAAATGCTCGAAAATTTGATTCGCGGTTGTACCGTCAAAGGTTGTACTTGATGGTTAACAGAAAAAAAGTTGAGCATAATGCTCAAGTTTTTTTTTTATAATCTTTAAAGTTCAAATTTTCATGGAAATCGTAAAAACCGTGGCATTTCAAAACATGATTTAACCGCGAACTTTGCTCAGAATCGTTTTTCGTTGCCAAATCATTCATTTTCAATAGTGGCCTGGCCATTTTTTGTTAATTTTCATTTGTACAACGCTTGAATACAGTATTTAAATTAAATTATTATTAAATTTGAATAGTGAAAATCAACCCCGAGGGTCACAATACGGCCGAAACTCTCTACCATCTCTATAGGTATTATAAAATAAATAAAATAAAAATAAAATCAAATAAATACATGAATTCAGTTACCTTATTAACAGTCGACAGGCATCTATTATTATACACTATAGATAGGTACGGTGTATTAATTTTTTTATTTGAATAACGCATAACGTAAAACGAAAAAGTAACAAAACGTTTATGAATAAAATAACGTAAAACGACATTTTTTTTTTTTTTTTCTTTCAAATGCAAACTCGACTTTAAATCGTTTATGACTTACAAAGTGTCCTATTTACCGGTGTCGGATTTGAAGGGGGCGACGAAGCGACCGAGGCATCCCCTCGAACTGAATACAAATATTTGCTTTCTTCCCCTGTTACGATAAGGTCGAGCACCACCTACGAGTAAGAGTAAAAATAAATAAATTTCCGGAACAACAGAGTGCATTCGATTTAACATTGTTCGGCACTCTGTATTATTTTTAGTGCCCCAAATATTATTTAATAAAGTGTATTATTATCTCTCTTTTATCGCGTACGTCACTCTGTTATAATATTACACGGATGGCGGTGTTACGAACAAAATTTGATTTTAATATCGGGGAAACGATAATGTAACGTTGTTGTCCGTCAATTAACAAAACTAATGGTTTTTTATTTTTATTTTTTTTTTCACCGCACGAATATATTTTTTGACTGTATCGATGAAGTTTGTCGAAATACAAATTTAGGGATAGCTATACTATTGTTTAAAAAAACAACAGTATTTGTATATTTTTTATTCAATTGAATTGAAAAAAACGCGGTCACCCCGCATTCGACTGATTTCTTCAACACAACACATATCTGTCAATGATAATTAATACGAGCGGCGATTATTAATATTATTATGATTACTGAAATCCGACGCGGGTCGTTAACCCTAAACGATTGATATCGAATAAATGATATATTATAGAAAGGTTATTTTTTTGCTGACATCATAATATATTTTATAATATAATTTATATATTATTTCATTCGTGTTCGAACGATGGCATAACAACAATAACGTTGCCATACTAATACCGATTCGCCGATTAAATAAACACTTCATCGATGCAATATTTTTCGCATGCGTGAAATTGCGAATTATTGAAAACAATATTAATATTAATATTATTGTTATTATTGTTACAAATATCGAAATCCATAGCGTATACAAGATATCTTACGAGATTCGAATAATTTTAACTAGTAATATTAGGCGCCAGTCACTATACAAATTATCCGTGTCTATATATAAAAAGAAGAAATTGACCGACCGAGTGACCGATTGGGCGTATGCCGGCGCACAGTTCAAACTACCGGGCTAAAAACTTGACGTCTCGCACAGACGATCTTTGTACAGTGTAGGCGACCGCTAAAACGAGGATTTTCATAACATTTAACCCCTAGAACAGTGGTTCGTAATCGGTATTCCGTGAACACAGAGTTAGTGTAAAAATAATCAGTGAATAAAATAATCCATCTTATAAATGAAACGTTTAGTTTCGTCGTCTTAACATTTTGACTTTTATCCATTTCTAAAACACAACGGTATAAGACGTGTATAACCGTATAGAATCATTTAAGGTGATTTTGTGGGGTTTTTTTTTTGTGTACTTATGCATTGTTTAATGCAGTTTTAAATTTAAAAAATGTATGCAAATAACGTATACATTTAACGGCTATGTTCCGCAAAAAACGTTAGATGTTCCGTCATTCGAAAAAGGTAAGAACCACTGGCCTAGAGAGTTAAAAGGGAGCGTTTTAGTTTGTATGGGAAAAAAATGTAATAATCCAAATTTCGGTATCCGTCGAAAAAATTCGTTAAATACATTTTTGGCCGACATCGGAAAATCAATCCTTCGGGGGGTTAAAAATGATTGTAAAGTCAGTGTGGAAAAACTACTTTTTATACGATTCATTGAGACGACCATAGCACCATAAGTAAACGGCGGACAATTTCGGTATTTCAATATGGTTGTAAAACTGAATGCTATCGTGTAGATAATGTTAATTATACCGATATATCGTTGTTTAACTTTTTTGGAAAATTCAAATTTGTATACAATAAATTATGTAGAATAACTTATTACATTTAATTCTGTATAAATGCAAAAGTCAAAAATATCTACTAAATTTATTTATTTTTTCTTTATTTAACATATTTTTTTTTTTTTTTTAGGCAAGATAGAACGGCAAAAATCATCTGAGAAATCACATGAGAAATCACATGAGAAGTCACATGAGAAATCTCATGAGAAATCGCATGAGAAATCTCATGATAAATCACATGATAAATCACATGAAAAATCATCTGAGAAATCATCTGAGAAAACATCTCAGAAAACATTGAACAAAGCACCGAGTATTGATACCAAAAAACACGAAAAATGAAAAACCAAAAAAAAAATAATCTTAAAGGTACATTATTATCAATAATGAAAAATGTTTAACTCAAATCAAACAATTACACCGTAGTTTTCATATTTTTTAAAACTAAGCTTGTATCTGGAGAATTATTTTAATACCACCCTAAATAAATGTAAATGTTCACATGGTTTAACCTTAACTCTGAACTCCCAGATAAAAAAAAATGAAATTATTATTTATTAGAAATGTATATAGTCCTCCTTAAAAATAAAACAATATTGCATTTATTTACCAGAAAATACGTTTTGCAACCTATGATAAGTGGATTTTATGGGAATAACCAAAATTATTCAAATATAAAGTAAAAACAGTATTAGTTAAGTTATGAGATGATGTAAATTGTACATTGTAAATTTAATATCAAACGTATTATGCCTAATCGCCTAATATTTATACTATATTCTAATAAAAATACATTTTTTATTCTAGATTCTATTGCCAATTTAATGAAATATATTTTTTATTTTTTTTATATATATATTGAAACAAGTTCGAGGCCGTGAATTTTATTTCGACTAAAAAGCTTTTACAACTGAGCCATTTCCGTTGCGTTTAAATTAATATTACAGCAAAACCTTTTAAGGCTATGATGTAACATTATTAAATACACATATAAATCAATTGAAACTTTTAAGACAAACAACCGTTTCCTAACCGCGGTAGTGTATATTTTATAGTGGCGTGTCAGAGGGTCGGGCCGAGTATAGGTCAAGGATTACTAATTTATTTTTACGATTTTTTTTATTTCACAAAGGGTATAAGAAGATAAGTACACGTCAATTTTTAAATGCCACCAAACTTAACCCGATGACGTACGCCCGTTGATATCTAGACATGCTACTGCAGTAGGTTTAAATGCTATTAATAATAAATTCTCGTTTTAGCCGAATTGGTTTGTACAAAAATATGTTCAAGGCGATTGTTGAAATAACTGATAGTAAATCATTTACTATCTTTTTAGTAAATACAATTCATATTTTATTTGATGGTTATTATTTGGATTTATTCCCGTCTAACAACACCAAAATCTTCCAATTTGGTCTATCTATTATAACTTCAACATTTTTTACTACGTCTTCCCACCTCTTCCTCAGCATTCCAAAAGGTATTTTCCCTTTTGGGTTCTATTCGACCACTGCGAGTACTAATGAGTTTTGAATTTTCCATGCATGTCCATCGCAGTCGTTCTTTTTTGATGATCTCAAAAATACAATTTTCATCGAACGTTATTTGTAGCTCTTTGATTTGTTTAGAAAAGCTTCCCTATAGGAAATCATTTATACTCCCAAAACTCTACTCTAATAATCAAATATTTTAATCTAAGTATAGATAGTATATTAAACCAATATTAATGGGCAATTTAGTCTATCCCACCTCCCAAAATGCAAGATATTTGCGCATATGCATATAGATTTGAATATATTCATGTAAATTATATAATCGTATATGTTTATTTGCCTATATTTACAAACAATTTTTTTTTTTTCAGATATTATTAGCACCGCCGCTGACCGATACAAACATGGCACACTATATTTATTCTTAATCAAAATACACTAAATATTTAAGTATACTCACGTCTTACACGATATATTGTTATTTTTTAATTTACTTTATTATATTTTTTAAACAATTTCATTATATATTTAATATTCATACACAATTAAGTATCGTATATCGATTTCGTTTTAAATTTTAGTAAGTTTTGGATAACCAATGACCAAGCACTATATTTTATAATGACCAGTAGAGTGCAAAACAACTAAAAACGTTTCTAGTCAGTGGCATAATTACGGGGGGGGGGTTCCTGGGATTTCTAGCCCCACAGAAACTTTTTTCCAGTTTGTAAAAATACTAAAACTTTATATTAGAGAGCCTTACATAGTAAGAAATTAGCCAATCGCATAACGTATTCTGATTAGTTGGCCTGTTATCTATACCCATTGGCTACCTTTATGACAAAAAGTTGTTGTATACTACGAGTATATCTGTTTAATAAACACCCTAACGTTTTCCCCAGTAAAAAACGTAATTTTTCATACAAATAATACATTTTGTCTCTATAATAAAATATTGTTGTGCTAATTCATAATATTATAATGCAATATGATATAATATTTTCGTCACTAAATAGTAAACCTCTAGGCCACACTGTCCGAGTATATAAAACGGTGGTTCATTCAATAGTTGGCTACTCTCTTACTATTGTATGGACTATTTATCGTATCGTATTGATAAACGTATTATTTCAGGAGTAATTTGTTGAATGATTTCTTAGGGGGTTTAGGTGCATTTAATTTTCACTATAGTATTTTATACAAACACACAATTTGAGTTTTTCATTCAG
This sequence comes from Tuberolachnus salignus, assembly GCA_956483605.1. Taxonomy (NCBI): domain Eukaryota; kingdom Metazoa; phylum Arthropoda; class Insecta; order Hemiptera; family Aphididae; genus Tuberolachnus; species Tuberolachnus salignus. The sequence goes on from OY101436.1 coordinate 11,553,737, forward strand.
AGAGAGCTAAATATACTTTCGCCACATCATCTATAGCCCCATAACCACAAACACAACTTTTATAATATTGGTGTACTGAGTATAATTTAGGTAGACTTAGCCGTTTAAATTGTATAAATGTTCCCCTCCCCCCCCAAAAAAAAACCAAGTAAATATGCTACTGTAACTAGTGATTTTATATATTATAATATTAATATCGTTGTATAATATGTGTCGTACGTTGTATAGTAATTTATTTGGAAATTTGAAGATCAAACATCAATCGTGAAAGGTTAATAACAATAATTAATAATGCGTGTAAGCGCTTAGACGCATGTTATAAAATATAATAATATTTATAAGATATAAAAAAAAAAAAAATAAAAAAATAAACAATGTAATAATCAAAAATGTGTTATTTTTGTAGTCTTAAAATGTTTTATCACATAATAATTTATTGCCTATCGAAATTTCTGCGATTTCGATTAATTTGTAGCCTTTCTTCAACGTTATCCATTTTAGTCCTTTGTAATATTAAAGAATGTCCGTGCGTTCGATAAATACATTGTCATTATAGCGTTAGGATACCACCCAATAATAGCTGTGTAATAAATTTATTTACGATTAGGAAAATACCGAGATTTAATTTGTAACTATGCGTATCGAACGACGAAAAATCGAAAAATGTTCGACTTTTGAAACTAGATTTTCCACTGTTGACCCGCAAACTTGGCGATAAGCGTCCGGTGTGATTCAAAAACGTATTGCGGATGGGGTGACATAGTTGGATGACAATAAATAGTTAACAATAAATGGACGTTGTAACAATGAAAATTAAATATAAAAGATTATATTCTCTGATGGGTTCTGTGGACGTGACATATACCTAATAGTCAATATAATGACGACCAAAAGCAATCTGAAATCAAATAAACCGGACAGGTGTACTCGAGACATAATTAACGAGTGATAATTATTTTGAAACAAGTGTGGAAACCCACCGCAAGAGCGACATAATTCGTACTCGTCGGGAAAAAACGAATCGTTCTGCTCGGTCGTTGCGTTTATATGATCGAGTCTTGGGTTTACCAGTATGTTTACATAATAATGACCGCCGAGAAAGAAAAAAAAAAACAAAATACCTAATAGAAAATAAAACATTTCAATATCGTCGTAAAGTTCGGCGGCGGTGCAAAATGACGGCGCGTTGGTCGTCCTTCTCTCCAGCACACATAATTATGTCGGTTTCGACGCGTACTATTTACACGCCAAAACGGCCCGTCGTCGCTCGGTCTATTTACCGTAAGATTTGTTTTTTTCGAAATTTATCATTTTGAACATTGCGATAATATAATTATAATTATAATCGCCGTTGCCCACTACGTGCGCGCGTATATTACTACTCGTTAGTATACGAATCGATTTGTTAAACTGTCGTCGTCCACATGTACGCTCGTAATAATAATAATAATAATAATAATAAATAACGGAGACAACAGACTCTGTAGCTCTCTGTAGTACGGTCGATAATGCTCGCGCCGTATTTTGAGAATACCTATATAAGGTCGTTTTGGAATACTGTCTGCGCGTGACGTGCATATTACTATTATAATTTAGGAGTTAGGTACCTACGACGACGACGACGACGACTACGACGACTACGACGTTTTTAATGCCAAACGAGCGGCGGCAAAACGTTCCGGGTTTTTATATAAATATTATTTTTTATCGACGCGCGTTATAAAACCGATTTCAGCACACACACACACACACACACACACACACAGCCGCAGGTTTGCGCGAAATGCGTACGGGTTATTTATAAGAGAGAGAGAGAGAGAGAGAGAGAGAGAGAGAGAGGAAAGTACCTCTAGTCGAACGTCCCGGAACAGAATGAGTGTATATACCTATATAGATATATAAAAAGATAGCGTGTACAGTGTACACCACCGCTGTACGTTTAATTCATTCCGCTGACACGGCGCGATTTCTTTAAAACAATAACCTCGAACCGGCTTGCGCGGTGGCCACTTCGTTTATGTCCGACACGCGTCGCCGCCGCCGCCGCCGCCGCCACGCTCGGTCTTAAAACCCAATGGGATTTTTCAACAAGTCATTCCGAAACGTCAACTATAAATAAAAACCAAAAAGAGTGCCGCCTCCAATCTTTCCTCCAAACGTCCCGTGAAATTTTTTATTTTTTTTTTTTTCTCGAGGGCCCCCCCGTAATGCTGTAGTTTACGGTTTACGGAAATGCCTACTGTTAAGATGACGCCACACGCCGGCATGCGTACGCAGACAAGATTTCGGTTTTGGCTTAAAAATCGCCTATTACGAAATTTAAAATAAAAAAAAAAATGGTAATATTTTGGAGTGCATGACGGTGTGCGGTTTTTCATTATGCCGAATACTGCGTACGACACCGTCGTTTCGATATATCGACCGTTTGAACATTTTAAAACGACCTATAACTTTTCAACAAATTACAAAAATGGTAAAAAAGAAACGCACAGTATCGCACTCCGAAATATTGCCCTCTTTTAATTTCATAATAGGTGATTTCACACTAAAAACAAAAACCAAAATCAAATTAATTTTATTCAGACTGCGTTAAGCGTGTTTTCCCTATATTGCCCGGTGTGGCGTCCTCTCAATGAAATATTAATATTATACAAGATGAATTATTTTTTAGTTGTATTAATTTGTAAGTCGTTCGTAATATCACAAAAATCGCAATTATAAAGCAACTGGGTGAATTTTTTTTTTTCTTTTTGTACGACATTTTTTTACTACACGTTAACATCATTAAAATGTGTGCTCTCGTCTCTCAATTATGGTTGAAAATATAATTTATTTTTTTCGCCATCATACTCAAATTGAAAAGTGAAAAATAGCATAATTTTCTTTAATGGTATCACCGATATTCGGTTGTATTGCAAATGATTGTACACGTGCATACATATTGTATAAAGAAAAAAATAAAAATTTGAATATTTAATAATCGTTAATTATGGTTTTAGTGTTTTAGTCAGGCGTCAATTTGCTGCTAAAATATTCAATGTTAAAATGAAAACTAAAAGTATTTGTCAAAAATCGATATTAATTGTGAAGAGGGAACGAAAAAAAAATAAAAAATATTACCCGGGCGTTGAAAACCTGAATATGTCTAGAGTCTGTCAAATATAAAACTAAAATGACGCCATGGGCTACTTGAAAAAAAATTAACTATAGTCGATAAGTTATTTAGTATAAAAACATTATTTTAATACACAAGGTTAGATAAGTTAAGTCAACACGTTAAAAGTTAAATGTTTTATAAATTAACCAAGTTATGTTAAAAATTGTAATAACTTAACTAACGTTAATTTAATTTTTAGAAAATTGTTATTTTCTTAGAGGAAAGTACATAGAGTTTGTGATTTTTTGAAAATAAAAATTATCAACGTTAAACACAGGAGGCTGTGTTGATATGGTCAACTACATGCCTATGGATAAAAAAAAAAAATATTATCAATGTACGACTATATAGTATAAATACATTGTATTAAAACATAAAATTAGAATAAATTTAAACGCGATATAATATTCAATATTAAATTATGTGAAAAAATCAAAAGTGAATAATCATAAGCAGTGTTGGGCATTATCTATGGATTATCTTTTATCTTGTCTGGATAGTTAACAAAATTGACTATCATATCTTTATCTAAGATAAATAATCGAATTATCATGACTAATTTGTTTGGATATATATTTTTTTTCTGTACTAGTTTTACTATGTGTGCCCATCTTTCTGCAGAAATCTTGAACAGATTTTCAAGTATAGCAACGTCATATTTGAAAGAATGTTGGATCATACTGGTGCAATGAGAAGGTTATTTTTTTTTTTTTTGATTTTCATTGTAATTTTCCTAATAATCGGACAAAACGTATTCTTTTTTTAAAAAAAAAATTGAACTATGAAAATGTAAAAATATTTTATCATTATCTAGATAATTGACACTCTTTGACTGTCGTCTTTTATCTTTATCTATAGGTAAATAGTTGGCTATCACTGTCCAACACTGGTCGTAAGTTCAAAGCTAAAATTAACGTTAAACTTGTTAACTCGTTGATGGCCAGCGTCGATAATGTACGTATAGGTAGGTACCCGTGTGTAATGGCCGCATCGCGTCTTGCGCGATGTCTGGCCGATCGCAATGATTTTATTTATTATTATTATTATTATTTTTTTTTTTTTTTTTTTTTTATTATAATAATTTTTTTTTTTTTTTTCTAGAAAGAACGTTTCGCCGACGTCTGGTGCGCGAGCGACCGGTCGCGGCGGTGTGAGTGAACGACCTCCGAAGGTCCTTCGTCCCGGCGCATTCTTTGACCTAGAAAACCGGCCTACCGTCGCCGGACCGGAGCGGCGCATTTCCCTGCCGACGGTCGCGGTCGAGCCGGACATACTTTCGCCGACCCGGCGCGCGTGTACGTACAGTAATAATAATAATATTATATACGTATATAAAATACAGGACTGTCGCCTTTCGCCGGACGAAAAAGAAAGACGGAGAAAAAAATTTAAAAAAAAAAAAAAAATCGCTTATGCGCATTCCGCCGCCGCCGCCGCCGCCGCCGCCGTCGGTTTTTGCGACGATTTGCATAATATATACGAGCGTGCAGTTACGCCGGGATAATACTATTACCAATAAATATACTCGCGAAAATCCGGATTCGTCGGGCGGTCCGGAATTTCGGAAATCCGAAATGCCGATAATATTACCCGGTAATCCGAATCCGGATTTCGATATAATATTATACGGATTCCAGTCGTGCGAACCGGATTTCCGATTTATAAACACGCGCGCCCGTATAATACGTAACAATAATAATATTAATATATGTACGCTCGCGCGTATACTATTACCGCGAATCAAATGATCATCGATTTTCTCAAACACTTTTTCTTCCGACGTTTTGATTTTGTCATTTAAAAATCGGCGGTATGGTTTAGGTATAATTTCGAACAAAAAGAATAAAAGTCCATTTTGATTTTTACCTCTGAATAATCGTTCAACAAGCAAATCGTCTTAATTCCGTTCTCCGACACACATCCAGCAGACTTTTAGCCATCTAAATCTGAAGCGACCGGTGGCGTGCCCCTGACATTTTCTATGCGAGGGAATGTAGTAAACTATAATCGTGAACAAATTTTGTAGAATCTTCTTTCATACCTGACCCGAAAATGGCAATTGAAAAGCCGGGTCGAAAATAGCTAAATTTTAAATCAAACTTCTTATTAAAATTTATTGAATTATGAACAAATAAATTCTCATCGGTTTCGTGTTTTTACGCCAATAGGAGTGAGGGATATAACACATACCCCGCCTGCTCGTGAATACCACTGAAAGCGACTAAAGTCTCGATTTATAATAGTATAATCATCCTCCCGGTTCTTCCCCTTTTTGTGTGAGGTTCTTTTCCAACACTGTACGGAATTATAGGTTTTGGCTTCTCCGTCAGGCAATTGTAATCTCTTACTTCTAACGATTTCTGGTACAGTGGTTCTACAGTTTTTCGTCATTCTTGCTTATTCTCCACTCATTGGTCTCAGTATCTTTTACAGTTCCAAAAATCTTCCTCAGGATCTCCCTTTCAAGCACATGATAAACTATTAAAAAGTATTATCGTTTAAATACAACCACACGCCTACCAACCTACTTGCATTGATGTAAAATCTATTTTTTATCTAAGTTTTGATAATGAAAAAAAGATCGATAAACTTTAATAGTGGATACGTTTTAAATGACTTTTACTATTATAGTATATTATAGAATATTTAGCGAATAGGTATATAAATTAATTTCTCCAGTCAAATATTGAATTTATTGCTTTAAGAATACAAAACAAAAAGTTATACTCATGAAAATACTAATCTCACTACGATATGATTATTTACCAATACTTATGCAGTTTTTCTCTTATAACCTAACATAATAATTATTAACGTAGCTAATAAATCACGTGGTTCCGTATAAATGCACGGATGTTATGTTCTATTAAACCGTATACCGGAAAGATTTCAAAAAATGTATCTAATTTCTATATTTTAAGAATATACGTTATAATTACAGTAACAATAATTAGGTCGAAATTAATTATTTTTTTGTGTGCATACGAACGGGTAAGGGTATTTTTTCTGTACTGTACGGAAAAAATCCGAACACGAGTTCATCGATCTAAATGCTCATGCGCGATTTAATATATTATACTGAAAGCAACGATCAATTCATTACAATCAACAACCTATTCTAAGCGGAGCTCAGTAAATTGATATTGATCGTAATATATTTTTTTTCTTTTTGTAATCTAGGTATCCCAGCAATCAACAAAAACAAAACCAATATATCGCCATTTGTTGTATGTTTTCTTTTTAAATCTTTAGAGAAAATGTTAGAAACATGGACGATTTGTTTAAATAAAGTACATATTATCGAGAGCAAAAAATTTTGTATAACCTTTAGTAACCGAAAAAGTGTTTTCCAAAAAAAAAAAAAAAAAACCCAAAACAAGATCTAGAGGATGATGAACTGTTGGTAATTTGGAAAAATATCTCAAGTAAAGTACCACCGGTCGATAAAAATATTGAAAAATGTAATAAATTCAAATTTCAAGTTCAAGTCGGCACAAGTTAACCTTGTCTGATTGACCTAATATTCCTTGAAGTTAATATTTTTGTGTACATGCACTGAGTCTAGAAAAAAAATATTGTGAAATCTAAAATTAAGGATCCTACCATTAATATATTATATTACAACAAATTTTTAATTTATCCGTGTATATGGGCCTTAGTTATTACAGATTCGACCTGAAATTGGAGTCTGCCGCATGCCTATACCCGTTCCTAACTTCGCAATAGTATTTTCCGTTATTTTTTTTCTTTATTGCACAAATATTCATTTTGATTTCTGTGCGAATTGCAATCGCCGCCGTCGTTGGAAACTTGAATTCTAGACATCTATTAGAAAGGTTTTATATCACCGAATCCGGTCGCAATTCACTATATACTATTCCGTCAGGTTATTGCACTGTTGACATTCGAAAGTCACGTTTTTTTTTTCCTCTGTTATTTCTGTAGAATATTTTGTATTATTTTGAATATTTCATTATAGCTTATTTATATTATGATTGTTAATTTTTTTTTTTTTTTTGTTGTTCGCCCACTAAAACGCGTTTTTTGCATAACGTCGTGATCGTCCGCCACGACGACGGTGTATAAAATATAATAGGCAACATTTTATACTGTCCAAAAAGCTGAGTCGTATTTAAAAATTGTTTTATTTTTTTCTAGGCGATCTTATTTTGATCTTTAACGACCTTCAGACACATTTATCGCGGTATTCAATTCGTTGTATTATAGGAGAAATTGCGGAAACCCGTCCGGCGACCTCTACACACAAGGTAATAGAGGTTATTAAAATGGCCGTATCGATTTTAGTTGGTTTTATACGCTAAAGTCTCGTTTTAATTTCACCCGCTTTTAGGCCTCAACACCTATACTGAAATGTTCAACATTATTCTTATATCAATGTAAATTAAATTATGACTACTGTTAGGTTAGGTTAGGTTATACGTTTATGTTTTAAACAATTTAGCTATTGTTTTCGATACAAAACGCTGACTTAATTTTGTCCAAAAACTATTTAAAATATATATATATGTATCACTACTGCAACGAAAGAAAAACGAGAACTAATGAACAGAGTTGTAATAAAATATTTAGTATTAAACGTGGGAAGCTTATAATATTTAAGTTTGAATAAAAACGTCGCCGTTTTCATAATTCTTTCTGGTAAAAGTTTTAAACAATTTATTCCGTTTGTTTGGTTTTTAAATCTGAACGTAGTTTTGTTTTGGTATTTTTTTTTATCTGTGAACAACTTATCGACCACAAATCTTGCTCCCACTAAAAACTTTATATAAACATTCTTGTAGCATTTTGCATCGTGTTTATTCATTGAGATGGGTATTTTTTTTATTTTTTTTTTTTCATTGTAATTTTCTTAATAATTGGAGAAAACTTAGGAAAAACGGTAAAATTTACAGCAATAACAATTTCATTATTTTTTTGATTTTGTTTTTTTTTTTTTGCTGTAAATCGGTAAAAAATAATTGTATAATATTATTATTAGCCAATTATAGGTATGGACAAATTATATTACTATTTATAGGCATTAGAAGATTTCGAGTAATTTTTAATTTTTATTTGGATTTATATAAATGCAATTATTTTGGCTGAACAAAAATTCACGAATATTTGGCACAAGGTTCATCGTAAGTTCTACATAATAGTCAATCAGAAGAAAAAAATAACGGCAAAAACTTCATTTTTTTTTTTATCGTTTAAGTTCACATTAAAAACATTTGTAATTTATTTTATAGTTACAAATTAATACAATTTTAAGTTTTAATATATCAAACAACTTTTACTAAACTTCGCTCAGAATTATTTTTGGTTAGCAATGATTTATCGTTGCGTACAGATATAAATTAAATTCCTGTGTATATCCTACTTTCCCGTCTACCCACCTACAACAGTTGCCCACCCATGTTGCGAAGTGTGTCCGGCTTCTTTTGTTATTATAATTCCGTTAAAAATAGTCATAAAAAACTGAACCAAACACTTTTATATTAATATCACCACTTTATCAATTACTACGGCAATTTAAAATTTTCGGATTTTTTAGTTTTATGTGAATAATATTTGTTCGGCGTTTTAAAAATGCTCGGAAATTTGATATAAGGTTTAACATAATTTAATTGCAATATAAAAAATATCGGAAATCAAATTTTTTTTTATAAACGTTTGTAGTTTAAAGAAGATTTAAGAGAAGGAGCGAGGATGCAAAAGACCGGGAACTACTTAGATCTTTGGCGGGAGCTGTGAAAGGCCTAAATGGCCTGTTAAGCAAAACTAATAAATATTTTACGGTTAAACGTCAGTAATATTACAAGGCCATGTAATTTAAAAGGTTTTACATTTTGTAAACCTTCCGGTATAATAATAAAACATTTGAAATTTAAAAAGAATATCACATGTAGTCCATACGGGTATAAAACATTATATTCGAAAACATCGGTTGTGGTAGGCGAACGCTCTTATTTTATGTATTACAATATTCATAAAATATAATATAATACAGTTTAAACAATGATTTTTAGCATGAGGCGTTCGAATGTATATTTACAGTGTATAAAAAAAAACGATTATGTACCCACACACGGATATAATGACAATGGAATGGTACTGTGTGTTACGATAATGTGCCCAATCAAAAACTCTTTAGATACCGCAAGTGCATAAAAATTATACATATTTTGGAAATTTCGACTGAAATATTGTTCGAAGAATAGAATATCAATTAGTCTTGCACGGAAAACGTTTTGAACGTTACAAAAAAAAAAAACCTCTTAAATGAAACGCATTTTGAATTTCACTATCTAGTTTCTAGTGTTTCTATATAGAAATTTATATTTTAACCTTTTTTTTTTCGTTTTATATTTTGAGTCATGAAATTAGTATTTATAACGTCATTATTCGTATCGTTGCAACGCGAATGTTTACTGGAAACCCACAGTACGTATCTCTCCAGGATTGGCGAGCAGCCGTACAACGACAATGATAAATTATTATCGACAATTTTCGAATTACGAAGCGCCCCCAGCATTAAGACTAATTCAATATTGAGAGCCAATAGTTTAATGCCGGAAAAGGTAAATAAATATTCTATTTTTTTTTTTTTTTTTTTTTTCCAAAATTGTCTAATGGATTATTGCAATTTGTTGTTAATGGGATTAGATATCGATATGTTTTACTTTATCTGATACACAATTCAACCTAGGAAATTAGACCGATTTCCCTTCAATCGCTCCGATCGAAGCTACGTGATGAGAATACTGAAAACAGATTTCAGTTCAGATCGGTCAAGCCGACTCTTTCCATTTAATTTTAGTTTATACATAATATTTTTGAAAATTAAGAACTAAAATTCGTAAAAACTCGTGTGATTAATCTTCGCGCTGAATTCATACCGATTTTCAGAATTCTTATATCGCTTCGTTGCATCGATCGGATTGATAAAATAAGAATATTGGTCTAAATTGCTATGTTGTGTATAAGTTAGACAAAGAAATAACATATCAGTATCCAATGCCCTTAACTTGCTACGCGACATAAAAATATATTCCTATTTTAAGTTATAATTTGATGGTTGGTATTATTACAGGTGATGCGATTTGGTTTCAGAAGCCCGTCCGGGATCAATCATATAACTACGAATTCAATATCGAGAATTAATACAATTCCGAAAAATGTAAATAATTTTACACATTTTAGATTCTGAACGAAGCGTAGAATGTATTGGTTTTACTATGATGTTTGTTTTTATTTTGTACGTAAATTACCTTTTTACTAGAAATCCTGCTCCGATTTTTAATTATAGCACCATTTCTGAAAGCATTTTGGATTCAGTTGATGCATTAAAGAAGTCATTTTTTTTTTTTAGTTTTTGATTTATAGTTTTCTTAATAATTGGGAAAAAACGTAGGAAAAATTGGAAAATGTACGGCAATGGTTTCATTATTTTTGATGTAACTCAGTTAAACATATTTACAGAGACCTGAAGTTTTGACAGAATATTAACATTAGACCTTTATAGGCGTGGACAAATTTTCAAAAGTATTCTGACCATTTTTTAATTATTTATAGGTGTTCTTTGTTTTTTTTTTCGAATTAATTTTACAAAACTGTTCTGGCCGAACAGAAATGTACGAAAATTTGCCACAACATTCATCATAAATTGTATACTTGATGGTGCAAAAGAAAAAAAATTGAGAGTAACGTAATAATTCTGTTTGATAAGAGTTACGTGAAGTGTAAATTTTGACGAAATCCGTAATAATTACGGCATTTCAAAACATGATTAACCGAACTCCGCTCAGAATCGTATTTCATTAGCAATGATTTATCGTTGCGTGAATTAAATTCCCCTCTATATCCTACCTTCCCAACTTGGCCACCCATAAAATTGGCCACCCTTGGCACGAATTATTTGTGTCGATCTTTTTTTTGTTTAACATTAAGTAAATTTTAATTAAAAATTTGTCTGGTGTACTTCTGAAGTAACTATCTACTATTTCCAACTCCTCCCCTTAGATTTTGAGATAAATCTCGTTACCATGATATTGCGATTACGCTAGGAACATACACTGCCTAATTATTTTTCAAATAAACAGCGTGCATTGAAACACGACTATAATGCTGTTACCGTATGGTCACACTAGGCCTTAAAATAATAACGATGACTGATGTTGCAGGCAATGTTTGGATTACCAAGCTTCGGCGGGTTCAATCAGAACAACCGAAACGTAAACTTAAGGAATAATCCAAGTTTATTGCCGCGAAATGTAAATATAATAATTCTAGTTTTTTTTTTTTTTTTTAATTATCTCTACGATTAAATTGTAATATTTTTAACGCCGAAACCAAACATAACAACAAATTTCAAAATGTTTAAGCCATACAACAATATGTTCCAATACTTTCAAAGATCCGGTCTCAAGAACATAAATCCAATATCGAGTACTAGTATTGTCTTGCCGGCTGCAAATGTAAATAACTATTATACAATACAGTAGTCGCTGCTCATTGGGCTCACAGTTAATTGACTAATTTGCATATTCGACTCAAAAGAGCTGGTCCGGAAATTTACACGTACATACTAACACATAGAATGGTATTCGTTTATTGGACTTATTACGCCGGTTAATTGGATCAAATATTCCACGCCACACCTCGAAAGGTGCGAATTTTCCGCCCGACGGTACTTCATTTGACAATTTTTCAAAATTCCCAATACTTTTTACTACCGAAAAGTCGTTTTTTTGTATTTGATATTTTTAAATACTTTTTGTTAGTAATTAAAAAATGTTTCGATTTTTTCACATGGTACTTCCCTTAAAAACATGTATATCTTTTTATTCTTGGACCTTTTGTCTTATTGTCTCATTTGGGTGAGACAAAGTGAGTCTGATAAGCGGCGTCTACTGTGTTATTTTTTTAATTACCAGTATTCTAATGAAATAATTTCAATGTTATTCGTTCAAGACGATGACGACTGCTAATGGTCCCAATAAAATTCCAACGCCACTGGACGAAAAACCCGTAGCCGCTCCTCTACCACCGAAACCGAAGACTAACCCGAACGGCGTCCTCTACAAAGGACAACCTGTGAAAAGATCACTGGCGTGGTTTAGATCGGCGTCTGTATAAGACGACTCGACCAGTCGACCAACACAACATAATATCGACAATAAACATTTTATTATTTCCAGCTCATATTCACCTTCTCCACAGCCGCTAAAAATTGCCATTTTTCAATTCTCCTATTCCGACAAAACCGTTTTAACACGCATTTAGCTCGTCGCATAAATCAATATACATTACAACAATTTTATTTAACGAAATATTGTTTGGTATTATTATCATGGTAAATAAAATAAATGTACCCGCATGCACCCAAGCATATTTAATAACCTCACCGACTTTCTGAATTCCTGATACCAATATATTCGACATTATATTCAGGGGAAAAAAATAAGATGGATTTTAACCGTTTCTCGGCGGAAAAATCTTAAACCAAGTTCGCAAGCTTATCGGAATACTGATCTCAATCGGTGTTTTTAAACGACCAATGCCAATATTTGACATTATAACTTGTAATGGAAAAAAAAAAACCCATAAAATAAGACGAATTAAAATAGAATAAAATATGATTCACCGTCGTTGTTGTTAAGTACTTAATCGTTTAAAAAAAATCGCGTTCATTAAAAAATAATAATAATTATTATTATTATTATAATGATTGGTATTTGGATCCAATACTTTGTATACAAATTGTATGATTTCCAATTATGATTTAAAATTAGCACATTCGGATTAATTGTTTAGAAATAAAAAATAAATATATTGCCGTCTTGTTGTAGGTACTACATTATACCTAACGAAATTATTATCTCTGCTTAAACTGTAGTATTTGCATGCAAGTAATACACGCTAAAAATATTCATTAAACAAAAAACAAATTTTTACTCGCAATTATTTTTAAATTATATATCGAAATAAAAATCGATGAACGTGTGTGACATTTTCAGATCTGACGATGGGTGTGTAGAAAGTATAATTACAATTTCAAAAAAATATAACTATTCAAGTTCCGAAATCCTCTTATGTTTAGCGCAATAGTTTCCTTGACTTTTGAAAGTTATACTGCATGTTTAATATTATTAAATTTAACAATTTTTGAGGAAAAACCTTGCGAAGAAAAATTTTTTTCCTAATTATGACGTAATAACAACTGTATAAATTAAAATACGAAAATGTCTTCGTTTTTCCTACGTTTATATTCTTGTGGACGCTACACACGGAAAAAAAATAAATTATTTCAAAGGTGTACATATGAAAAATGGGTACATACGAATAAATTGCGTCACGTTTTATTCTATATATTGCAAAAACGGTTATACAGACACAAATACACTACCCATCGTTATAAAATCAATACATCCCATGCAACGTGCGATGTTCAGCATTTAAGACCGTTGGTTTTCCTACATAGCGATAATCGTGTAATTTTTATAATATGGAAAAAGAATATAAAAATGTGTCGCCGGGTAACAGTAGAACAAAAGCAAAATAAATTCGTATTAAACCGCAACCAGATCATATCGAATTATTATTTTACGAACCGTAACTGCGATAATAATTTAGACCGGCTAATTACGTAGCGCATTATTATTAGCACAATATTTGTAGGGGAATTTAAAAATATATCAACGATACCGAAATATGTTTTGTAATAGCTAAGGTAACTTTGTTTGTTTTCGGCTGCTGCGGTTGTTTGGTTAACCGACATTTGTAATGGCATTTGGTTTAATACGGTTTTTTTTTTTTTTTTATTAATTTCTATTAAAACACATTATGAATGTAAGCCGTTACGACCCGTAAGATAAATTTGTAATATATAATTAATTAAACGAATAAATAAATAACCGACGGTACGCCGTAATGACGAGCGTAATATTTGCGCTCGCGTAGGTAATATGGGTAGGTACGCAATTAAACGGTGAACAAACCGAACGTTAACAAAACTATAATCACAATTAACGGCACGCGAAAAATTATAAAAAGCCAACGCGGCGACCGAAAAACGAAAGCCAAAACTTTAAGCGTCCCGCGTACGGTTTTTGTAGTTTGCAGGTGTTGCCTAACTATACAGTACACTGTAGTCGGGTCGGACGTGTAAAAAAAAATGAAGACTCTTATTATCGTCTACTGCTGCAGTACCGCGTTCTCTGTCTTACAGGTAATATTTCATGTTTAAATACTCCGTGTCCCTTATTCGTTTCAAAACGGCAGTGAAACCCATACGAATTGTACGATATAATAACACTATACCGCCTATCCTATACCCTTTTTTTTTTTTTTTTTTTTTTTTTTTTTTGGTGGTATCGCGACCTACGGGGTGGAACTCTACCCGTCAGGGCAATCCTTCCCCCGTAGGCGCATCGTTTATTCAGCAGAACTACAATTGTATAATGACATAAATAAGTCCCGTTTACCCCTGCGGACGGGGCGGACTCACAGTGATCGTACAATAGCGTTTTGTGCAGCATTAGGGCCGAGACCCGCACGCTGCCCTTACAATGTAATAGTAATAGCTAGGCTAGCACTAGTCTAGGGTTCTGGGCGACCCTCTGGCGTTGGCGTTCCTCTTCCTCCCTCGTCGACAGTACTTCCTTGATGAAATTGCTTGTTTTCTCCCAAGCGGTCCTGTCTTCCATCATTCTCCCCACTGCCGTTTCCGGGGTGAAAGCTTTGCCCATTGCCGTCTCCAGCTCCTTTCGTTGCCTCCACCATCGGTCGCAGTGGAAGAAGGCGTGGTCCGCGTCGTCCACGGGGGCCTGGCAGTCGTGACACTCCGGGGTGCCCAGCCTCCCAATCCTATGCAGGTACTGGCCGAAGCAGCCGTGACCCGATAGGAATTGGGTGAGATGGTAGTTGGTGTCACCAAACTTCCTGGACACCCAAGGCGCCACCTTCGAGATCAGTCTTCGGGTCCAGGCGCCGGTCTCGGCCCGAGGTAATGTTATATAATCGGCCCTCTATTCAGTTCATTGTGTATTTATGTGTCTAAAATCAAGGACTTTAAATCCTCCTAAACAGAACAACCACTGAGTTTACAAATGAACACATGAGATACCAATCTCAGAGGAGTCAAATTAAAAATAGACTCCTAAATATTTTTACTTTTGGGTTTTCTCAAAAATACATTGTACACACTTTAAAAATTCGTAAATTAATAAATTATTAATATTATGGCTTTAACTTTTACTCCCTTACTAGATTATTTATTGTGCACGTAGTACAGATTGTAAATATTCTTTTAATAAAAAAAAACCAAAACTTTTACTTTATTCTTTCGTTACTAACACGGCGGGTCTAAGCGAAATTTATACTTGTTCGTTTGATAATCGGAAACAGGAACATTAAAAAAATTTATTATTTTGAATAACCCTCCGGGTTTAGTTCAGTACTTCGTCCGACCCTGTAGGTATCTACCCGTAACTCGTAAAAAACTGAGTGTTATAAAATCGTACGCTAACTTAAAATATAAGTGCGTATAGGTTTAGACTCATAAAAACTAAAATATACATAATACGGAATAAAAAATTAAAAGAATAAAATACTTCGATAAAATAATTATAATAAATTCAAACGTTTCGCAATCTTATATTACAATATTGTGTTTTATCATAATAATATTAAGCATCTTTCCTGAAAAATATTATTTATCGTCATAAAAATTATACAAGTGTAGTAAGTTTTTAATTTTACTATTACATGGATTGTAATTTGTTTTGTAGCTACAAATTAATATAGTATTTAATTTAAGTTTATCAAAAGACGTTTAACTGAACTTTGCACATGATCGTTTTTCGTATGCATACAGATACAAACTAAACTATCCAATATATCTTACCTTCCCAAATTTCCACCTACAACAGTAACAACACATGGTGTAAAGTAAGTTGGATTTTTTTTTTATAATAATAATAAACCGTCTTTTATTCGCAAGACCAGTTTTATAACATAAAAGGTAAATTTATTTTATTCCATTTATAGATGCCTCTTTTTGAATTTTATTAAAAATCAGCATATTAAAATCATCATTCTCAAATACACGTCAAATATGAACCCTTGTTATAACAGCGTAACAATTTTATTTATCATTTTGGATTATCTATTATTAATAAAATATTATTATACTTAGTTTTTTTACTTGGTATAGGTACACACAGCCACATAATCGTATTATTGTAAGTACCCACACGAAATAGAGCCACAGTAAATAAAGTATTTGAAAAAAAAAAATAACATTTGTAATATTTTTACTTTTTTAGATACCTAATGTCGGCGGAACTGAAGTAACCCCGACTACAAAGGAATTTACGATTTCATCTACGGACGATGAAACGGTAAACGGCAATTACAATCTCCCCCCCTCATCTCCCTGGAACTTAACCTTTGTTTTAATTAAAAGTACATATATCTCCATTTCACATCAGACATTTTAATTTTTTAAGTCGCTTTATTACTTAAATTACAACATTTTTTTGGCTACCCTTACCGATTTTAACTTCACATTCTGAAGCAGAATATTTGTCTATAGATTTTCGCACATAAATATAAAGTTATTCAAAATAGTTTTAAACAAATTGTTCAGTATATATATAAACATTTAATACGATAATTACAAAGAGTCCCGTGGTATTGATATGGATTGCACCGAATTTAAACTTATAACTCAAATAACTATTTTAACAATTACTTATATATTATGTAAATTTATAATTTCTTCAAACAATTATCATTTTTTTGCTGTTTATTATTTAAGGTAAATATCGGAAACGTACAACAAAATCTATCTTCAGTATCACCTCCAGGAGAATTAAACAGTATGAAAAAAATATGTGACACCCCACATGTCATTGATGATCAATATACTGAAAATATAACAAATAATAGTTTGATGGGAAATAGTAGCAATGAACAGCTGGTATTTGTTAATGGTCAGCAGGATTCACTTCGTCAAAAGCTGTTCAAAAGACAACAAAGTACCAACGATAGCGCTAATGAAGATGCTGGAATGAGTATTGGACTATCGTCGTCAAATTCAAACTGGGCATTAAATTCAGAGCACGATGTAGGATTGTCTTCAGAACTGCCTAGCTTTGGAGTAAAAGCTCAACTAAACACACCCTCAATTTTAAACACTATAAACCCACCGAATTTTCAAATTAGCAATGATATCGGAGGATCGTCGAGTAATAGTGAAACGAACAGAGCTGGTCGATTAAATCTTGAATTTGGTGGTTTGAGTAGAACGAGTGGAATAAGTGAGGGGTTTACAGATTCAGGCGGAATAGGTGTAAAAGGAGGAATGAGAGCTTCGGGTGGCTTGGATGGAAGTGTAAGAATGGGCGGTTCAGGGAGAATGGGTGGAATGGGTGAAATAAGTGGTTCAGGCAGAATGGACAGAATGGGTGGAATAAGTGGGTCAGTCGGAATGGGTGAAATGGAAAGAACGGACGGGATGGATGGAATGGGCGGATCACTCGAAATGGATGGTATGAAACGAATGAAACCTTCGCATGAGTGCATGAGTGGAATTAAAGGAATGAGAGAAGTGAGAGGTTCGGCTGGAAGGGCAAGAATGGACGGTTCAGGGAGAATGGATGGAATGGGTGAAATGAGCGGATCAGGCAACATGGGTGGTTCAGTCAGAATAGGTGAAATGGGTGTTTCAGGTGGCATGGATGGAATGGGCAATATGGATGAAATGGGCGGTATGAATGAAATGGGCGGTATGAATGAAATGGGTGGTTCACTCGAATTGGGTGGTATGGAAGGATCAAGTGGTTCGGTCGGAATAGACGGAACGGGAAGAATGAGTGGTATGGGCGGAATGAACGGATTAGGTGGTTCAGTTGGAATGGGTGGTATGGAAGGATCAAGTGGTTCGGTCGGAATAGACGGAGCGGGAAGAATGAGTGGTACGAGCGGAATGAACGGATTAGGCGGTTCAGTTGGAATGGGTGGGATGCATACAGTAGGATTTGGTGGTTCGGGCGGTATAAATGGATTCGGTGTATCGGGTAGATATGGTGGAAATGGTAGATACAGTGGAAATGGTAGATACAGTGGAAGTGGTGGATACAGTGGAAATGGAAGATACAGTGGAAATGGAAGATACAGTGGAAATGGAAGATACAGTGGAATGGGTCAGTTCGATACTGGTGGTGCAAGCGTAAATGGTGGTAACGGATTGGATTTATCGTTTGGATATGGTGGAAGAAAGAGAATGTTACGTCTATCACGTAGCAATGGTGGATTAAATATGGACGGAACACCAATCACAGTGTCGTATAGGTTGAGTTCGAAATAATTTAATGATAATGTACTTTTTTGTTTTTAATTTGTTTCTATTCAATTTATAACATATTTGCTATTATTGTAGTCAACGTTTATAACATCAATAAATGTATAACATATTAATTACTATCCCTCGTTCACGTTTTTTTTTTTTTTATAAATTACGAATAAATTGCATTCTATCGATTAAAAATTAGAGTGTGTTTATGTTACACATATTTTTATGTTTTCATGGCGAAATCGTTGAATCGATTATCTGATAAAATCAATAATTTTCATTCGATACGGTTAACATTTTTATTTTTATTAAAACAGAAATATATGTGACACTTACAATCGAATACTATTAGTACCTATTATATTATAAGTAAATTTATTTAAAATCCACTAAAAAGATTTCACCACAGCATTACACGTATTTGAACTTCCCTAAAAAGTTTTTGTATCCTGTAAGTTTTAATATAATTTTGAAAATTATTTTAATAAAAATACTTTGTTGTTTCTTATCATAGAAAATTAATTTATATTTAATCCGTTTCATTTAATTTTCTTATCATAATAGTAGTGTTTTAGACTCTAAGCGTACCGAGGAATGTATTGGTTTTACTATGGTGTGATTATTTTTCGTCTGTGAAAACTTTTCAATAAAAAATTTTAAAGATATTATTGCGATTTTTGAGATATTTATACGGATTTGAAATTTACGATTTAATACAATTTAGATTTTATATACGGAAAATGAGATTACTTTATTGCGATGGTATCGCGGTTGGCATGGTTATGAATAAAAATACAGTATATTTATAATATTAAAACTAAACTTTTAATTGTATTATTTTAGAAGCTACAATAATAATATAATATAATTGTTTTTGTTACGTCATATGTATTGTAACTTTATTCGTATACCGAACTTTATAATATTAACAATAAGCTATTAAATCAATAGTTTAAGTTAATGTTACGCAGTGCGATACCACCATCGAAACTAGGCACGAACCGCCTAACTGTTTAATATCGACTTGCGGTGTTAAATGATGTTTTTTAGAGATTCCCGGTATTTTTCCGAATTGTATAATTCCCGTCTGATATATATCTGGAATAGTATATTTCCTGAATAAAAACCGAAAAAAAGAAAATATTCAAATCAAGTTCGAAACCAACGACGGTGATTGTCAATGTAAAGCGAAAACATTCAGATAACAGCCAAAAAAAAAGAAAAGTAGTTGGACTTTCAAATGCGATTATACTCTATTACTTAGGATTGTACAACGTTCTACGAATCGGATATTTTGCGGGCATTTAAGCGTAATACAGTCTTAAATATTGTGTAATTTTTTTAAAAATATCATAAACTCGTGTTTTTTTAAATTATTTTTTCAAATTTTTCAAATTCGTATTAATTAAATAATAATAATTTTGTATTAATAACAGTATTCGGAAACCGTTTTTAAGGGTGGTTTACATGCGTGTAATACGTTAGCTAAATCATTTTAGGGGTTTACACTTTACGTGATTTTTGAAGAATTTAGACGTGTTCTAATAAATAAATAATAATAATAATAATAATACATTACAAACAAACAAGCAGCAAGAAAGCTAACAAATAGAGTAGGTAACACAATTCGGTTATTTTTATACTTATTTGTTCTATAGCATAAGTACAAAACTGTACACGAGTATTATTCGAAAAAGTTGTTTTTAAACAAATATACACTTAGTCTATTGATATAGCTAAAAACTAATTGTGCATACATTGTGTGTTCGTATAACACAATAATAGTTATGATTGGTACTTATTTACATACCTGGGTAGGTATATAATATAGGCTTCGTGACAATTGTGTAAACTGGCATAGGTGCCCACTTACAGACGAATAAAATTATTGTAAGATAACAATAAAACATATTAAAATAATTGTAATGAACACTTGCGGGATTATGTTTGGTGTATAGTTAACTACTGAATGTCACGTATAAAAACACAAGTAAAATACGTAAATAATTATAGTTTATTTTGGAAAAAACAATAGTTAGGTTTTGTGCGTCTAGCCAAATATCGAAATGAGTGCGTTGTACGTATTATGTACGGTTTTAACAGTTTTACAGGTAGGTCACATTAAATATTTAATTTAATTTAACAGCGATTCCCGAAAGAGTAAACTACTTAATTTCACGATAAAAATTACTTTATTTGATTTTCACTCTTATATTTGTATTGATTTTTTATTATTTATAAAAAAAAAAATTTTAAAAAACTTTAAATTAGTATATATTATATTATATTATACGAATCCGTTCGATTTGTCTTATTTTGGCTTATTAATCGAGTTTCCAAATTATAATTAGTATACATTTTTATATATATTATATACTATAGCTGTTACCCGCGTAGACATTTTTAACGCCTTCTCGACGGAATGTAAGAATGGTAAATATGTTATTGATGTAGAAATAGAAATAAAGAAATAGCGACAAAAAGTGTTAATTTATTTTAGAAATTGTAATCGTTTTATATAAATTCGTATGTCTAATGTCTGTAGAACCGATAACTTTTTATTTTTTATATCGTCCGTATCACCAACGTAGCCAAAAAATAAATCGACAAAACTATTTGATTTCCGTACCTAAAATACCAATAACCCCGTGTGAATCAGCCTTTAGGTGTTGAATTTCCAACTGAAAAGTAGCTGTTGTCATTTCCCAGTCATCTAACTATCTTTGTGCAAAAAAATCACATCAATTTATCGCTCCGTTGTAACAAGAAAGAAAGGCAAACGAACAAACACACAATTTCGCATTTAAAATATTTCTAGCAACCCCGTGCACGGTATTTAATTATGATCATGATAACATATTTCATACCTCCTCTTGTTTCCCCGTTATCTGTACGGAGGTGTAAACTATGGGTCCAAGTATTTTTTTCACGAACACCGTATGTTTTAAACTGTTTAAAGAAAACTTACGGTATTTCAGTGAAAACGATATTTTCTTCTCCTTGTGGTATAAGTATATACTGGTTTTCTCAGCAACCTGATCTAGATAAGGCAACATAGAGGAAAACTATATAGTTGTTTGTAAGAAAAACAGTCTTTTCTTAGGTCGACTCTAAGAAATGTATTTCTTTTAAAACTAAATGACAAATCAGTGGGAATCATTGGAATGCGAAGTATCAATACATTTATTTTTAAGTAACTTATACTCTTTCACAATAAACGGGTTATCTAACGTAAAAATATTTTTTAAACTCGGACCAGTACTTCCTGAGATTAGCGGATTCAAACATATAAACTCTACAGCTTTAAATATTAGTATATATAGATAGTATGAATAAATAAACGTCTTATATCATGTTTTTTATTTTTTTTTTTTTTATTATTATCATTTTGATAAATAATCATATACTTAAAACTCTATTGTATCAAATTGTAAGATAGGCATGTTGGAATATTGCAATAAATAAAATGTGTTTTAGGTTTTCGATGTTCCTATCATCGGTGTATCAGCAACGGTAAATATAATATACGAATATATAAGTATATATTATTTAATTAAGTAGTAATGATTTTTTTTTTTTATTCATATATATTTTATATACAATATTAGTACATTTGTAATTGTTAATGAGAAATTGAATAAAATATAAAAATAAATTGATTGTCGTACCACAAAAAAATATTTTTGAGTCATTTGGGTTGCGTAAACGGTTCATTAAATAAAGGTTTGAAACTTTTTTACTTATTGATTTACTAATCTTATCACCAAAAAAAGTGATAAATATTAATTATCGTGATTATGTAACTATTATTTTATTTTCAATTAATTTAAAATTTACACATCCCAAAATACACAAACATGTGACGTTTGAATGTGAAAAATATAATTTTGTGATAAACTCTTAGAGCTTTTAGTACTATAGTATCCTTATTCCATATAGTATGGTTTTGGTACCAATGTTTACATTTTTAATAAGCCGAATTCCGACTCTATTTTAGTGATCTGATTAGTTGCACTTTAGGCAAGCTAACTAATTTTCAAACTACTTTAAGTACAGTAATTCTAAAAAATAAATAAAAATAAGCTAAGTTAATTTTAAAATATAAATAAATTCGAGTAGGTAATATTTAGGAAGATAATAAGTTGAGTTAAAAGTTATATTTTTAAAATAACGCTTAACTTATTATACAAGGACTCGTGTGTCTCGTTACTTAGCTTTGACTTTAGAGAACCTCTAAATTTACCGAACTTTTAATAAATCATTAAAAGATGTAATGATTCATTAGATCTTAAACGGTTCATATAAACGTTTATTTAATCTAGTATAGGTAAACTAATACTATGTTGATGTTAAGGAATTAACGAACTTTTCCAACGGAATGTCAAATCCGACTGAGACACTTGTGGAAACAACAAACGCCAATTTGGTGAAAACTGCAACTACAGGCGAAAAGTTGATAGACTCGGTCAAACCTGAAACTAAAGGCGACCAGTTGGTGGACACGGTGAAAACTGTAACTACAGGCGAGCAGTTGGTGGACTCGGTGAAAACTGCAACTACAGGCGAGCAGTTGGTGGACTCGGTGAAAACTGCAACTACAGGCGAGCAGTTGGTGGACTCGGTGAAAACTGCAACTACAGGCGAGCAGTTGGTGGACTCGGTGAAAACTGCAACTACAGGCGACCAGTTGGTGGACTCGGTGAAAACTGCAACTACAGGCGACCAGTTGGTGGACTCGGTGAAAACTGCAACTACAGGCGACCAGTTGGTGGACTCGGTCAAATCTGAAACTAAAGGCGATCAGTTAGTGAACTCGATCAAACCTGAAACTAAAGGCGACCAATTGGTGAACACGGTGAACACTTTAACTCCAGCAAAAACAGCGACATCTGAACACTTAGCGAAAATGGACGATGCGGTAACACTGGTCACACCCAAAACCAAAAGCGAATCTTCATTGAAGATCACAGCAAAACCAGTAAAATTGTTTGCTTAGCCATGAGTTCGATCGGTTTAATTTAGTTTGACATTATGATTTGTGTATGTAATATATGATTATGTGCAAACTGTAACGTTTCTGTTTTTAAATATTCCACAAATCAAAAAATCAATTAATATACCTATCGGATGTCAAAAAAAAAAAACAATCAAATATAATCAAACGTTTATACATATGTAGTATGTTCCTCATATTACATATATACCTTATCAGTAACGTCTTTACTTTATTTTCGTTCTGAAGTATAGTTCTTAACCAAAATTAATCATTATCTACTCACGGATAATAAAATAAATGTCGTGTATTAACATCGACCACATCACCAGCTAAAGTTAGTACCTGCACATGGCTATACACTGTTACCTATACATTCTTAATAGTAAATATATTAAGTTAATATTTTAGTGACAACTAAAATACCACCCGATATTTTTATGATTAAAATACCACCCGATATTTTTATGGTTAAAATACCGCCCATATTAAAAGGGTTGCGTACAGGCAATTTTTTTTTTTTAAAAAGATAATTTATCAAAATCACAAATATTAAAATTCACTATCAGATGTGCAAGTTGTTCCCGTGCCATTAATCCCTAGTAATTTTTGTGATATAAATCAATTGCCGCATGTATGTAAGATCATCACTTGAGAACGGCTCGACGATTTGGCTGATTTTTTTTTTTGTATTTGTGTTCGTAATTGTCAGGTCAAGGTTTATATGAAAGAAAATTATTTGAAAATCCACCGGAAAAATCGGAAAATTGGATGTAAAAATATTTGTTGATTTACCATGGAAACCAAATAATATAAATAATAATAATATAAAATTAAATGGTGAGTTTGGTTACCATGATAACCAAAGCGTAACGCTAAATCGGTAATCCTCCTCCACAAAATACCGTTACTTAACTATGGTTGACAAAGAAAAAGTCCCATATTAATTTTAGCAGCTCAACTAAATGTTGATTTAGTTGAACATTTACTTAAACTTTCTTTCTGCTGATCAAATCAAGTATTTAAATATATAAATACATGAATTTTTACGAATGTAACGTTGTATCAAAATTTTAGACCAATCCATCGACTACTTTTTGAGTTTTGCTGACATAAACATACAAATAATGCATTTGTATATATATATATATATATATATATATATATATATATATATATATATATATATATATATAAATAAGTAATAAAATAAAAGTAGTGATCAAGCTACATTTAGTTTTAGACTCTCAAAATGAATTGAAACAATTTCAGTCCGGTCGACACATATGTAGATCGGACAATCTACCAACAAGTTCCAACGCAAAAAATGATGAACTACCGTCGAAGGTTATCTCGGAGTAACAAAAAACGGATGCCCTTGATAGGATATATTATGTAGCTTAGGGTGACCTTAAAAAAAAAATAAAAATACGGGACACTTAAGATACCTAACTAAATATAATAATATAAAAAACAAATTAAATTTCTTCTTCTGCTATTTTTGTGTACTTTTGTGCTGAGCTAATTGCATCGAGTAACTTAGTTTATTTTAATAAAATATTATAAAACTCATTACAAGAATAGTTTTTAAAATGTGTTTTCACATTTGTTATTTGATAGTTTCTACCAAAAAACGATTTTCGTCTGTCCACGACACATTAAAGGTTAAAAAAATCTGTTCTACTACAGCATTTGTACCCGGCATTGCCAAAGAATAATCTGCAATTGCTGATATATTAGCTATGTCAATGTTATGAGCTTTAGTGTACTCAAATATTTCACACCACTTTACTTTCACTTTAGCTGAATTTTTTTGCCATTCATGAACTCGCGTTTTAAAAACTTGTTCTACATGACTGAATTCATCAAACAAATTATCTTCGTCCAATTTTAAGTTTGAGTTATTTTGATTATTTTCCATGAAAAATTGGATACATTTTTGAACATTTTCCCTAGTACGATAGTTTATTAGTTGGACCCAACGAAATATTTTTAAATGGTCAAAGTAACAACCCCATTTTTCTACGTAAGATAAAATTATTATCAAATCGTATAGTTAATTTTAAATTACGCCACTACGTCACTACCGACTACACTCTGAATGTCTGTCGTGTACTCGACACTCATGTATAAATATGAATAACAAAAATAAATGTATAATTTTACATAGATATAATATTGTGGATATTACAAAATATAAATAAATATTATAGTCCGCAACATGCACACATTTGACAACAAACTGGCAGCGGCGGGTGGGATTGTACTTGTTTAGGCGATGACGTCGCCACACACCGATAAAATAATAACAATAATATTATTATGTACGTTTTACGATGCCGACAACAATATGACATTAGTTTTTATTAGTTTTATATTTTCTACCCACAGCAATTATAGTCAAAACAAGAATCCAAAAAAACCACTAAAAAGTATAGATTCGAATATTCTATTGAATATTGTCATACAAAAATATCGTAAAAAAAAAAAAAAAAATTTCAAAAAGTTATAAATTAACAGTGAAGGGGAAAACGGGCTTAATACGGAACATGTTTGAAAAAAATTCTAAAAAAAAAAAAAAAAACCACCGTCCGAAAAATCCACATATTTATTAATGTTACGACGCGAACATTTCTGACTACATTCGCACTAACCAAATGTTTTCCGAGTAAACGAATCTTAACAAAACGAATAGCATTTTTCACGTATACTAGGCGACCATAAAATAATTCTGAAACCGATGAGGAACATTTTATGAACGTGTTAGTTAATTTGTCCACAGGTTTTCCGAGGACGATTCCTAATCAAATGTAAAAAACTGTATACAAGAAAGTTATACGAATCCGATGTGAAATCGAATATTAAAATAATTTACATCTACTCGATGTTTCAGTGTATGTATTGAAGAACACAAAGTCAAATATTTAGTTTGATTTTTTTTTTTTTTTTATTATTATTGACAAACAGATATCGTTAACGTCGAAACGGTTGTTTATCCGTAAAATGCGAGCAACATTCGGACTCAGGCTTGAAAAAATGGGACAAAATGCGTCCCGCATAACTTTTGTCGAGACAACGGGACACAAAGTTGAAATACGGGACGTATGGTCACCCTAATGTAGTTCATCCAAAAAACAGTGAACATTTTGATTTGGGAATGTTGCTCCACGTGATCAATAATCCGATGTCCTTCGCAAGTAATCGAGGAATAAAATCTTTAAACAAACTGTCTGCTTGAGTGTACGATCCTTACTAAAAATCCTCTAAATACAATTCTCTATAAACTCCATACAATATGGTATGCTCGCTCTAAATACACTAAAAAGACAGCTTTTTTTTTATGTTTTTATGGTCGATTTATTCTATCGGGACGGCCTTTTAATCGTAACGTTCCAATCAATTGTTAAATGGTTAATAAATAAAAGATATATACCTAATGATCTTGGTCAATACGTCCAAATATATTACTATCAAAGTGGCCAGGTTAAGTATTGAAAAAGTCAAAGTGCGTTTAATAATATCAGTTCACCATAATAGAAATTGGCACGCCATTCTAATATTGATAAAATGGATGTCGGATACCGGACGTATTGAATGTGACCACTTTGGCATATTTTACATCGTATAAATAATTTTAATACGAATATAATATTAAAAAATAAATAAATAAATATTTGTATTTAAGTAAAGTATTACAGAAAGACGTTTTAGAATTAAACCATGCGATACTATGTTTTTATCTAAAATCATTGAAATATCTAATCGAATAATTTGTTCCTCGACAATAGTTTAACTTCTTGAGTAAATATACCGTCTACAATTGCACTAATCGTTACTCGTTATAAAATCGAATCAACTAATCGACTGTAATAAACAATAACTAAAGTAAAGAATATTTGGAAACGTGAAATCTTCACCCGGGATGGCCGATAGGTATATTTACGTTTGACACGCTTAATTAAGTAGCTTAGTAATCAGAATCAATAATTCCGGAACCGCTTTTTCTTTCTCCAGGTTCTATATAAGTCAACCCGCTCATACCAATCATTCCTCAAAATATCCTTATAAAATAAAACACCATTTGTAGGTAATGGTTTCTGTGGAGAAAAAAAAGATTAAAAATAAACTATGTATTGGTATCAAATCGTACAAATCGTATTGGTAGAAATAAAGTATATAATAGTGATATCAATATTATTTGAACGTACATATATAATTTAGAATAAAACAGATCCATAATAAAAAAAATATACTTCAGAAACATAAATAAAAAATATGAACAATTAACAACACGTAATTTTCAATCCGGCGAGATTATAGTTATTTGAAAAATCGTAATGCTCATACAAATCTATGAAGGCGTATGCTATCAATACATATTTTGGTTAATATTTCCACTGTCGCCCCTCATTCAAAAAACTTCCCTAAACAGAAAAATAATATACGTTAATATTTTTCAAAAATATGCGAATAACGAAATCTATTATAGTTTTAACAGAATGTGCTGTTTAGAAGCTTAAAATGACAAAAAAACAACGAAACATTATAATACATTATAAACATTATAATATAAAAAAAAATTTACCTATCATTTTTTAAAAAAAAAATTCAAATATATATCAGTGATAAGTTTTGATTTCCATAACAATAACTTATATTAAGCTAAATTATTTAAAATACAGAAAGAATAAAATAATCAGTAAACAACTATAATTATAAAGGAAACATATTTTAACTTTAAATACATTATGATAATACTAGTGGTACACTAAATTTTACATATAAATACTTGAATGAAAGGAAAATAGAAATAAAGTTAACTCAAAAACACATACGAGTGTAGTAAAAATCAATATACACTTATATGTTATAGCAAAATATCAAGATGAAAGTATTATTATTAATATGTATAAGCATAACACTTTTGCAGGTAAGATTAATATTTCAGTGCAAATAAAATAATTTAATTAAATAGGTATAGTAAGTTTTACGTAATAATAAATAAAAATAACGATAAATAAAAAATATTTAAATATAAAAAAATAAAAATATGTTTTAGATTTTGAATATTTCTATCACGGATATTTCAGCAGCAGTAACAGATGTAAGTACATAAATGTTTATAAACACATGGTTATACATTTATATATAATAAACCAAATTAATATATAATGGTCGTTTTTTTTTTAATCCTAGGGAAGTGATAAAACATCATGGAAAAAAAACCAACTACAGTAATTCCAAAAGCTAAAAAAGAATCAAAGAAAAAAACAGTCGACGAAAAACCAATTATCCCCAGTTCAAACGAAGGCGACGATGAAGAAGTGGTTTAACATTTGCCTCTTCCATTTCCTCAAATAAAAACAAAAACGTTTATGTAACGTCCGATAATGAAGCAATGTCTAATTTTACTAACAATAACTGGCATATTCAGAAAAATAAAAAACATCTCTCCACATTTTCAAATTTCCCTTCTGATCCGACATCACCTCGCCAACAAAAGAAAAAAAAAAAAAAAAATATTGGCAACACCCAATCGCTTTAATTTGTCACTCAAGTTGAACCCGCTGAAAATCCACAATCTGATGTTAAGCTAACGAACACCGATACTATTAAGAATACGTTTACTAAACCACCTACTCCAATATTTGTTAAAGGTGTGGATGATTTTTCCGAATTATGCTTGGCCTTAACAAAATTAATTGGTGTTTGACAACTTTATATGTAAATCCAACTGGTCGCTTAAAAAAATCAAACGACAAATCCTACTTCATATTGAGCTCTAGTACATTTTTTAAAATATGAAAATGCAGAATAGCATACTTATCAGCTCAAAGAGGATAAACCAATACGCTTAGTTATACGCAATTTACATCCATCTACCCCGATTTACTTGATCAAAAATGAACTAGAAGTTCGTCTCTTTGAGGTTAGACAAGTTACAAATGTCCTACATAAAGTCAACAAAAACTGACTTCCTCTCCTTTTTTTTGATCTCGAACCTACACCTAGATCGAAAATAATCTTTCAACTTTCATCTATATTGCACACTAAAATCAAAGTTGAAGAGCCTTATAAACCAAAAACTGTTTTAAATATCAAGTAAACGGTCACACCAGAGCGTATGTGGCTACCATATCTGTTGTGTCCGCTGTGGACAATATCATCAGTTTTTCTGATTGTCCAAATTCACGTAATACGCCTCCAAAATGTGCACTTTGCGGCAGAAACCATGCAGCCAACTATAAGGGATGCACAATTTACAGGAAGCTCCAACATCGAAACAGACCGACATCACGTAACTTTACAGACGTTAACACTAGTTATCTACTAACTAATGTACAGGGCAACCATCCAATCGATCACGCTTCTGCTATCCGTCCTCCAGCTCAAACATCAACTTACGCTCAAGTCGCATTTAACAAACCAATGAGTTAAATTAATAATATACCTCCTCCTCCTCCTCCTGTAACTTATACTACTCCGGATATTAATGAAATAATGGCAAGTATTTTTGATGATTTTTGATCTTAATAAACCCGCTTATAGCTCTGCTCACTAAAGTAGTTAACAGTTTACTCGATAGCACAAATTTCTAACAATTATAATTATAGAAACTCTGTCACTGACAATTTTCACCTAATACTCCAATTCAACTCTAATGAACGCTAAAAAACCATATTCACGAACTAGAAACTGTTCTGATTATTAGACGTATTGATATCACCCTTATTACTGAAACACATTTTACAGAATACTCCAATATCTATATTTCAGGTTATAAACTAATTAAAACCAATCATTCTGGTGGTGCTGCTATTTTCGTCAAATCCTCGATTATATTTCAACCTCTACCTCCTTTTTGTCAATATTATATACAGTCTTACGCAATAATACTGAAACTGTATAATATAACCTACTATAGCAGTAATATGTGCTCCCCGAAACATAATATTACGAACCTCGAATGTTCAGAATACTTTAACACAATTGCAGGCAATCTCATTGTAGGTGCTGATTATAATG
This sequence comes from Tuberolachnus salignus, assembly GCA_956483605.1. Lineage (NCBI taxonomy): Eukaryota > Metazoa > Arthropoda > Insecta > Hemiptera > Aphididae > Tuberolachnus > Tuberolachnus salignus. The sequence continues at coordinate 11,584,271 of OY101436.1, forward strand.
CAAAGCATCAGTCGGGGGAGTGTCGTGTGAACAATTCTCACGACATAGTTCTTCATAACATTGTTAACATTAAACAATTTAAAGTTCTAGCTCCACCGGGATCAACCTATTGGCCTTCCTCTAATAGAAAGAATCCAGACGATATCTTGGATATTTTTGTCACCAAATGTCTGGGACATTTATTTTGTACCACTGAGAATATTCTCGATTTAAATTTAGACCACTCCTCTGTTTTGTTAACTCTGAATGCAACCCCAATCCAAACAAAATCCTCGAAACTTTTTAATCTTTCAACAAGTCGTATCAAATTCCATGATTGTGTAAACAAAGAAACTAAATTAAATATTAAATTAAAAACACCAGATGATATAGACTTAGCTGTCAACAGTCTGACAAACATTATTCAAACAGCCGCCTGGTCAGCTACAAACAGTAAAGCAGTTTCTCCTATTACCAACGCTCTTCTAATACTTACGGCGCAATTTGTCGAAAAACGGAGAGCCAGAGCGCTGTACCAGCGCACGCGCTTTCCCTCCTACAAGCAAAATTATAATTACCTTGCTAATTCGTTGAAAGAAATTCTCACTAAACATAAGACTACGGTTTTTCATAATTATCTATCTAATCTCACTATAAAGGACGGTAGTCTTTGGAAGGTGACGAACCAAGCGCTTAAATATAAAGCGTCAAAACTACCTTTAAAAAAAGTTGATGGTAGTTTTTCATCTAGGTTAACCTGGGCCAATCATGTTAAAACCAAGAGACTGTCGCCTGAACAATCGTCTACGTATATTAAAACCTTTACTTTGTAATAATAAATATACTTCATAAAACACTAAACTCCTAATGTATAAAACTCTTCTTGAACCAATATAGACCTACGGCCTTCAGTTGTGGGGTAGTGCTAAAAAGGATATAAACTTCCCAAAACATTTCACTCAGGAAACTAACTAATGCTCCCTTATATGTATCTAATCACATATTACATCATGATTTAAAAATAAAATCAATAAACGAAGAAGCGACATGTTTTTATAAAAGATTTCATAATCGTCTAGCTACACATGCTAACCCTCTAATAAAAAACTTAGCCTCCGTTTCAATACCCGGTAGTCCACCTAGACACTTGAAGCGTAAGTGGTGTTGGGATCTTTTACAAGATTAAAACACATCTCTAAATAAAAAAATAAAAATAGAAAGTGTCGTCAATGGGTGGCTTGCTTTCCTCACGCTCTTCTTGCATGTACATTGAACTTAGCTCGTATTCTTATTGTGTCACATTGATACAGATTTTATATTACTTTTAAAAATAAAATAAATATGTTATAATATCGTTACAATTAAATGGCATAAAATTATCATAGCATTTATGTTAGCTAAAAAAAGTTTTTCCCAAGGAAAAACAACACAACTTATTATAAGTCCGTAATACTAATAACTTCATTGCTTTCTTTGCAGAATCCATTAAAGTGGACAACTTGTTTATACTAATTATGTATTTATTATTTAAAAATTAAAATAATTAGTTGAAAAAAACAAAATAGATATAATAAAAACAGCATTACTTTTGAAAACGTAACCTTATAAATAGTGCTGGGATGAACTAGGAATCGATAAAGATGATATTTGTTACATATAGTTAAACAATATTTCTTAAATGTGTCATGTTTATCTTAATCCACATTTAAAACTATAAATAGCGCATCATAACGTTTGACCTTTTTTTTAATAATAATAAAAATATATCAATATTTTCGATTGTCTTAAAAGCATTCTCAATAAATAATGAATGATTTCATTAATTGTATAATATATAAAAACGTCCCTATCGATCTAATTACCAACCAGATTAATAACTATCTTTCATTGTATTCTGCTTTTTCTATTGCTATGTTCTTAAATATTCAAATATTATATTATGTTCAGCGTAATGGGTTTTAAATTTCCACGCAATTGTTAAATAGTTTACAATTACGATTAATAAATACCCTTAAAAAAAACGCCTAATAAGTAACAATACTAAAATGCATTCAAATATTATTAAGATATCATTAATCGCTAGATCACAACCATTTCTAATATATGGGTATATCAAGGTTGCCGTTTAGAATAATACAATTGTATAGCTGGCCAAATGAAATAATATAAGATACGAATAAGATATAAGAAAGTAAATATTGTACAAATAGTATAGGTATACGACAATTTATTGCATATTATAGAATGCAGGACATTTCCTGCATATCAAACTAAAATATAGAATAACAGTAATCGTAAAATAGCTTCCTCTATCTGCTCGGAATCTAAAATGAAAGAATTGCGTCCGGGCTCTATATAGGTCAATCCGCTCATACCTATCATTCGTCAACATTTCTTTATAAAATAATTCACCTTTTGTAAGTAAAAATAATGGTTATCTACGGGGAGGGAGGAAAGGTTTAAAATTAAAAAATTATATAGACCACTTATTGGTACAGAGTGAATCCTTAATTGTGTATTCGGTGGTCTCAATAACAATTGAAGGTGTGTGCACAATGAATATACACTATACTGATCCAGATTGAAACGGATCCCTTATATAAAAATTTAATTTAGAAACATGAAACAAATATATGGAAAATTGACAATACGTAATTTACAGTCTCGCTGATTTATGATTAGTTGAAAAATCGTAATGCTCATACAATTCTATGTATACGTATTCAATCGATACCTATTTTATTAAACATCCACTGTCCCTCTTTATAAAAACTTCTGTCAACAGAAAAAGAATTTAGGTTTTCATTTAGTATTATTTTTTTAAAAAAACGCAAATAACGAAATCTATTATAGTTTTAACAAAAGTAAAATTTACATACAATTAATTTTTGAAAAATTCAAATACCTAGTGATATGTTTCGATTTCCATAACAATAAAATATAGTAAGCTAAATTATGTAAATTACAGTAAGCTTAAAAAAATCATTAAAAATACTATAATTATAAATATGTTTTAACTTTTAATAAATTTTTATTACACGTATTGTACGTTGTATACGACACATAAATACTTGAATGAAAGGAAAAGAGAAATATAGTTAACTCAAAACACATTATATGAGTAGAGGTTTTATATACACTTATATTGCTTTAGCAAAATATCAATATGAGAGTATTATTATCAGTATGTATAATCATAACAATTTTGCAGGTAAGAATAATATTTTAGTGCAAATAAAATAATTTGTTTAGCTGTAATACAAAACAAATTCTATTATTATAATGTAATATTGATTTACTAATGTTATAACTCTACCATTTATAACTCAGAAACGTTTTTTTTTTTTATTAATTTATATCATGATTTTAAAAAAACTTTTAACGTTATAATCACTTCAGGTAGGGCAAGCTCGCTAAGTTCAAGATAAGTCATACTACAAACAACATCGTTTTTTATAAACATCGTTTTTCTCAAGTGTACCTATAATTATACTTCATTTCGATGAAGTAAATTTATTTAATATTGCCGTAATTCATAATGCTCTATTTTGTCTTGTTTTAAAACAAATATTAATCCTTATAATTTTAGATAAATAAAAAACATTTAAATATTACAGTATAAAAATATTTTTTAGACTTTGGATATTTCTATCACGGATGTTTCAGCAGCAGTGACGAATGTAAGTACATGTACGGTTTTAAACACATAGTTAAATATTGTTGAAATATTTGAGTAAATATATACTGTCAAAGACACGTCAAATCCTTTAATAAAATAGATAGTTTAGTTGTAAATATTATAACCCTACTAGCTACATTTTATATGTGCCCATGATAATATTATGTCTATCATTTTTACAACGTTGATAATTGATAAGATATCAATATAATACATAAATGGTTTTGTAATTACCATATATGTAATGGTCGTTATTTTTTTTTAAATCCTAGGAAAGTGGTAAACAAGGTTATCCAAAATACACAGGCTCCAGACTTCAAGAAGGTTTATTAGATGGCGTAACTGGACTGTTTTCAAGTGGCACTGATACAGTACATGGTTTAGGAAAGCACGCAATTGGACATGCGAAAAATGTGCATTGGTTGGGAAAGGCAACATTAGATTCTACTTCGAAGTTTGGAAATGTTGCAACAAAAAGAGGGGTAAAATCAATAAAAAAAGCTGCAGATGTTGGTAGTGTGGATGTACATCCACTGTTTAACATAGTGGATCATTCAACAGACTTAACTAAGAAAATGGTTGATGTAGGAGGAACTGTTGTTAGCAAACCCGTATCCGTCGCAAAAGACACGCTCGCCGTGACAAATGGAATTGTTGAAGTCCCAGAAAAATTCGCCAGTGTAGCATCCAGAGCCATATTATCAACTTTAGACATTTCTGAGGAGCAAGATAACAGTGAAGTTGAAACAGAGGAAGAAACAGAGGAAGAAGAAGAAACAGAGGAAGAGGAAGATAAAGAAACAGAGAAAGATGAAGAAACAGAGGAAAAAGAAGAAACAGAGAAAGATGAAGAAACAGAGGAATATGAAGAAACAGAGGAAGAAGAAAAAACAGAGGAAGAGGAAAAAACAGAGGAAGAGGAAGAAACAGAGGAAAAAGAAGAAACAGAGAATGAGGAAGATAAAGAAACAGAGGAAGAAGAAAAAACAGAGGAAGAGGAAAAAACAGAGGAAGAGGAAGAAACAGAGGAAAAAGAAGAAACAGAGAAAGATGAAGAAACAGAGGAATATGAAGAACCAGAGGAAAAAGAAGAAACAGAAGATGAGGAAGATAAAGAAACAGAGGAAAAAGAAGAAACAGAGAAAGATGAAGAAACAGAGGAATATGAAGAACCAGAGGAAAAAGAAGAAACAGAAGATGAGGAAGATAAAGAAACAGAGGAAAAAGAAGAAACAGAGAAAGATGAAGAAACAGAGGAATATGAAGAACCAGAGGAAAAAGAAGAAACAGAAGATGAGGAAGATAAAGAAACAGAGGAATATGAAGAAACAGAGGAAGAAGAAAAAACAGAGGAAGAGGAAGAAACAGAGGAAAAAGAAGAAACAGAGAATGAGGAAGATAAAGAAACAGAGGAAGAAGAAAAAACAGAAGAAGAGAAAAAAACAGAGGAAGAGGAAGAAACAGAGGAAAAAGAAGAAACAGAGAAAGATGAAGAAACAGAGGAATATGAAGAAACAGAGGAAGAAGAAAAAACAGAGGAAGAGGAAAAAGAAGAAATAGAAGATGAGGAAGATAAAGAAACAGAGGAATATGAAGAAACAGAGGAAGAAGAAAAAACAGAGGAAGAGGAAAAAACAGAGGAAAAAGAAGAAACAGAGAAAGATGAAGAAACAGAGGAATATGAAGAAACAGAGGAAGAAGAAAAAACAGAGGAAGAGGAAAAAACAGAGGAAGAGGAAGAAACAGAGGACAAAGAAGAAACAGAGAAAGATGAAGAAATAGAGGAAAAAGAAGAAACAGAGGAAGAAGAAAAAACAGAGAAAGATGAAAAAACAGAGGAATATGAAGAAATAGAGGAAGAAGAAAAAACAGAGGAATTTGAAGAAACAGAGGAAGAAGAAGAAATAGAGGAAAAGCATGAGGAGGTAAAGGATGAGGAGGAAACAGAAGAGGAAGAAACAATAGAGGAAGAAACAGAAGAGGAAGAAACAGAGAAAGAAGAAAATGGAGAACAGAGGAAGAAGAAGAAACAGTTTGATTAGACCACTGTTGTACCAAACTGCTAGTATATTGGCCATATAAAATGTACACGCTGATTGATATAAATAATTGTTACACAAATATTTAATTATAAATATTATGTAATAATAAAAGCAATTTTCAAATATTATTTACATTTGTTTTAAACTAATAGTAAATCTTCGGTATTGATCACATTTTTATTTACGATACACTCGTAAACTTTTTCTTACTTTATATGATACGTAAGGTCAATATTATATTATTGTAAGAAAAACTATGAAATATATTATATAAAATAAAAAAATTAAGATAAATAAAATATTTCTGTACTTACACTATTTTTCAACATACATTGGAATACACTAGATATTTGAATTTGATTTACATACGAGGTAATTTAGCACAATATCACTAACGTTTATACGAGTATAAACGTTAGTGATAAACTAAAAAAATAAACGTATAAACTTAACTTGTCGAAATGGCAAATTATACAATTAAAGTTAAATACAGAGCCCGGACTTGTTGATTTTATAGTTTTAAAGTTGATTCGTTTATATTGGCAGTTTTTCTATAAACAATATATTAGATACAATACGATAAAAATTATATATTTGTTAAAAACATTGTTGTACAAAAATAAATTAATACTATTTGAAATATCTCGAATAATCTTTAAAAAAAACTATCGAATAAGTTTAAATTATTTAACAAACACACTTTTTCGTGTATGTGAACGAGAACAGTCAAAGTTATGAACCCACTTACCCGCGTATAATGTATGTTTATTGTCTATATATAATATTATGTAGTTATTCATAATTTAAGTTTAATATTGTGCAAAGCTTCGTATATAAATATCCAGCAAAACTGTTGACAGGAACCCTCATAATCCGGTTGCAATATTGTCGGTAACATCAAAAACGTTAATCGTAAGGCGACGGATCGTATCGCTCGTATTCCATATTTATTCTGAGTTTTGACATTTTATTGAACTGATCATATGTGGCATAAACCATTTCTTTTTCTACTGGACTCCACTCGTATAGCATTGTAATATTTTTCACTTTGATACATAGATAATACAAAAATCGGTTTTTTATGAAGAATCCGTTTAGTTTAAATAATGGAACAACAAACTGAAATTAAAAATGGTGTCTATGTAACATTTTTAAGATATTATTTTAGCTATTTAGAGGAAAAATACGCTCATTGAATATTTTTCATTTTTATTTTAGAAATCAACAATAATAAAACTAATGTACAACGACATTCGTAGTTATATCTAAAATTGTATAGAAAAACTGTTGTGAATTTAAACAATTTTTCCGTGTATAGTACCACCGTCGAAAAATCCGCATCTTCTATAATATTACGTGAACAATTGAGAACATATTTACTAACTTAAAAGAGGTTTTCTGACCAAAAAAAAAACCAGAAAAAAGAACTCGACTATTGAAAAACTTAAAAATATTTCAATTCGAGTAACACTAAAATTAAATTCTGCTTCTTTTACGGTATGACATGAAAGAATCGGAGAATTTTGCTATCTAAAAAAGTGTCTTCCTAATATAAATAGCACAAATTAGTAAAACTAATAACTTTTTTGCTCTCTTTGCAGAATATTAAAGTGACAATTTTTTTTTTTTTATACTTATTATGTATTAATTACTTAAATATTATTGTAATTGTTATTTAAAAAAAATAATAATAATAATATTAAAAATCATGTGTTATAAATCAAGGGGCTGGACTGAGAATCGATAAAGATAATGTTTGTTACTTACAGTTAAACAATGTTTCTTAAATGTATCATTTATATCTTGATCCATGTACAGCTTTAAATAGCGCATCATTACTTTTGGGTTTTTTTCATAATAATAACAATATATCAATATTTGCGATAGTATTAAAAGCCTTCTCAATGGATGTTGAAAAACTTCAAAAATCATATTCAATATTCCCACAATTGGAAATTTATTGGCAGGTTCTATCAGGCACTCGACCTTTACTAAACGCAATGCACTACTAAAATGACCAGCGGCTATTCCACGGTAACAATAAATTTTTACTTTTTCGTAGTCCTAAATTCATAAAAAAAAAAAAAAAAAAAAAAAAAAAAAAAAAAAAAAAACATATCTAAACATAAAAATTAATCATATTATAGACGTTTGCTATATTTTTATGTAATAAATAAATTGGTTGGTAGTTATCCGTCCGTACCTTTTCGTATTTTAAATAATACTTTCCCAAAACGGAATACGCTTGGTTACATTGTATTCCAGTTAATTTTGTTATCAATGTATCAACTATTATTTTAGACTGAAATTCTTTGGGATAATCGATATATGCTGCCATACATAAACACAATTGTTTTCTATCATCTTCCGCCACTTCAATTGCTTTCCTATGAAATATATAAATACTGTATTGTTCTGAATCGACATAAACAAATATTTACTTATTTATCACAATTTTTAAAACAATTATATGACCATTAGCGTTTTTTTTTAATTGTACAATAATTAAGAGTTTAATGTTAAAATTAAATTAGTTTTTATAGTTATAACTTATTTCAATTGCGTGTTACGGCGCAATCAAATTTTTAGTTAATTTATAGTTGAATAGTATTTTTCCCATTAAAACATTATAGTTGTTTATTAAGTATCTATAAATCATACTTACATGATAAGATCCGACGAAATTTCATTATGTATTTTATATTCCGCTCGGTTGTTATTTATTGTATAAATAAATGCTATTTCCATATACATTTTAGAAGCTTGGATCAAAAACCGAGATTTGGATAGTGTTAAACTTAACATTTTCGCCGCGTCTATTTCATCTTCTCCCGGCATTTGGGTTTTGTTATAGCAACGCCTAACTCTTCCTTTGGCTTTTAACCAAACTGTTGTCCATTCGGGTTCGATAGACTGAAGTTGGCGGGCTTGATCAGCAAATTTTAAAGCGATATCATTTCCCTTCGGTGCATACACCATAAATATTCTGGCTTTAACTGCGAAAATTGCAGCTCTTTCATCTCGACTTAAACTGTTAACTGATTTTATATCCTTCATCATCTATTGTAGAAACAAAATATCAGATGATTCTTTACAATCATTTTAAAATAATATATACACCTAAATGACCTAAAATATTGGGTAAATAAGTATACAATTTCAAATTAAAAACTGAATACTTATTTTACGTTATTTTATTCCAGATTATCTCTATAGTAAAATTATACTATATTTTAGAATAGTAATTTTCTAAAATAAACAAATTTAATTTCATCATGATTTATATTTCGTGATATTATTAAAACATAGCAATTATATTTTGTTGATATTTTATTTGACGACTACATTGATAATAATACTCATGATTTATCATAATATATTATCACATTGTTTCATATTGCCCATTTATGGACAAGAGTTAGATTTAGTTAGAAAACTCCAACCGTCGTGTATTAGACCAATTACGTATTTATAAAAAAAAAAAAAATGTTATATTATTTTAAAAACATAATATACTGCGATTCTGTTTAATGTTGATGGCGCACATAATATAGTGTCGAAGTGAATAATTACGCCTGTATAATTATTTTCTTTGGACTTTCTTTATCTTCCATTTTCCTTCTACGTTCTTGTTCTTTGCCCCCAATAAAAAAAATTAATACCCACTTTGGTGTTATCATTTATTCTTACATTTTCAGAATCATGATTCAATGTTAATGCGATATAACCATAAGTAGCCCGAGATATATGGTGACAAGCGTAGAAATACGGTTTATCTGACTGGTCAAATGTACACGTATCTAGAGATTTAATAACGCCTTGGATTTCCAATAACGATTCCTTATAGAATTCACACGTATAAAGTTCATAAATTATAACCAGTTGATAAAAAAATCTAGAAAAAAAAATAAAAACATTTATTGTTATATAAACTATATTGTGTTATAGACAGATACCTCTACCTATTGATAATGCCGAACAGAGAGATTTCAAGAGCACATGCAGCTAACAAGAATATCCACGCCTTTTAAAATTCCGAGTGTAGAAAGGAATGTAATAGTTTTACTGTAATGGTGTGTGCTTTTTTTTTAATTTCTTTTTAGCTCGTAGGATTAATAAAATATAATTGTAATATTACATACGAGTTTTATATAATAACTTGGATTTGTCTAAAGGTCATGTGCGTTTAGATTAATGATCTAAATAAATTCCAATAGCTCTAGAACATAATTTCTTAACCAGTCGTCAATGGAGTAGCTGTGAGTTTTTTTTTTAATAACCATAAAAGAAATATCTTATTTTTTAATAGAAAGGCAATGCTCATTCTCAATACATTTTGATAATATTGAATTTATTCAAGGATAGGCATGTTTAACAGATATTTTTAGTCATTTTAACAAAGTAAGTATATCGATTCAAAGATGAAAAGTGACAATTATTGACGCGTCCGAAGAAATAAATGCATTTGTAAATAAAATTTGTCGGTGGAAAGAAAATTTCAATCAAAAAAATTAACAAACTTTCCAACACTTGTACACAAATTGTCAAAAAATAATATTGCTTTGTCCAGTTCCAAACAAACAAAAATGTGTGAACATCTTGACGTACTTAAAAATTAATTTGACGATTCGACATATTCTAGAGCAGAAATATGATTACGCATTTCTTTTCTTGTGAACCTAAACACTATTGATGATTCAGATCTCGTTAAAGATTAATTAATTGTTTTAAGATCAAAAGAAATGGTACACCGCGATTTTTAAACAAAAAATGTAATCGGATTTTAGTGTATGTTACGACGGCTTATTCACGAACCAGGGCAATGAATTTTATAATTTTATTCGCAACTACATAATTGTGCGAGTCTGGATTTTCTACAATGGTCACAATTAAAACAAAATTAAGAAATCGATTGGACTTAAAAGACGATATGCGAGTTGCTCTGTCCAATACCGTCCCAGGTTTCAATACAATATTGTGATATGAGTTTTATGCAATAGTTTAATAATGTATTAAATAGGTCTTAATATTATCATTAAAAAATAACAAAAATAAAAAATTTGTATTTTTTTTGGGGGGGGAGGGGTCCGTGGTTATAATTTATACTTAAAAGGGATCCAACACCCACAAAAGATTAAGTACCCATGCTCTAGAGCAGTGGTCTTCAACCTTTTTGGACTCACGATCCACTTTTTTAGGCCTACATTTTTCGCGACCCACGTAAGCTTTGTAAAAAAGCTAAAATTGCTTAATGCTTTGCAGTACTATTATTAAAACTGAATGAATAAAAATTACGTTTTAATAGGTAGAATATTTAATTATTATTAATTGAAAATCTATAGAATTCATATGAAAATATAAAATAAAATGAAAATATGATACAAAAATTTTAATGTGAACTTTGTCCACAGTTTAATAATTACAAAATTATCTTTTTTACTTTATATAATTTTATAAATTTAATTTTTATTTTAAAAAGATGACTTATCGCGACCCAATTTTAAAACTTACGCGACCCAAAAATGGGTCGCGACCCACCGGTTGAAGACCGTTGCTCTAGAGTAACGATCCCATATATAAACAAATAACTATTTTTTACATAACAAACATCGAAAATTTATTCCAATGTTATCTACCTGTTTAAATTGAACGTACCATCGCCGTTGTCTATAGTCGATGCACACCTTTCCAGGGTCCTAACGACAAAGTTTGATATAAGATTTTTATTTATACTATTTTCCGTTAGTTTCTCGATATCCCACGAAAAAACGGTTTCATATTCGGTTTTTATTCTGTACAGCATTGTCCGCAAGTTTTCGTCTAATCCGAGATTTTTCGTACGGGCGTCGTCAACGACGGGCATCGTTCCCGTTTCGTCGGACGAGTTTTCGTGTTTCCCTTCCATTGTTCCTTAACAACTGTATAGATCCAACCTAGATACGTGATATTAAGAATAATCAAACATTTCAATTTTTCGAAATGAATTACATTTTGTAAAAAATCTCATATGCAAAGAGGGGGGGGGGACAATTGTTATTGTATTTACTTGGTTAGCTGTTTATTATTGTCGCCGACTGGTTAAGGCTCGTGCCAATGTAAATTAAATTAACTGTTTCGATTAAAAAAAAACAAAAAAAAAACAAAAAACAAAAATTCACATTATATACAATATTATAATATTGGCAAATTAAAATCGCATAAAGATTCACCGCTCAGCATCCGGCGGAACTTCGATCGCGACGATTGGGTTTGTCGTCTAGCAATGAGGTTTTTACCAATGGATTCAGAAGATGGACGACTCGTATCGTAGCAATCGATGACTGTTAAACCACACGAAAATCGAAGGCCTCGAACGTTTTTTTTTTTTTTTTTTTTACGTTTATCTAAATATGTATTCTACTGAGACGTAGTCAAATATTATGTGCAAACTGTTTAGTTTGAACGGTGCACCTGGCACGTCCCGTACGGCTAACGTCTAATGTGTTATTATAAACGATTCGTCATGCCCTCTATCTCAATATTTGTATTTTAAACGCCGTAAAATACATTTACAACACGAGTAGGTACCAATTAGGTAGAGTGATAATATTATAAGTACCTATATAATCTAAAAAAAAAAAAAAAAAAAGAAGAAAAAAAAAAGGTAAATATTATGAATTTATATAACACGATTAGAAGAATGCAATACGAAAAAGATATTGTTGCCGTCATAAAGATAGGATCGTCTGGGAAAAGACGTATTTTTTTATTTTTTTTTTCAAATTAATATACACACCTACCGATCGCTAAACTGCAGATATTGCCAAATTTGTTCAGAATTTTTGATACTCTTCGGTGATATTTTCGTCTAATGCTGCAACGATTTCCGTTTTCTGAAATCAATAATTATTATCGAACGGTGCAGTACGATAACAAAAATGATTAGGTTGTACATTGTATATATTTTTGGGTTTATAAGACGATAGAACGAGTTCATATCCAAAAAAATACAATACTGATTTTATGTCGTACGAATAAATAAATTTAATAATTGGCTAACAATATAACATAGGTACATTATATACCTAGATTATAATATTATAAAATCGAATGTATGTGTCTGTTTGTCCTTAATGCACATTCCTACACTTTTCGTCCGATCGCTGTGAAACTTTAAGAAGTTGTTGAGTACACTCTCGCGAAGGTTTCTGACGTATTACATCCTATCCTATCCCATCCGATCCCATCCTATCCTATCCCATCCGATCTCATCTTATCCATTAATACGTTGCTAGAAAAAAAAAAAACTCACAGCCACTCCACGACTCCCATTGACGACTGGTTAAGAACCTATGCTCTAGAGCTATTGGAATCTATGTAGATCATTTAGCTATACGCACGTGACCATTAGTCAAATCCCAGTTATTATATAAAACTCGTATGTAATATTACAATTTTATTAATCCTACGAGCTAAAAAAACAGCACACACCATTACATTCCTTTCTACGCTCGGATTGAAAAAGGCGTGCGGGTGGATAACATTCTTGTTAGCTGCATGTGCTCTCGAAATCTCTCGATTCGCCACTATTAATACGTAGAGGTATCTGTCTATGACACAATATAGTTTATATAACAAATGATCCACAGGTAATTCAAATTTAATAATAAGCAAAGTATTTAAAAAATTACCACCTCACTTCCCCTCTTTGCCATTTCGCATATTATCAGGATTAAATAATTACATTGGGGTAACGTCGTTCACAACGCCACTGGCCACCACCCACCCACTCGACTGAAATTGTATGCCACCTCAGAACCCTGTCGTGTGCGTCATTGTGATTATATTGATTATATCACCATATATTTTTGGAGCGCCATCACAACAGTTGTTTGGCAAAAAATTACATTATCACAAACCGTCTAATCATAGCCAGTACATACCTGCTAACTAGACAATTATTATTTATTGCACAGTATTAATACGGAATTTGGGATTGTTAACGTTATTCCGTTAAAAAAAAAAAAACACTTATGAATCAAAAAAATTAAGAATTTTTTTCTAGAACAATTTTTCAATCTGTATGACAATGTAAATTTAACAATTCATTATTACATAATATATAACTAGTATATTTGCATATAAAATATATTATACATAAATAGTTACTAATTTGAACAACATACTATAATATTTAATTCTCTATTAAAATGGACGGATAATTTAACAATTAATTTTAACCATAAATCAATTTAAAATACTATGACTTATAAATATGAAATAATATAAAAAGGTCATATAAAAATATATTTATAAATAGTTTCTTAAAATTATATACTAAAATATTATAAAAATGTTATAGTGGTCATATGTATAAACAGTAAAATATAAAAACAAAATGGACGGATATTTTCATTATTATTATTATAAACAATTAATGTGCATGGATTTATACTTGATGTTATTATTTTACCATGTTTATATGATGCAGTTAAAACGTTTCAAAATATGATTAAAATAAAATTGAGATTAAGTGGTTATATACAAATATTTGAAACCAATTTTGTATGTTGTGTTGCTCAAAAAGTTTTTATAAGTGCTACTGATAACTGTTATAATAATATTTTTGGAGGATCATTAAACTAAATGTCACATTAAAAAAAAAGTAATCAGTATTTTTCGTTAAAATACAAAGGAAAAAACAGGGGAGGAAGAAACGGTGATGGAAATTAATATCAATATTGTAATGACTTAAAACATCATATAATTATCAGTTTAATCCATTTACATGGCAAATTCGAAATAAATAAAATGGATTGGTATCTTAAACTTATTTAGTGCCATTTTATCTTTCAAAATATTTCAATTATTTCATAATAATTTACATTTTGAATATAAAACATTTTAATTTTCAAACATTTAAGCTGTCCCATACAAACATAGTAATTGTGTGGGTAACAAATAATATACATTTTTATAAAAAGGAGATTCTGTTGTTAGGTACATAAAATGTAGGTATTATATGATGAGCAAGTAAACAAATTATTGCTTCTTTTCCCCCTTTAAGATCTGTTATTATTTTTAACTGTTAAACACAAAGAACTAGAACCACGTATGAATACAAAGTATACATAATACCATGGTCACAATACCGATTGGAAACAATGCAGCGCCAGCTGCTTGGCAATCAACAAGACGACGTGCACGCATGAAATTCGGCCCAAGCCAATCGGAATAATGTCGTAAAGAACTATCAATTGGTTTTAGCTGTTGGGTAGCATCCTGGAAAATCAGATCACTGTATGGTTCTTGAGATGTAAACATACTAAAACTGAAATAAAACCAATGCATTATGTTTAAAACAAACAAATCTAAACACTATAAGCGACTTACGTGAACTCATCAATAGTTTTTCTGCCGTATAACTGTTGAGCAGCCATAAATAGGTTGGTAAATGCCATTATTTCGGTCTCATTATACAATTCACCCCCTCGAGTTATTACAGCATTCGCCTTGACTTTACCCATACTACACTTTTTATAATTATCAATTGATGATCTAGTGCCTATGTAAAAAGGAAGTTATTGTTAATAACATCTTGTAGTTATTTTTAATTAATAATATTATTAATTACAATTTGATTTATTATTTATGAAACTACAATGAATGCAAATATATTGAATAATGAAATAAATGTTGACTAGTTTAGTTCTCTTACAAAATTTTAAAAATATTAGACTTACCATCTGGACACAAAAGTTCAAAGTCATAACTTAATCTATTCCTTGCCCACCACTGTTTACGTTTTCCATCAGCATTTTCATATACTGTGGTGTGTTTCACAAAAGCTACATTTCCACCTCCTTCAACCAAACACCTCAAGGCACCTATAAAACAATAAATATAATTTTTTTTAAATGAATAGCTTAATAATATTAATTATAAACACTTATCTAAGATGTTTTTATTTAACTATACCTGTGTAACCATAAAAATCTTCGGTGGCATCTCGTTTACAGTAACGGTAACTAGAACCTCTGCATAGATGACAGAGGTTATCATAAGGTAAACCAGTGTTGTATTCATTGCTCAAAGCACCAGGCACACACGATTTGCTAAAGTACTCTGAAGCAGCGTGTATTGAGTCACATCCATAACTTCGCATCCAACCATTACTCAACAAAAATGCCATTGGTATTATCCATCCACCACCGGAATAGATACCCGGATGACAGGTCATTTTTCCTAAAATTATTAAATTGTACAAAATTGTAATTTTTTATTTTATTAATTCTACAACAAACCTTTTAAATAGGTCAATTCAGTACTAGGATCCTCCTCTTTAGCAACTGCCACAACATAATATTCTGGTTCGGGCAGATCATACATTTCAGTGATAAATGGTACTAAATTATACCTTAATCCAGCCGTATAAATATCACCAGCATCCATTACTGACACGTCCGCATATCTAAAAAATAAAAGGTTAACGTTATACAACTGTTAACTTTAACAATATTGATTTTAATTTAACATACCCATTTTGGATTGCTTGCATACAATTCACTTGACTGTAACCACGATAACATTGCAATTCAGGTACCACTAGTTGAACTTTTAATGCCATCTATTAAAATAACAATGCAACCAATTGTATATTGCAAAATTATATATAAAATTTAATTATAACCAACCTTCATTTTAATACATTTCTCCATTTCGGGATCGGAAGTTACACAGAGTGTCATTCGAGTAGCAGGGCAGTAACGAACCCCGAGTATAATATCCATAGAATCGCCTAAATATCTTGAATATGTTTGTTGAGATTCTTCTAAGGGCCTTACACCTCTTGTTGAATCCTATATATACAAAACAAAATATGTATTCATGCTCATTGCTCGAGTGTTATTTAGTATCAACTATTTTACTAAAAATTCTACGCATGTAAACAATTTTTTAGATGTATTAAACTATTGTTAGTTCCACTACACTACTTTGCCATTTTAAAATTTTAGTGTTAATATTTAATAAATTGTTTGACATTCATTCAATGTTTAATATGTGTCCATCAACAACTATTCCACAATGTTTGTTTATTTAAAATTTGTCTAATGTAATAAAATAATACTTAATAATTTAAACTACCTGTAACAAAAGATTGAGACGATCACCGTAGGCCGTAGAATCAAATAAATAAAATGTACTATTATTTATTTGTGGTCTTCTCCAATCATCAGAAGTAGTCGACATGAATGGCATTGTTGGTTTGACTGTTCCATATAATTCAATTATTTTCTAATAAAATAAAACAAAACTATGTTAGACATAATTAATAATGGTTAGCAAGCCATTATAAAAGATATAAACCTTTTTCTACAGTAAATAATTAAAATATCTTATCACTCGCATACATTTTAGTCTCTTTATAATTGATACATTTGTATTTCCCATTAGTATCTGTTATATATTTCCATAATTTTTCTGTCTTAAAAGTAATAATATAATAATTTTAATAATGTTACCTGTAACCATTTTTGATAAGCCATTCGATCTGAAGAAGTTTTAGCAGATGTTGTAACAATAGCGTCAGTAGGGGCTGTTCCCCAATTACAACTATAAAATTCACTAATCGGACGTCTAGAACCATCTACACACAAGAGCTCTAAATCATCTTCTCTTGTTCGGGCTAAAACAATAATTGATGCATTAAATATTACAAAATATTAAATCTATATTTTATTGGTAATGATCAGGGTTTGGGACTTAATGTATAGTTGAAATATCTAATTCAAATTTAATTTGATATATGATAATAGGATTCATAATTAAAAATTGTTTAGTATTTTTTTAATTTTGCATAGAGCAGGTTACTTTTCTATGAATGCAAAGGATTTTCCATTTCATCAAATCAATAAAGAAACTTGAAAAATACTCTGAACAATATTAAATTGTTAAGTATCCAATACTCAAATGAATAGAACAAAATAAATAATTTTTTTTCAAAAACCTTAACCTATACCATACGGGTAGCAATTATCATTGCCTAGTTTATCATTCAATGTGAAAAAAATTAATTGTTCAGGGTAACTTATGTAACAAATAAAAATATATCAATAACAATTATTGTTGCAAAAAATTATAACGGCATTTTTTTAAACTTTCTACCAACATAACAAATAATATGTAGATAATTGATGAAATAAAGAATGTAAAATAGTATAATAATAAAAAAAAAAAATAAAATTGAATTATCATTTGTATTATTTATCTATCTTCCATATGGATTAATAAATTCTTATTAAAAATATTTTTTTTAATTATTTCCACTGTTGTCAATTTTATAAGAAAAATTATTTTCAAAAAATATAAATATAAATATTTGCATGAATATATACAAGTATAACTAAGTCATTTTAAATTTTCAGTTACATATTTTAATGGCTCAAGTCCTAATGATGTTCAATAACTTTATAAAAAAAATCTGAAAACTTATTTATGTAATTATGGGTATATATTCTTACTGTGTGATGTTTGATCATTAATGATTTCCAACATTGTAGTGTGTCTTAGAAACGCAATATCACCTTTTTCAATCAGACACTTAAATGCACCTTCATCGCCAGCGTACGGATCATTCCATGTACATTTTTGACCAGAAACTTTACTAGCGCAGATAGTACATAAGCTGTCGGAATTATCACCTGAAAATAAAAAACAATTTAAATGCTCATTAAACAAAAACCAGCATTATTGTTAACTCATAATCAAATGCACAAATTAAATTTGTACTTGCTCTATGGATAATTTAATAACATTAATGTTTATCCATTTTAGTTATTTTAAATAAAAAAATCATAAACAGTGTTTTTAGGAAGGTTACACTGATAGAACTTTAGAACATTAAAAATTGTAGTAAACATAAAAATTAATTACCCATTGGATTGTATTTGTCGAGTAATGAATTTACAGCACAACTGGGACCAAAGAAGTCAATAGTAGATTTTACATGGTTATTACAATCAATAATTTTCATGTAATTTTTCGAAATGAGCTGAAAATAAAACAAAAATATATGACTAATACAAAACATTTTTGTAAGTAATTTTTACTGTATTTATGGGTATATTCCATCCAGCTTGAGTACCAACTCCAGCAAAACACGCTTTTTTACCCTTCAAATGTCCAAGGTTATACACATCATTAAGCGTATTCTTTTTAATTATCGCAACTGAATAATACTTGGTGGAATCATCTGAAATAAAAAAAGATTTTATCACTTTAAGAAATATTTTGATAAATGTGTAAATTACTTTCAAAAAGCTGTTGCATTAATGGTATTAAACTGTTGTATCGGCCACCAACAAATACTTCTCCAGCATCCAAACTCAAAATATCTGCTGAATTAATATCCAACAACATCATACAGTCATCTTTGTTGACTCCCTAAAAAGTTTCATAAGTAAATAAATAATATGTAGACAATAAATTGTACCTATTCAACCAATTTGATTTTTTTATGTATTATAATTTTCAATTACATATGGAATATATTTTAATTTTAATTTGTTGTGTGCATAAATATTATTAAATATTGTTAATTCTAAATATTTTTCTAATGATTTTGATATGACAGAAACCATTCCCAATTTAAATAGATTTAGTATTGGCTTGTTATTATATTTCAAATAGATACAAAAAATATAAATTTGCATACGCATGCATATACAAATGCCTAATAAAGTACACGCGGGAGTTATAACAAATATGAAAATAAAGAATGTAATTATAATATTTGAAATAATAATAGCTTCTGAAGGTTTCTAAAAAAAATTTGGAGACGTCGTTGAAAAGTATATAAAAATGATTGATAAAATTAACAAAACAATATTTGGTGTAATCTATTATAAATTAGTATGGCATTGAATGTTGTTCAAATATAGCCAGAAAGAATATATTTATAATTATTGAATAAAAAAAAAAAAAAAAAAAAAAAATGTTAACAGTATTTCAGAAATATCATTTGTTTTACACATGATGTGGATCCAAATCTTTAATATAGATAATTAAATGAATTTTATAAGAAAATTATATAAATTTAAATACCTAGTTATTTTTAAAATCTTTAAAATATTTATATTTGTTAGTGTGCACGTAAAAAAAAAAAATAAAAAAAAATATCTACATAATGCCTATGCACAATCGAGTTTAAAGGTTTAGGTTAGTTTAAATGAAAAATCTATATACCTGTTTACAAAAGAGTTCCAGAAAACCTCTAGAGTCAAATTTATATCTGTCTCTATTGACGGCCGCTGATAAATTTAAACATTTTGATTGTTCTTCTACGTTTAATGTACACCAGGTGATGCGATTGGATTTGTCGTTTTGTACATTTGATATATACCCTGTATGAAAATATTTATAAAATGTATTGTGCACGAGTAGATATTGTTGTAAAATAATTAGTATTGTTATTATAGTATGTTACCAACCGTTTACAAAAATGATATTCAAAAGCACAAGGCAAACGGTGAAAAATAACGAAAAATTGTTTGATGTCTCCATTGCAATATCGTGTATGGTGATTCAAACGTTAATTAAACATAACATAACGGACAAAAGGAACGGAGATCGATTTTTAAATTAACACTACGATAATATAAAATTAAAGAAGTTTAAAATATTATAATTAAATTAAGCTCATGACCATTCGTTAAGATAGTTAACTTTGTGCTGTACAGAAGAGCAACAAAATAGTTTTACTTATTTCTGTCATAATAAACAAATAACAAAATTAATAATGATAACTGCAACAAGTGGGCGTAGCCCGCAGCTACATCCCGCAATGGCTGCAACCCAGCCCCATTGTATTCATGGACAATAAAGTAAAAATATATTTTACGTTTTTAATAACCACGGTTGTAGATAACGGCCAGTAGAGTTATCAACAATGCGGTAATAGATAACGCTGATAACAATTATTACACCCGACATCATGAAAATACCAAACAATAAAACTTTAAAGTAGTTTCACGTTTATTATTAAAGAGTAGTTTACGTAAGTATAATTTATAAAAAATATTCTGATATCTGATTTTTTTTTTACCGTATACATTTTTGGTCTAGAAACATTTTCAACATGTCAGTTATAGTGTTTGGAACGTACAGCAAATTATTAAAAGGTAAATAATAATATAATATCTCACATTTGTACTGCACACATAAAAAAGATTGAAACAGTTTTTTAAATTTAAATTTCGGTTATTTTAATAACTGTACAGCTTATCCAAAATTATTTAAAATGTTAACTTTTTAATTATATTAAATATTTGTTTAATGATATAAATACAAGTCTTTTGTGGTCTGGGTCTCGTGATAAGTCAGTTCAATTATTTTTTTCCAGCATTTATTCTCAACATTTTTGTCTAAAAAGTACCAGATTCATTTTTATAAAATGACTACTAAATTCAGAGAAAGTTTCAAAGTCATTGATAAAGCTCTCGTACGATGGTTCCCAGGCCACATGGGAAAAGGTATGAAACAAATGCAGCAAAAATTAAAATCTGTTGACTGTATCATTGAAGTGCACGATGCCCGAATACCATTGTCTGGTCGCAACCCAGATTTTAAATATTCAATTTCTGGACTGAGACCACATATTTTAGTATTGAATAAAATGGATTTAGCTGATTTAAGTTATAAACAAAAAATCGAAGATAAAATTAAACGTGAACAGAATATATCAAAAGTAATTTATACTAATTGCAAGGATTGTCAGTGTCAAGGCGTAAAGCAAGTGATGCCGACTGCTTTAAGTCTTATAAAAGGCTCAAATAGGTTTAATCGTTCAGAAAGTGTTGATTATCGTATCATGGTAATAGGCGTACCTAATGTAGGAAAATCATCTTTAATCAATGCTGTTAGATCCAGTGTTCTTGGGAAAAAAAGTGCAGCCGCTGTTGGTGGAATAGCAGGCATTACTAGATCAGTACAACATCAAATTAAAATCAGCCACGATCCATTAGTTTATGTGCTCGATACACCCGGAGTGTTGTCTCCAACGATTAAAAACGTCGAAACAGGACTTAAACTTGCTCTATGTGCAACATTACAAGATCATCTTGTTGGTGAAGAAATAATTGCCGACTACTTGTTGTATTGGTTTAATAAAAATAATAATTTTGACTATGTATCGTATTTGAATTGTGATGAACCTACAGATGATATACGAATAGCATTAGCAAAAGCTGCAATTCATCGTCAATCTTGTATTAGATATCGAGACTTGAGCGGATCGTATATGTACCGGCCAGATTTACAAGGGATGGCTAGAAATTTTCTGAACGCATTTCGTACAGGAGTATTTGGAAAAACACTTTTAGATAATGATTTGTTGTAAAATATTTATAATAATCATAGAAATTATATATTTTTAGATGAAATAAATAAACAATTTTCAGACTAAGTTTTATTTATTATAACACAAAGAAATCATATTTTGTGATGTCTTTAAATATTAATGTTTTGAGTATTACAATATATATCTATTTCCCCCCCCTTCCCCCGAATATTACTCAGTAAATAATAGTGTTATGTGTTAATCCAGTATCATCAATTTTATATATAATAATTTGTGTCTTGAAATTTAACAACCTACTATAAAATGTTTTAAAATTAATTTTATTTAGATTTTTAAAAATAACTATGACAATTTTTTGTTATTTTTCACCCGTGATATGTTTAAAATAAAAATATAAAGACGTTTATGAAGCATCTTTTAAATATTATTTTCGGCTTTTAAAGACATTGATGCTCATTATCGCAACACACGCCCGATTCCATCTATCCCTAACCTGAGCAATTGCTACTACGTCTTGTATTCTAACTTCCATTAGATTCTTCTTGAATTTGTCTGTACGCCTTGGTTTTGGTCTACCCCAGTGGTCCTTTACCATTGGTTGTTAAATTAGTATATGTAAATTTAACATGCACATATGTTTATTTAGGAATGAGTATCGCTATGAGCGTCAGGAGCATGAGTAGGTTTCGAAGAGAAAGATTTAACCCTTGGACCAATTTAAATAAAATGTTGAATCAAAAAAAACCTAAAGTGATCGAAGAAGAAAAAGAGCTGTCGTTCAAAAGCGAGGTAGGTACTGGCTAGTATATTATTATTTTACACAATTGTCAATGATTTCTTTGCAAAATAAGTGCCTATTGCTGTAATTTTAAAGTACAAATAAACCTTTATAAAAAGACAAAATCATTAAAATCCCTAAGAAAATGTAGCTCACAAAACATTTAAAATTACAATAAAATACTAGAATACAATTAATATATTAATTATATTATAATATTATGTTAAAAGTTAACAAAAAATCAATGTCCCCTCACAGTGGACCTATTTGCCATATATATTATAGAAAAATAACCTTTACATAGATAATAGCCATTATATAGTTTGTGTAAAATATTAAATTTTTAGCCTATATATAATATTAATATTTACTATACTAAACCGGTATGAGGAATACAGGGAAATAAATATTTTTTTCATTTCTATAATTATATACTGTTGTGATTTGATTTCATGTCGTCTTCAAGCATCTGGTTGATATACCCAACCCGTACCAAAAGGAAAAACAAATATGCATACTCTGCAAAATGAATATTGTTCCCGACTACAAAAACACCAGGATCCTATCACAATTCATTTCCCGTTTCACTGGCCGTATTTACGGCAGACACATTACAGGCCTTTGTCGACATAAACAGGAACATGTCGAAAAAGAAATTAAAAAATCAAGAGACGCGGGTTAGTTATTATTATACAGGGGGTGGTTCTTTCATCATGAACTGTCAGTTCTACGTTCTACAGAGATTTTGAGTAAATAGATAAAATAACTAAATAATTCTGTCTGAAAAAAAAAAATTCAGAATTAAACTTTTACTCTAATTACTGGTTCGTATTATACAAAAATCATTTTATATTGATGATTTAATAGATTTCAATCAAATTCGTCTGTACTACAGTTTGAATCTAATATCTACTATACTGTACACTAACTTGGGTTATTGTTTTAATTTCAGGTTTGTTACCGTTTTATTTTAGAAATCCAGAATTTAGCCACGATCCTAAATTGTTCGACCCTGACAACCCTTTCAGACCTCATAGTTATTAGTTTTGACTAGATGTATTAAAATTAATCTTTGTTTATTGTACATGCAATGCATTCAGTTTGATTGTAATCACAAATATAGATGTGCAGTGTTATATACAATATAACACTGCGATTGAATTGTTCATATAATATGATTTAATATTTTTCTACATTCTTAATGTAACAAATTGTACACTAAAAATGTTATTATAAAATCAATATATAAAATTGTTAGAAATTATACTCAATACAACTAATTAAAATTATTAATATTTATATAATTACATAGTCCAAGATCTTACGCCGCATCCTTTACACTCCCTTCTATACATTTTTAATGAATCAAATCATAACCACCCCAGTTCTTTACAATAAATCAAACTACAATTGTCCATTATAAAATTGTTTATAAGACTTCATAATCACCCAAATGATCTCATAAATAATGTCTACTGGACAATTTCATCGCCATATAAAAAGATATTTTATTCATGGTTTAGACACCTTTATTTATGAACCCCACCATTTACTTTTTGTACCTTTAGTACAGATTGTTTGTTTTCTTCTAATAATAAAAAAATACGATTTTATTATCCAGAAAAAAAAACATATATATAATTACCTGCATGTAATATAATATAGTACTTTTGATAGGATAAGTTAAAATTAATAAATATAAAATATGAAAGAAATAGGGTTTGATTGTGCTGGATGAATACATTAACAAGACTGCCCTCTGCACGACTTAAATTTTATTTTTAATCTATTTTTTTTGTTAAACAAAACAACTGATGTTAAACACTTAATTAATCAAAAACCTTTACCGTCTGTAAATGCTCATACAAATTATTATGCAACATCATTTTTGCACTTTGCCACTTATAAAGTGACATTTAATTTCAGTATATTTACCGCAAAATGCTGCCAAAAAATTATGTCATATTTTTTTAGATTAAATTATTAAATTATAATAGTTTTACTTGTCAAAATAATACCAATCTAAGAACCTAGATTAGTTATTTTTTTTTTGTTTTTGCCTACTTTTCAAACCTGTTATTATACACCTGTACATTCAGATTTAAAGACTGTTTACAAATTAGAAGAGTTCATTAGCCGTAATAAATTTGCAATTGGTAAAAATTTAATATGGTAAAATTAAATAACGTTGAATAATTAATATTATGACTACATAAAAATGTTTATAATACACATATATATACTTAACTCGCAAATCAACATTAATGTTTTGTAACAAATAAATAACTAAAATAAAGGACATTTTAGTCTGAAAAAAATTTGTCAGTCAAATATACCGTGTAATGTAATATATAAATATACAATATTTTAGTTTTCCATTCGTACGACAAAACTGTTTAAAACAAAATCAATTTTATTTGTGAATGAGTTCTTGAATACTACTTAAATATTAAAGTAAAGTAAAAGATAAGTTTTTCTAAACAATAAGATACCTACTCAATAAATTATTGCCAACGTTCAGTAAATAATTGTAATACATTTTTTTCGTTCGTCTTTATACAAATTCTCAGTGATTAAAAACGACAACAGTATTGTAGTTATATGTTTAAAAAGTTAAATGGAATACTATTATTAAACATTTCCTATATATGTAAAAATGATTATCTAAAATTAAATTTTAATTTTCTATTGACCAATTTGTCTGTGTTTAAATAAGTTCTTAGTATAATCATTTGTTTCCAAGACTGGAATAACGACATAATAATTAGTATATTCCTCTATTCCAAAATTACAACCATATAAACTACTTCTTATAGATGGTGATTACATAAAAATAAATGCCAATCAATATTTAGGTAAAATAGTATCAAATATTTTAATAATATCACTCTTAATTCGGATTAGATAAAATTTAAAAAAAATGGTATACCATTAAATTCATTAAAATATTTAAAACTTCAATAGTGTGAAAATAGTGGTAATCTTTATAATATATATATATATATATATATTATATATATTATATATATATATATATATATGTGTAGAAATATTCATATATATATTCTACTATAGTTGTTTTGTTTTCAATATAACTTATTTAAGACATGATAAAATAAACAATTTTAAAATATATATCATATATACACAATACGTATAATAAAATATAATATACATATATATTATTATAATATATATGTATACATCTTTACATTAAAAAATTTTAATACATACTGTACATCGATAGTAAAAAATAATTATCCTAACATATCACTGCAAAAGCTGTACAAGTTACAATTTCTTATATTAATAGAAGTTTAAAAATAAAGGATTAAACTTAACCTCACATTATTTGCTCTCTATTTTTTTTGCAGTCTTATTGACAACCAGAAAGTTGTTTATGTTGTACAAAAAAAAAAAACATTTCAGCATTACAGAACAGCTGAATAAAAAAAATTATTTTTTTTCTTCAATTTTTCAATTTAAGTATGCACAAAATCAGTTACCGACATCAGCGTCATTACCATGTGAATGGTAAAATAGGCATTTTAAGTATATCTTGTATTTACTTTATAAGTATTATATGTTGGATATGTACATAATTCAGCATTACAATTTTACTTGAAGAATAGGTTTTGATTTCAGTCACGTGGGCTTAAATTACAAATTATCAGTACCACCCAATAATTCTGAAAATATAAATAATAATTGTAAGATAAAATATTGTGTTTAATTAGCAGCCACTTCAGAAGTTTAATTTATAATAAATTAAGATATAAAAAATTTGGTAATTAATATAATTAAAAAACTGTAATTTTGTCATGGTTGTTTCCTCTGAACCACTAAATCCACACAATATTATGCAGTAAAAATTTTTTTCTTAGGCTGACCAAAAGGTTTTCTTGGTTTTTAGGGTGCAGATATACATTATAAGATATCTTTCAAAAAGGTTAAGTCAATACTGTCTAACATAAATACTACATTTTCAGTCAATTCCCACTTATAAAATTGAACATGTTCTATAATGGTTCATCATTCACTCACACATAACACAATTTTTTAAATTCAGTTATTTGAAAGTTATCTTTATAGTATATAATAATTATACAAGTTTTCACTAAAGAAATTGAAAATATAAGATATCAATTATTATCTAATGATGTCCTAACTTACTATGTTTTGTAGTTAATAGTTTTAATACTATTCAGCATAAACAATAAAATGTTGGTGATCAACTTCAGGCATTTCAACATTCACATACTGTTGACTCATATCGTCTTGAGACTGGCTTAATGACCGATTCGAACTAGGCCTTGGTCGTGACATGTGTTTACTATTAAGATATACATTTAGATAATTAATGACATTTACTAAAATTTATTACCAGCTACAATATACATACTTTGCTTTTGCGTGTGTTAAGATATGTGATTTTAAATTAGTAGATTGGGCAAACTTTTTGTTACATGCATCAAATGGACATACATACGGTCGGTCACCTGTGTGTATCCTAACATGTGTTCTGAGATTAAAATCTAATGAAAATCTCTTACCACATCCTTCAAATGTACACTTAAACAAAATTTTAATTTAGTAAACAATACAAAATGATTTTACAATTTAATCAAAAACATACCTGAAAAGGCTTTTCACCAGTATGTACTAATTGATGACGTTTAAGTTTTGAGCTTTCGACAAATGCTTTACCACATTCAGCACATACATGAACACGTGGTCCATGGGTATGCAAATGTTTTCGCATAGCTGAGTTATCACGAAACATTTTTGTACAATTTTTATTTGGACAAGCAATAGTACGATCTGATGATTCTGAACCATGAGATTTTTTTACTTTTGACTTGTGACTTGGTCTAAAAAAAAAATAATATTTATATATATATGTCCATAATTTTAAATTTCAAGTTACACAAAATAATAACCAAAAAATGCATGAAATAAAACTGTAAATACCTGGAATAATCAGATAATTGTTTAGGATCACTGAGGTTTATTTGAGGCATATCTTCAGAAATAGATTGCTCAGTCATGTATTCTTCATAATCAGGATCAGGATCAGGCTCAGGATTACTAACTTCTTCTAAAATGTAATCTATTTTATATTATAAAAAAACTACTTTATATTATGATCATCATAAAATAATAACCAACAATAAAAAAACTAAAATATATTCAATAATTTTTAATTTGTTTACCATCATCTGTGCCCGAAGCCCACATGGTTACAGAAAATTCTCCTTCTAGTGTTCTAATTTGGACTTGCTTTTGTTCCCATTTCCTCGGTCGACCAAGTGGTATGGGTTCAGGTGGTGAAGGAAGTGTTTGAACTAAAAAATGGTCTTCAACATGTTCCTTTTTGAACCTAATGAAAAATATATCATCATATAATCAATAAAGTCATCTAATGACAATTAAAACCATTGTCTATATTTATTATTTATATTCAAATAAATATAAAAAATTAATATTTTCTATATTAATATCTATACTGTTGAATTATAAATATAAATTGCCTACTATAAAACAGAGCTAAAGATTAGTATACCTACAAAATATGAAGTTTTAACAATTTTAAATGATTCAACAGCAATTGTTAAGGTTACTATTAACACAAGGTGCTCATATATTTAATGTCACAGCTGTCATTTTTTTTTTTTTTTAAATTACGTTACTACTAACTGTAGGTTATATTAAATTATATCTATTCAACATTGATAATATCTGTGCATATTTAAAATTAAATACACGCAAAATGTCACTAATCACAAAATAATCACTTTCTATCATGACTGTTTCATCTAGTTAATAATCGCTGTTATGATCTTTAAAACTATTTGAACTGATAAAATATAAATTGCTATGTGCTAATATGTATGCATGTCAATAATTCAATTAAAAATCAACACCTATAATTAGATAATAAATAAATTAAACCATTTTTTTTTTTTTTTTATAGTTAGGTAAGAAATATTTACGTGTAGAGAACACGTTACATAATTACATCAATATCTATGAAACCAATTTATTATACGAATGTGAGAACGAGTTATTTTTTTTTTTTAAGAAAATGATACTACAAATGTTTATGAAATAAATAATAATAGTACTCAATAATTAAATATAAACATTTAAAAACATTCAAATAATTAACAAGCAATAATATTGATTAGAAAAATCAATCTAGTTGGTAACCATAAACTTCTGTACTACAGTTTGGTTTAAAAATGTATATTAAATAATATAACGAATCTACAGGTTTTTATCCACAAAAAAATGTGATTGTAAACATGACAGAAGCATATTAATAATATATTGTCTATGGTCTGTTAACAAAAAAACAACAGAATGTTTAACAATGTGTAACAATAATACTAGGTAAATAAATCAAAGAATGATATTTTTATAGAAAGTATTTTTTTACGTAGTCATTTTTAAGTATACACGACGATTAATTGATTTTATCATTTAATTTGCAAACACTAGAGTCAAAATATCAAAACCCATGTAAATTTGGATCTACGGTGTACGAAGACAAGCCAAGGCACGACAGAAATGGGTAACGGTCAACCGGTCCCTATGGGAACTAGAACCGATGTCAATAACACAGCGGTTAATGCACAAGCAAATTGACTCAAAACACAACAATAATTTTTACCTGGATGGTCCGGGGCTCTCGGGCTCCGCGTACAGCTCCTGAGGTACAACACTCTCATAGACATAGGTTAATTGACCGTCTTCCAATTCCTGATGATGATGGTGGTGGTGGTGGTGGTTGAGGTGATGCCCAGTTTGCAACACCATCGCTTGGTTCTCGGTCTTCAGTCCCTGTATGGGTGCCATGATTAATTGCCGGCCGTTTTGGTTCACAACAGTGGTTTCGACGATCTCACAAGGCATCTCGACGGTTATATGTTCGGTAAATTTTACGTCATCATCATCGTCCTCGTCTGTTTTTATGTAATCTGCCGGCGACGCCATTTTGTTTGTTATTGTTTATAGTGGAAAAAAAATATGTCGCACGCACGTCCGAGCGAAAAAATGGCGACCGTCAGGAACGCGCGCGTACGTGTGTGCGTCTAATATCTATGGAGAAGTCATAGAAAAAAGAGTGAGGGGACGGCGTGCGGGACGGGTTAGGGACTACGACGCCATTTACGAACAAAATGATTGCCTGATCAGTAGGAGAGCGCGGCGGGGAAAACCGTCATCTTCGCAGTACCACCAACCGTGCGCGAACCCGTGACCCCTTGACCGCGGGGGTTTAATGTTTTTATTTTCGTTACTGTTATCAACGTGTCCAACCGGTAGACAGATAGGGGCCAAACATGATAAGGATCGAGCGCGAAAACCGAAGGCAGCGAACTAATTGAAATTATTTGAAATATTTTATTTAAATACTTAATTTTATGAAAATAGTTTTATTACGTGTAGTTAGTACACGTTGTTAGATAGTATAATAATTGTTCACGTTTATAAAATTAAAAATGTAATTAGAAATTTATTCTCTCAATACCACTAAATATTGTCGGTACGCCATGTGGTTGGTTCCTATTTTTCAGGTCATTGATGTTCACTCCAATATGTTTTTTTGAAACGTCAATATTTCCATCGATTCCGCATTTCTTAACCCGCTTAGGACATCTATTGGTGTTATATAACATTAATTTAATACACACATAGATTTATGTATTTGAACATTTTTACTTATTTGGATCTATCGCAGGAAAAGTGAAGTAACGTATAGATTGATTTTCATTCATCATGTCGCATACGGGTACAAGACATCTTGATACCACACCGTGCTGATATGATCGTACTGCGGCAGGTTTCAATGTAATGATATAATATTATTATACCTATTCGTGAGACATAATATATTGAAAAATGACGTTGCAAAGTAAACTGTAGGTAGTGGCACAGAATGACGAATACAGAACACGGTCTCAGAAGATATCTACAAAGACCGCGGCACACATACACAGATAGGGTCCGAAAATGATAAGGATCTAGCGCGAAAAACGAAATCGGCCGATTTTGTTGCTAACCTAAAATTGTCTGAAAACAGTTTTGTTAATAATTTCTAGGTACACATTTGTAGATAATATTAGTATTAGATCATTATTATATAACGCGTCAACTCCGTGACCTGCACGACGTGGTCTCCCGGGGGATTATCCTCGATTGAGTTCCTGACATGAGCTCGCAAACTCAG
The DNA here is from genome assembly GCA_956483605.1 of Tuberolachnus salignus. NCBI lineage: Eukaryota > Metazoa > Arthropoda > Insecta > Hemiptera > Aphididae > Tuberolachnus > Tuberolachnus salignus. The sequence goes on from OY101436.1 coordinate 11,615,315, forward strand.
CAAAGCTTATTTCGTTGGCAGTGCCTTTGTCGTTTGTCGGACCCCCGACTGTGTTTTAAGACATCAGCACGGTCTTTTTATATTTTTTTTATTTGTAAATGATATTTACAATCTGAACATCACAATAAGTAAATTTGATAATTTATGTACAATTTTGACTTTGAATAATATGTGGAGGGAGGCCAACCAATGATGGAACCCAAGCACGGTCTTAGAACTAAGGCGACAGGTGACTTTTGATAACGCACGTTTTTATTACGAGCAAATATCGAACATAGCAACCGCCTGATACGTATTGGAACGGACTTTGAAAATTTTGATTGTCATTTGGACGCTTGATTAGTTTTGATTAATCTGGTCTAACCGTTAGATCGCGCCACCACCAGCCCTCCGACACTACACTATGGACCTCAATTTTTGTTTACGAGTTGCCCAATCTCTATGTAGAGCCAACGTATACACAAACACGGTTCAAGACAAGGCCTAAAATTGTCTTACTGATAAGAATGATAGCAGCTGCGGCCATTTGATTACGCAAATCATAAATTCACACGATTAGTAAACTCATAACAATCCCCTAACGTTCTTGGAGAACGTCGTAACGTAATATAACTAATATCCGCTATTTTACCGTTCGATTGCTTCACGAATAGGAGTATGGAACATTCCAAATATTTTTTGTTTCCGTCAACATGACCACGTACCGTTAAACGTAATTTTTATTTTATATTTTTTTTTTGTCACGTTCCTACTAAAAAATAACTGTTTGCTCATTACTGTCAATTCAAATAAACTAATTTTGAATAAATATTTGAGACACATTTATCGATGCCTTCGAAAAATAATACAAAAAACCATATTCCGTTATCGTTACCGACGTAAAACATATTTTGAACATTTTACACTGTAAAACAATTTTAACATTGACATACTGTGACTTTTTTTTTTAAAAAATTTATCATGGACGATTCAACATTTCTCATATTATTGTCGCTTTTGATGTTAGTGGCTAGTTACATAGCGGGTAATGTTCCATTAATAATGCCCATGTCTGAAGTAAGTTACTTACATGTATGAGCTATCACTATAATAACATATTGTACATATTACAGGCTAAATTAGAATTTATATCATTATTTGGAGCCGGCCTTCTAGTTGGCACTGCATTAGCTGTAATAATACCTGAAGGAATCCATTCCCTCTACTCAACTGTTGTACCACATAAAAGTTTGTTTACTAATAAATATAAAATATATAATTAAATAAAAAAAAAAAAAATGTTTGACTACCTATCATTATTATTTCAATGAAAATATTTCATTGTTTTTTTAATACCTACAGTTCGTAATAATGTGAATTTTGTATATTAATTTAACATCGTTTTTATAGCTGCTGATAATATAACTGTTGAAGTAGACTTTAGTCATGTGAATTTTCATTCAGTAATAGGAGTTACGTTAGTACTTGGATTTACATTGATGTTACTAATAGATCAACTTTCTTCAAAATATATTAAAGGCAAATATCTATATATTTCAATACAAATTATGTTTATTTGCAATTTTGAAATAACAGTTTACTTTTAGATGTAGAAGCTGGTTTAGCTAATCGTAATGCGGGTAGCATGACTGCTACTCTAGGGCTTATAGTTCACGCAGCTACTGATGGTATTGCCTTAGGTGCTGCAGCTGCTTCGGCTCATAAGGAAGTTGAAATGATAGTCTTTGTTGCAATTATGTTGCATAAAGCACCATCTGCATTTGGTTTAGTCACAATTTTATTGCATCATGGACTTGACAAAAAGAGAATACGTAAACATCTGTTAGCATTCTCAATATCTGCGCCAATTGGCGCACTAGTCACTTTCTTTTGCATAGGACAGGTATTTAACATGATGTTCATTTAACTACTTTATATGATTATTATTAGAGTGTAGATTATTAAAATCATTTTATTATTCGTTTTAGGAAGGTAAAGAAACATTATCAGCCACAAATGCCACTGGAGCTGCAATGTTGTTCAGTGCGGGGACATTTTTATACGTTGCTACTGTACACGTACTTCCTGAATTGATGGTGAAGGCATCAAGAGGGGGCAGCGATACTTTTAAACCCCTACAATTGATCTGTTTGGTATGTGGTGTGTTGACACCATTAATGTTATCAGTGGATCATAACCATTAAAAAATAATACCAAATAAATTTGAATGACTATATACTGTTGAACTCCTTTTTGCTGTCATTTGATAAGCTTTAAAATATTAAAGCATTAATTTTGAATTGAAAATTAGATAAGAGCTCAAAAGATGGATCAAATTATAAAATGATTTGTACGACCAAAATACTTAATGATTACATTATTTGTTTATATACATTATTTTGAATGTATACCAATAAAAAAAAAAGAAATAGCACAGAACATAACATTGTATTATTAATTCATAATTACTATTTTTTAAGTTTCATTAATTTATGTAAAATGTATTTTTTTTTTTTTAATTTTTTTTTTTTTTACTATGAATTAAGAAGGCTGTGTTACAACAATTTTTTCTAAATATTTTTGTTATGGTTAAATAATGTTAGTATAGATTTGAAATGTTATATAACTTAATAATATATTTTAAAAATTATATGTTTTTAATCTTCAGCTTCTAAATTTATATTATTGCCAAATTTAGCATACAAATGTGTTTTTAGATCACTCATTGTGGATGTAGAGTCCTTGATTTTTGTTTCAATATCCTTCATTTCCTTTCCAACACTTTTTTTCAGCTCTTCTAAATTGTTCTAAGCAATCATACATTTATTGTAGAAATTATCTTAATATTAAGGTATTTAAAATTGTTTTAATAAATGTACCTGTGCCTTTTCTAAGTTATAATATACAAAAGTTTCCCCGGACAAATATGGGAGATTTGGACAATCATCCTCATCTAATAATAATAATTCTTCAGAAGCATCTTCTAGATTCTTTAATGATGTCTAAAAAAAATTAAATTGTTTAATTTGACTAAGAGTTTAAGATCAGTAATAGAGTGCATATTATATTTCCCTTGTACTAATTTGTTTACTAGTTATAACTTTCATAATTAATGAAAATTGAACCTATCTGGGCTAAAATATAAGATTTTTCATATTTTTTTTTTTTTACTTTTTGAGTGCATTTTTTTGATTTTTGTACTTGATTGTTAAACACTAATTAATAGATACCAACAATATATGTATATATATGCAATACAAATAAATAAATAAAATATATGTAGAAAAAGAAATAAACAAAGCTTAAGGAATATGTTTCCTTTCTTCATTTTCTACATATTTTTTTTATTTATTTTATTAAGTACTAATTTCTAAAATAATACCATTAAACACAATATAAAAATCTAAAAATTTCTACAAAATCTAATATTTTATCATCCAATATTTCTGTAGCATTATAAATTTTCTCAAATCTGAACATATGGATATAAAATCTAAATAATATGTAGAGTATAATATTTAAAAATCTTATATAAAAATTTTGCAAATGCCATTATGCGAAGTTTATAAGGTAACTTAGTTTATATAGTGAGAACAACAATAAAAAAAAACAATTCTGAGGGAAGCATAGTAAATTAGTAAGGTAATAATAGTGGTTTTTCCTTTATAGTCAAAGGAACTCTGAAATCAACAAAACCAATGTATTGACATTTATTGTAACATTTTTTAAATTATTTAGAAAATCTGTTGGGAATCTAGAACAATGTTTTAAATAAAGTACCACCTGGCGGTAAATCTGCCAGTCAATCTGTAATCATTTAATGCGGGGATTCCATTTACATTTAAAATTCTAAAATACTTTAATTAAATAAAAGACTTGATACATTATTATAAAAACAAATTTACTATAGGTAGATTTAAAATTTAAAAATATGAAATAATAATATATGAAACATACTTCTATGGCCCACCATTAAAACCTCTGCAACACCAATTTGGGTTGAGAACCGCTGATTTAAAGTATGATATGAAAAAATCAGAGCACTTTTACTAACCAAGAAAAAAAAACACATCATGGTAAAACTTAGATACTAAATGTAGTAAAGACATTTAGGATCCAAAATTAATGTCAATATCAAAACATTTTGTTTTCTGTATCCAAAGTTTTTTTTTTTTTTTCATAAATTCTCTATTTATTTTATATCACGAAACAATATGGTAGTGGCGCAATTAACTGGGGTGCTAGTCACAGTTAAATAGGTTTAAAGATTATTTACATTTTTTTAAAGATAGTGATAACATTACCTAAAGGTCTGTAGGAACACCAACATTTAAGTTATACTTGTACTTGGGCACTTAAACGCTTAGTTGCAGCACTGCAGTATGGATAATATTTTAAATTTAATCTTACTTGTTTAGCTTTCAATTCATCTTTATATTCTTCAACTCGAGCGTTAAGTCTCGCAAATTTATTGATTTTTTGTTGATCTTCAAATGTGATGTGGACATCTGAATCCTACAAATCAACATAAAGTAATTGTTACAAACTATCAAAGCTGAACAGTAACTAGTAAAATAATTAACTTTTAAGTTACTTATTTTGAAAACTTTAAACTTAACTACTTAGTTAAAAAAGAAATAGCATGTTAGAATGTTATAACATAATTATTTAATTTAATAAATAATTTTAACTTAATTTTTTATTATGTTCTTGAAAATGTGTAACTTAACTTAGTTCCTTAAATTTGTTTATAAGTTAGTTTACTAATTACCTTAGTCATGTATTATTTTAGGATAGCTCAACCTATACTAGATAAAAAAAATTGGTTAACTTGCAGAGGTTTCCAAACTATAAACCTCTAAATAACTTTACTACCTAGATTATTACATAAAAATACATAGCAGCTTTGAATATTATTTTCATAATAAGTAAATAATACAGATATAGTTTTGTCACAAATCTCGCTAAACTTTTAACTTATATATCTACAGTGGGTCAAAAAAGTCTCTGTACACTGTTGTTAGATTTTTTCACTAACAAATAATGGTAATTTAAAAATTGAATAACTTCATATTTTTAACAAACATTTATTAAGAAACATATTAACATTTTATTTTTAGAAAAATTAAGCATACATATTATACATAATTTTATTATTATTTATAAATAATTTTAGGAAAATAACAGCAAAAAAGTCTCTGTACAAAATAACATACAGATTTTTAACCTAATATAATATAATAATTTATTTATTATTATCACTATCATAATTCGTTAATTATGATGGTAAAAAGGTCCTCCTTTAGCTGTAATCACTTCATGCATTCACTTTTCCATTGATTTAACTAACAGTTCTAACAGTAGAGTCAATACTGTTCCATACTTCAAGTATTACATTTTTCAATTGACCTTTGTTTCAAGTTTGATTACTTTTGAAGTCTATCTATTTCATCTCATGTTCTATCGGATTCATGTTTGGTGATTGTAGAGGTGTGTTAAGTTGCTTTGGCACTCGGTACAACAACCATTCTTTAACTTTTTTTCACAGTATGTTTTGGGTTATATCTTGTTGAAAAATTAACTACTTGCAAATATTTAGTTTTTCAGCACTTGCATGCAAGTTATTTCTCAAAATGTTTAAATATATATGTTGGTCCATAATACCATCGATAAATATCAAATTACCAACACCAGCAATGCTCAAACAGCACCAAACAAATACATTACCACCTCCATGTTTTACTGTTGGACACAAATTTTTGCAATCCATCTACTTATTAGGTTTTCTCCACACTACAAATTGTCTGTCTGAACCAAAAATATTAAACTTGCTTTCATCACTGAATAATACTGATTTCCAAAAATAATTTCCCTTATTAATGTGTGCCATCGCAAAATCTAAATGTTTCTTCTTATTTATTTAACTGATAAAAGGTTTTTTTCTAGTTAAGAAACATTTATATCCTGTGTTTCTAATAACATTACGAATGGTCTGTGGCACAACTTTTACAGTCAGTATCTATCATAAAAGCCAGTTTGGGTGCACTTGTTTTTGGTTCCATCACAACTGTTTTTAGAATGGCCCTGTTTGATGTGGTTTTAATTTTTGGGGACGACAAGTATGTTTTCGATCTTCAAAAGAACCAATTTTGTTGTACCAGTTTATAATATATTGTATAGTCAAGCGAGATTTCTTTATTATTTGTACAATATTTCTGAGAGAATAACCATCTTCTCTTAGTTGAACTACTTATTTATGAATAGCAATCGGTATTTCAATTGTTCAATGTAAATTGAATGAAATGTACAGTACAACTGATGGCAACAAAAAACTACTGTCACACTTGCCATGCTGACCGGATTTTATTGCCAGTTTATATTGTCAGTCCATATTATCTTAATTTATGATAGAACTCTCAATCTATACGAGTTTTTCCCATCTCAATACTATTTATATCTGTTACTCATATTATGTATAGAGACTTTTTTGCTGATATTTTTCTAAAATTTTTTGTAAATATAGATCTAAATAATAAAATAATTAATATGTATGATTTATTTTTCTAAAAACAAAATGTTAATGTGTTTCTTAATAAATATTTGTTAAAAATATGAAGTTATTCAATTCTAACAGTATACGGAGACTTTTTTAACCCACTGTATAATACCATGTGTTAAGTTTAAAAAAATTAATCATTTTTAATAATAGGTAGCGATTTATCATTATTTTGTATTTAAGAACATTATATATAGCGTTTATAAATTAATAATTCAATAGAGTTAAGTTAAAATTTAAAAAGCTTTTCTTCAGTTTGTCTCGAATTTAGGGCTCTTTTTAAAATACCCACTGTATGAGTATGGAAAACTGCAATGGTTACATGTTTCACCAAAAACTATGTTCAGATAATTAAAACCGTTCTTCGTTCAGACAGTAAAACTCATCTTTGGATGTATAAAATACCAAATAAACAAATAATAATTAAATTCAAGTTAAAACTTACAGGTTGGAAAGTCCCTTTAGACACTGCGGCAGAAGCCATTATAGTAGACGAGTAATTAAGTTAAAGTAATAATATTGAAATCGAATCTTAATTCGTAGTTGCGATTTGGTACTTGATGGTTAATAGTCTGTGTTTGTAATTTTCGAGTATGTATACTTATCGGCCCACGTGATTTATCAATATTAAAATATTGATATATTTGATAAGACTGTGTATTTCCAAAGAGATCATACAATACAGAATATTCATAATCTCACATTTCGAATTCAAACTTTTTGGGGGAAGGGGAGAAATTAAGATAATATTAATTATTCTATTCTGTGGTAATAATATTATTTGTTTAATTCAAGAAGACGTTCAAGTTCAACATTTTGAAAGAAATAGCAGTGCGAAAATGTATTGATTTTGAAATTTTTAGTATTTATTGTATTTATACGTGCGTAAGTAAAGTCAAAGTACATTTAAGCCATACTTTTTATGATTGAAAAAAAAAACGTTAAATATACGACGTTAACAAATGATGTACTCGCGAAATTCAAAAACTAGTGAATGTACTATGTTAAGCACCCAAATTTAAAAAAAAAAGGAATTTCGTTTTAATCTCGATCTTTATTTCTACATCGTGGTTTTTATATTGACTTACTATTCAATATAATATAATGTCAGATACGCCTAAGATTGGATGTTTTAAACTGGATTGTTTAAAACAAAGTTTTTTTTTATAACAGATGTTCAACAAATTATGTATCTAATTCGTACCTTTATTGAAAAATGTATATTATTTAAAAAAAAAAATACTAATATAATTCGTGGCAATACTAAACTACGATGTTTTCACCGTTTGAAACCAATTTATTGAAATATTAAATTATTTTAATGGCCGTCCGTTAGTTAAAACTTAAAACCCGGGCCTGATTTACAGATTTTGGAGCCGGTGACTTTAGTCTTCAAGAGGTCCCTATTCCCATTAAAAAATAAATTTAAATGTATATTTTATTTTTAAAACTTTATTCTAACCTAGAAAATCATGGATTCTTTTCTACGTTCCTTTGCAAATTCATTAATGATGTCGTAATAAGATAATTTTTTATCGACGCAATAGTTGAAGGTATCGTTGCATGCCGTTTTTTTTTGTTATAAAATTGTCAAGTGAACCTTCCAATTTTTCAGTTTCTATTTTTCTAATTGTCTTAAACCTACGTTTTTTTGTTCACCACCAATCCATTTTCTTTTTGTCTTTGGTATATGATAAGTATAATAAATATAATAAATCAAAATGAGGCCCTCCGAAAATAGAGGCCAGGTGAATAGTCACCAAAGTATTCGCCTAAATCGGGGCCTATTAATTGGCATTTTGCATTGTACGCTGTTACTATTACAATTCACAATTAATAAGTCAAAACAAATTTAAAATACTCGCATATAAAAAAAATTAAATCATTATAGGCCGTATAGTAGTTTAATAAATCGTATAAGTTAATCTCTAAGAATAGGTGTACGTTATTGATTTATATCATACAACAATATTGATTGAAATGGGTCTAGGTCGTTGTACTCGTAGATACGTTTGGAAAACCATTAGTTTTATTATTTAAAAAGATTAAAAACGAAATTGTATTATTATTCGTTAACTGCGCAATTAATGTACACCTTTTTAGTAGACTTATTTTTTTTTTTGTAATGGCGCAATAGACAAACAAGGCAATTCCTAAAAAAAAATACACATCTAATAATCTAACTCGAATTCATATACGACAAAAATTGTAGAACTCTGAGTTTTTTGTTTTTGAAAAATATAATTGAATGTTTTAAATAATATAGAATCACTACGTCGTATAAACACGTTGTAAACAAAACATTTAAATTATATTTTATTTATTTATCATGGTGTGATAAATAAAAAGTTTACGTTCATGTTGATTTTAAATTTTAATATTACACTATTACTCATAGATATAAAATACATGGACTAATTTCGTATTTATTGTATTCTAGTTGAAGGACTAATCAAAATGAGAACTTACACTTTAATATTGTTACAGCGAAATTAAGTTATTCGAAAATGAATATTATATTTTAGAACGAAAATATTATTTTATTGTATTGTGGTATCGCCCTCGTCAATAAAGGATTGAATTTATCGTTTTACACTAACAAATTGTCGAGATTTGTTTACTACGTAAAACAGACTATATGTAACGGTTTTAGATTTATATTTGACAACAGTGTTCCACTCAAAAAAAAAAAAAAATGTTCACTACGACATTTGTGTAAACAACATTATATACATAATATGTATATACGATTATATGCATAAATGGTTTTTTTTTTTTAATTTATAAATATACTATATATGATATGTGTACTTTTTTTCTGTTTGTGATGTTTCACAACTGTTTCAACTTTTTTACCAGACATCTCGCTCCAACCGAAAAACGACAAGACATTTTTTTTGTCGCATTTTGGATCTTCAGTTGGTTGAGGAGGCCATTTTTTCTCTTGTAATTTACTTAATAAAAGGGGAAAACAGGAATTTAACGCATCAATAAAACGGTTTTCTCTTATTTTTGGTTCAATCACAGATATGTGATGTTTTAACCGAACACTTATATTACCGTTTTCTAAACGAGGTAAAATTTTTAAAATATTCTAGTAATTTTTGAGCTATTTAGAGCTATTTGAAATTTATATTTGGTTTTATGTGGATTAAATTGTTTTGGTTTATCAAAAATGCTCGGAAATTTTACATAATGTTCATCGTAATAATTATTCTTTAGACCGTATGAAAATATTGAAGAACCTTTCTTACCCTTTTTTTATTAAAAAAAAAGCGTTTGTAGTTTAGTCTGGCTTTTATTTCTTTTATACGTACAAGTCAATTATGTACCTATTCGAGTAAAAATTTAAAATTCTATTCAATTTGGTTTAGATAGGTAATTTTATTTGTATAATATTATACCATTGATTATAAATAATAATCAACGATTATAAGTTACTTTTCATCGTGAATTATATTTAGGTATCCGGTACATATATTTTTAGTTTTTTTTATTAATTACAAATATTATGTATAGAATTGCAGCCACACAATCTTTTATAGTACGTTTTGATATTATGTTTTCAATAGCTTTTTATATACTATTACCGTGCAACTTGATGCCGTCCATTGTGATCGTATTATAGTATCAATGTACATGAATGGTGTACACTGTACAGAATACTGTAGTTCACTTTCACAGATACCTTTACGTACAACAAGTGATATATTATGATAAGAGTTCGGTCCTTGAAACTGCAGTGGAAACAAAGTTATATTATTATACTCGACAAACAATACACGATATTATATTGAATCTAATTTCGCACAAAATTAACAATAAGGCATGGGATTGGCAGGGTGTACCTCGATAAAAAAAAAATGCATATTTAATATTTATATTTTGTACAAGTTTAAAAAGAAGGCGGGCAATTTTTTTTATTTTCGTGTTTCGCATTCGTTATTATGTGTATACGAATCTAGGATAAAAAAAATGAAATTATTATGATATACACGCGTATCTAATTTAATGTTATATAATTAAAAATTTATGCCTACCTTTATTCTATTTTAGAAATCTACGTGATTCTATAATATATGAAACAAAAAAAACAAATACAAATTAATAAATGTAAAAATATATGTAGAAAAAGAACAAAATATAAAGATTGGAGTATTATTGTATAAGTTATGTGTAAGTATGACCGGTTTCAATTTAAAAAAAATCATCAGCACAGGCGAAAAGAAAATCAGAATTACTATTATTAGAAGATATTTTAAAACGAGATTAGATGACCAAGATTCAACAGATTAATATAATTAAATAGTTTTTTTTTAATAGATTTAAGGTATATATATATGGTTTTTTTTTTAATTCTAATTAAATCTTGATATTTTTCTTTGAGTATTAATTTCTATTTGTATTTTTTGGTTTGTATATTAGTTATTGTTGCCGTCTTAGTCGTATTGGCGCAACTAGATGGGGGAGGGGAGGCTTAGTAGGCTTTGCTCCCCCAAATATGCATATATATATTTTTTTTTGTTCTATGAAAGTCAGGTTTAAAACATTGCAACGAATTTGTTTTGACAAATAAAAAATTTAATTTGGTCAAGTTGGGCCTAATATATGCACTTAAATATAATTTTTAGAAATTTACTTTATTGCTCATTGTGGATTATTTTAGACAAAAAAATATTCGAATGCATCGATAATTTTTTGGCTTTTGTTCGAACACTGTGGTTATATAATTGACCGTTTACACGTCATATATTGTAAGTAATCCATAATAATGATGAAATATTTTGGATAACGATAAACTCGCACTATATTACATAAAATAATATTCACTATGTGCGTATATCACATGTGTGTGCATCGCATAACAAAATAACGCTCGTTTTATGCTTTTGATACAGATACTGAATTTTAATTCTATAAAAAATGTAGAGCATATTTCATATAATATTACAATAGTTTAACGCGTTGATATTAAAATTAAATTAGGTTATCTATGTCAATAAAACCACATGGGAGATTTTGCCGCGCCGCCGTAGGGTCGTATCGCTCGGATGTGTAATATTTATATTTTATACTGAATAAATTAAACATAATAACAGTAAAACATATTTTAATACGATATTATTAAAGAAATATTACGGCGTATATAAAATTAAAACTACCGAGATATTTAAACTATTTCAAATGGTTGATGATTGACCGCACAGAATATAATAATTTCCACGGGACTGCCAGCAGTCCAACTTGTTTGTCGAGTTATTATGCAATATTATTTATCGTCGTTTTAATATATATATATATATTTTAAAATAATATTCATTAAAAAAAATATCGTTTTTATTTAAAGAAATCGAATATATCTATTATTTAATTGACAGAGTTGGTTGTTTTTTAACTACAATATACTGTACGAATAAAATACATATAGAAGCCTTTAAACCGTAATATTTTTAATCAAGGTATAGATTAGATTACCCACTTACATTGAATATTTAATATCTTAGCGGTGGATTAAGATATTTGCCGCCCTATATCCATTATCATACAGTTTTTTTATTTTTATAAACCAAAAAAAAAATAGAAAAATGTATTAATTAAATCGTTATTTATTATTTAAAAAAAATTAGTCTAGGATAGAACCTGTTGTTTTAATATTATCTTAAGAAGGCCAAATTTTGAAGTAGGAAACACTCTAACATATATACGATATAATCACATATTGTTTTTTACAAAAATACGACAAATCAAATTTAATTCTGGAACTTGTTGAGGTGATTCAAATTTGTAGCTGACCTAGCAGTTTTTTGGAAATTTAAAGGAAGTACAACATTGTCTGTTCACTCAGAAATTTTTTTTTTAGTAATATAAAAGATTGATAATATAGATATTAAATGTTGATATTTAATTTCGATTTTCAAAAACGTTTATAAAATCATCGATTGTCTCAAAAAAAAGTTAAAATATTTTTTCCTCTCTTTTTATGAGTACAAAATTTAAGGCTACTAACATTTTACCACTCCAATCACCTCCTTGTTCTGCTTGTAAGTATTCCTAACGCTCTAATATTTATAATTATTAACTTTTATTATAATACCATAAATCTATAAAAAGTAGTTTTCATTTACAATTTATATCAAATATTGTTATATTTGACGAACGTGAAGTTGCCCCTCCCCACTTTGTTAGATGAAACCCAAACCAGTGCCAACAATTTGCAACTTATTTGCATTAATTTGCAACGAAGTTTTTAAAATTGTTTCTCGTTTAGGCATTTAAAAACCGAAACTTAGACGAAATAATGTATGATATTCCTATCCCTTCAATACCAATTCCTAGTCCATTAAAACCAAAATGGGCAAAAAAAGATATTATGACATCTCATTTATCAGCAGCTTTAGATAACAGCAAGGTTAGTGACCGGGATGCTGTGCATTTATTAACTGCTGCAACAGAAAGTTTTCAGGTGAATTCTTTGGAATTTACGATAAATAGGTCACTATAGTGGTCTTAACTATTAAATGAGCCCATGAATATTTTCGTAAACAGTCAACTGAAGTTATTAAATCGACATTCTTAAACTCAATTTAAATTATGTAGTTATCCATTGGGATTCTAAACTATTGCTTGATTTAATAAACAAAGAAAAATTGATAGATGTAATTGCTTCGAGTTTAAATGTAGTAAAGCTATTAGAAGTTATTTTTCTATCTTCAGGTACTGGAAAAAAAATATCAGAGGCGGTATAGAATTTATTACAAGATTGGGACTTAGTGGATAAAGTTCAGGCATTTGTGTTCGATATCACATCGTCAAACAGTGGTTACCTAAATGGGGCATGTGTTCTACGTAATATAGTTTTTGAGTAAAACTCAAAAGACCAAAAACTACTCTAATTGACATATTTCTATCTTCTTGAGGCACGAGATGGGGATGAGTAATTATCATCAAGTTTAACCTAAATTACTTTTTTATAGTGTCGAACAAAATGAAAGGGACCTAGCATGAAATGAATAGAATTGAAATTTAAGGACCACCCTAACCTAACTTTCATGCCTCAATATAACATAATTTTATAAGTACTTAATATTTATATAAATATATATAAAAATAAACTACATATATACACAAATTATGTAGAAAATGTAGATTATATTATTAAAAACTATGTATAAATGGTGATTTTAATTACCAAAAACTCATGGGTCTTGACGACAACGATCATATAATACGACGGAATAACAGACGAGATTCATTTTTGTGCAAAGTATAGAAGAATAATATGGGTAAATTTTTAAACTTATCGTCGAACATATCGCCGATTTTAAAATTACATAAAAGTAGCTATATTATGAATTTTATATGAATTAGTAAACAATTATAGCTCAATTAAGATTTACTCAGTAAAGATGTTTTCATATAATAATTTTAAGAAATTGTTAATTTTTTTCCGTTATTTTTAAAATTGTATACAGAAGTTTTCGAAAATAAGGAATGAACGAATTAAGTATTGTGGTTTACGCCCCTTAATTCCTTTATTATTGCAGCATAAAAATATGTAAATATGTTAGGTAAAGAAAAGGTTAACCTACCCTATCAAATCATTCCAAATATTATTACTATAATACCATACACATGAGTGCATTATGATTATGGTAAAAAAAAATTGACAATTTGTTTACAAATAATTACATTTTTATTTGGAATGGATGATTTTAACTATACATTTTAATCAACTAATGACACTTGTGTTAATTAAAAATAGACTTTACTAACGAGTATTAGGTTTATGCACATGTAGGTATATGCAGGGACGTACCCTAAAGACTTTCGCTTTTCAATACCTAAACGAAAATCAATTTTGAAAACTTCGTTTCAAATTAGTCGCCAAATTTTGGCACCGGTTTGGTGTCGATACGCAATGTGGGAGGGCCAGCCTTCCCACGTGAAAACCGATCTCCAAGGAGAAGTATTGGGTTGTATATTTTAAAAACTTCGCTGCAAATTGTTGGCACTGGTTTGATTTTCATATAAGAAAATGGGGGGCCAACTTCACGGACGTTTATATTTGTCCAATTTTATTTTATTTTTTTTTCAAGCGCATAATATCTGAATACCGCGTGCGTTGTAAATTTATCGTTTGACAATATATTATAGCAATGTTATACCATTTCGTTATCAAAACGAAATCGAAAAATCAAAAATGTATTAATAAATAAACCTAATCAAAAGTACCTATATACTGCAATATTGCATTAATGAAATAAATGATGATGGAATATTTTTTATCGTTTTAGCGCTTCAGAATTTATCTTGTATAAAATAATAACCCGATATAATATTATTATTTATTATGTGATCACACAAGAACAACAATCGTGAATATATTATTATCTGTAAAATTAATATTTCCGCAGTATAATAAATTATTTAGTAAAATACACAAAACATCACACGACTGCGGAAATTACAAAACATATTATTACGAAATGTAAGTATAACATATAAATATTATAAATACCTACACAATTTTAGTTCCTTTATAATATGTAACATGTTGATGTAGTTATTAATTATAATTTTGTCATCAATGTACGCAAAATACATGGTATTTATATCCTATACCTACCTACTATATCTTTGGATTTTAAGTATAGATATTTGTTTGGATATGTATAACTTAGCGGCCAAGCCTACATATATTTTTTTTAAATTTTGAGTAGTACACAACTAGAGTAATAAAAAAAAAACCTCATTCAAACACTCGTAATTAATTCTTGTGAAAGGAATACAATATCAATTTTTTAAATTTTTTTTTCCTATACGATACGCAGTAAAAGATATTATATTATTATGTTCTGCGGGTCGGACGGCCGTTATAGTCCGCGGCAATTGTAATACACACCTAACCTCTAACCGACAAAAACAATGTTCTCTTCGGGTTTCCTCGTGTATCTCGTACAAGTAGGTATATAGGTATATAGCGATCACGAATGCGTGCAATTCGGTTTTAGCTGACATTTAAAAGGATTTTAACTCGGAATTTCATACGGCTTCACGTTCCTTTACTATAAGCGGCCCCACAACACGCTGGACAGATGTTTGAAAAAAAAAAAAAAACCGCACACACACGCGCGCGTGCGTACAATATAAGCAGTAATGCAGTATCGAAATACTAACTAAACCCAAACACGATTATATTATTATTACAACAATATTTGTATGTATGTATAGATAGATATATATATATATGAAAAGTTGTATAGGTACCGTATACACATATTATACGTGCGTATAGCATTACGTATAAATACAATACGTACACACATGAGTAATATTATATTATATAATATAGGCTATTGCGCGTGACAACAGGTGCGCAGTAACACAATAGATCTAGTTTTCTCGACGCGTAAAGACAATTTTTTTTTTTCTTATACTTTTTTGTTCCTATATATATATATATATATATAATACAGATGTAGTCTTGCGTCCTGTAGTAGTATTATTAAATATTATACACCGGACACGGCGAAACTATTATATTGTATATAAATATATATATATATATATATATATATATATATAGGTTTATATAGAAGACGATTTTCCCATTGTTATCTTAAGAAGGCCAAATTTTAAACGGCAAACATTCTCTAACGTACACAAAGTACACGATCGTGTGTGTTCACATATTGTTTTTTTTTTTGTTTTCCAAAAAATATGCAAAAACGAATTTTGTTTTGGAACTTGTTATAAGATATAAATTCGAAATTGTATAGCCGACCTAGCAATTGTTTGATAATTTATTGTTATAGGCACAGTGTCATTGTCTGTGACAATCCCTCAAAGATTTTTTTTTATTTTTAAATAATAATATAAAATATAAACAAGTAGATTTTAAATATCCGTACTACACGTCGATTTTCAACAAAGTTAATATATAATATACTAAATATTATTATAATACTAAATTTAACGCTCCTAAAATTTCGCCTCTCCAATAACCAGTTTGTTCTGCTTGTAGGTAAACCTGACGTCTAATATTCTATATAGTCCAACCTGCAGCTATTCTTCGCCGGAGGATTGTGCACGACATCGTCCAGGATGTTCTCCCGATTAAGTATCGAAACGAATATACAAACTACCGGCTACTACGTCCCAACTATTTTATTACAATTATAACGAAAGACAATCGGCCAATAATTCACCATCACCTGTATATAGGTATGTTACAGTATAACTAGGTATCGATAATATAACGGGGGACTCGATTTACCACTTTCTAAAAGTCGTTCAAAATTATTAATATTGTAGACTCGATTTGTCTACACATTAATATAATATAGAATGTAGATTATTATTATACCGATTATAAGTCTTAACGTTCCTTTTTGGCTTTTGACTTGCGGTAACCCCGCCTTACATCGACCACGAGGTGCAGCAATTGCAGCAGGAGCATTTGTTTTCGTTCCGAGAACTATTTTTTTATTCTATATAACAATGAATGTTTGTTTTCGTGATGATAATAAAACGCTTAAATAGTATAGTGTATTATAGTAGTTGCACGGTAAGGTTTTTTGATCCCCGCCCTTGAAAATGTTTTCCAAGCATATGCCACTAACGTCGACTTCGCATATATACACTATACAAGGTGATTTTTTTTTTTGTATCAAGATCCAGTTATTTATACGGAAATTGTGTGTAAAATTGACTTTGGTTTCATATACCATTATACACATGTCAACTTTTAATTATCAAATAGCACATTTTCACATCAGATTCGAAAGGAGGATATTTTTCTAAACATCTCGATATTGAGTCAAATAATCTATTATATGGTCTGTTTACTCGCTTTAGGCGTGATGAAAGTTAGACCTGTAGAGAGTTGTGGTAAAGTTGGACGAAGGAAGGTGGTGGATTTCAAGTTAGAACTGTGATCGTCGCCGAAGTTTTTCGTTTGTGACCGTGTGGGCGGATTTAGCAGCTGTGTTGAAGAGGAATTTAGTGTCGTGAAGATATTCGAGTCAGGAGGAGGCTATATATGACACTTGTAGATTTGAATGGCTTGATTTTGAAGGAGACGGGACTTTGATACGCATGCAGAAATCACATTTATTTCCTCGGATTTTAAATCCTCGGAGAAAATCGCTGGATCGTGATGAAAAAAAAAATCACTCAGTACAGACACTATTCGACTAGTCTACTTGCGGTAACCCACGCGGTGTATAGTGAAGTCCCTCGGGGGCTTGCATTGTTGTTATTATTAGTTTATTACTTATTAGTTGTAATACACCATGACGATCGTGCACAAGACTCGATAACGATTTAATAGCAATTAATTTGTAGTACCTACATACACACGATATTCACATGGTTCACGACGGAGAAATGACCCGTCACGGCGGTGCAAGTGTACATATATATACACACGTTATAAACTGTAATATTATATACAGGGTGTATCGCGGTGATATATGTGATACAGCGAATACGAATATCACTTTTTACTCGAGAGCAATATTTCGAAAAACAAATATTAGCATGGGTATAACGATTAACATAATTATACCTATACGTATATAACATGTTTACGGATCCCTTTATCTGTAAATTTCGTTCATTCGACACTTTCTTTCTCTATATAGGGGCACGCATATCATATTATCGTTTGTCATTTATATATTTCAAATAGCCATTTAATTAGTGTGGATATAACCTCCCCCCATCCCTTATCACACCACCGAGTTCATTGTTCCGGCAGGCCAATCGGGACTATTTTAAAAGTAAAAGTGCAACCAACCTTCCTAAATGACATCCCTGTTTATTGGCGGGTATGTATACGGGGTAACTGCCCCAGGGCATCAGAATATAATGAACAAAACATTAATAGTGTTAATAAACCTAACCTTATATACAACTTATAGGAAATAAAGTACTTGAAACAATGGTTAGTAGTAGAAAAGCCTTTTTGTGCATTGAAAAGAACAAATACGTAATATTTAAAATCCACAGTTACCGAAGAAACCTTAAACAACTATGGCATCCTAAACATTGAAACGGAATAATTGGTTGGAAATATTGACTATGGAATCTATGATGAATTAATAGCTACAAAGAAGCAACAATTATAAAATGACTTACGTAATAAATTACTCATGTATTGTGTTATAATGTGAAATCAATAAAACAAAAGTAACCCTAAACAAACCGTCTAAATACATTTTTGATAATTCATCTGGTGAGTTTTCGATAAAGGGGGTCATCAAAAAAAAAAAACAAAAAATTGTTCTGGAGCGCCGAAATCCTTAATACGCCGTCGTATATTATAGGTATACCTATCTAAATGTTAAATTACTGTAATATATATTATTGTATATACATATAGATATACGTATAAAAAATTGAAAATGACTAAAATACATTAAAAATCGTAAAAATCAGACTTTTTAGGTTAAAATGCCCCGTGTGTCTGAAATATTATCAGACAAAACGACTATTTAACAGTTTCCCTGCGTACCGAAAATCTGTTTGGGAAAATATTCAAATATGTTAAATGTATTTTTATATTTTTATTGATTTATTTCGACGATGGCCAATAATCCATCGTAATTATATGGGTTTCTATATAAAATATTAAATAATTATAAATACGAATAAATTTATACTTATGGCTTACTTCAATGTTCACAAGTCGAGTACCACCAAAATCCTTTACCAATAGCGAGGATCAATGTAAAAGAGTATGACGAGTACTTTAGTATTTTATCGGGTAAACTTACATATACGAAAACCCGTATCAGAAGTAAAACACGTACAACGCGAGAGGCCTTATGAATTTTAGAAAATGCAAAATATAAATATAACACGTTTTTCTGTATTGACTTTCGGCGTTTTTACTATGATGACAGTATAATTCGACACTCACTGTACATATGTATATATATATACAGGTGTAATTGCAAAGGTATAATTTGCCCCCCCCAGGTATGACAACAGTCAACAATACAAATATCTGAATCTTCTACAATAATGAAATACATAATCAATTATTTTTTATATTCATAAGATAACATTTTTTTTTTTTTCTCAAATTATTTCACTAAAGTTTATATTACACGTTTCTTCTGTTTTATAATTATTTGGGTTACAAAAATATGGGGAAACCAACATACAGAATAATCGGTGTATTCTTTCGTTTATTTTTTAATTTTTGTTTGATCGGGTTATATTGAGCCGTTAAATTAGTCATTAGACCGTTTTGTATGCGCATAGAATAAAAATATATTTACACCACCCGTCCGCGGTTTCGATTTTGGCGAATAAAATATTTTGCCTCTCCGCCGCCCACCGCTAGTTTTTTTACCCAGTTACGTCAACGTGTATATACATACGTTTTTTATATGAGTATATAATATAATATAAAATAATATACGTACAGTACGTATATAGCGTTTTATATCGCGTGTAGAAAAAGCAAAAAAAAAAAAACCGCGTCCGAGGTGTCACGTGGCGGCGGTGGGGGTCCCGGACAGTCGGTGGGGGGGGACTTTGAAGATATCCGACCTACTCTCGCAGTGCGCGCGCCATTAAAACATACGCTTTGCACTTATATACTTAAATTTGCATATATATATAGTTATATATATATATAGATATAGATATAGATACACTTATGTATTTATATATATATAAATTCGATACATAAGTGTATCGAAAGCGATACGATGAAAATACGTCGCGCAACGGCGGCGGCGGCGGCGGCAGCAGCGATTGCCAATTTCGCGCGCGCCGGAATAAATAGAAGAACTCCGGCGGTCGGCTCGGTTAGGTGGTTCGGTGTTTATTCGTCGTCGTCGTCGCCGTCGGGCCCCTCGTTTATTATTGTCGTCCGTACTTGCACACCGCTTCGCGCGCGCGCTCGCGTTCTCCCGTCAACGGTCCCGATTATTAACAATAATCGTCATTGACAATTCCACTTTAAAAATAATTACAATATTACAGCATTTATACGTAAACGATCCAACGGGACACACCGGTAACAAATAAATACTTCAATTATTGCAATAAATACAATATCGAGAAAGCGCGTATTAATAGTATTATATTATATTAAGAGACTTTCCGGCTATACACGAAACTTTTTTTTTGGATTCCGGAACACACACGTACATAAAATTTGGTGAGCGAACAATTATTATTTATTTATTTATTATCGACGAGTACCCGGGGACTTATTTAGGGTACAGTGAGAGCATTAATCGCGGACCTCCCGGGTGTTGTCCCACATTTCAAGCGGGGCTTCATTATGCTAGATGTCGTAAAATAATAATTTTTATATTACTAAATAAATGGTAAAAACCCGGAATAGTCTATACGGGCAGAACTTGTACGGAAATGCGCGGTAGAATTTTTATTTCAAACTCTTATTTTATATGTTTTATTTTCGGGAATAATAAATTATTAATTATAATTATTCAAAATTTAGAGAAAAAAAAAATTATATTTCTGTATTGATTTTACTATAATGTGTGTGTGTGTTTTTTTTTTCTGTAAAAAACTTTTCTATTGGACATCTTGCTCTGATTTTCAAGCGTAGCACCTTTTCCGAAAGAATTTTGTATTTTCATTGTAGTTATCTTAATAATCGGGAAAATGTACAGCAGGGTTGAAACGTATAATACGTTATAATATAAAATACATAATTATATTCGTTTTATACCGTATAAAAATAAAATACCTCATGAACAAAAATATATTTATAATTTTAACTAACAATAAAATAAGGGAATATAAATTATAAATAGACAATTGTGGTGCTATGATCTTATCGCGGATGTATTTATAAGTCATTGTACTCTTGTTATTGATAACACTTTTATTTTATTAAATTATACACGAAAAATAAGATTATATTATACTGTTTATTATTATTATAGTGTATTCATTTATCTTGGTCTCGTCGTGGGAAAGACAAAAACATTTTGAATTAAAAAAAAAAAAAAAAAACATTTTATTATTTTCTATTTAGATAGGTGCTCGAAAGTATGAGTAAAGAAAATTGCAAACAGATTTTTTTAGAATTTATAGCTAATATATATTTACTAAATATAAAAATTAAAAGTCTAACTTAATATCTGAAACATAGAGTATTTTTAATTTTGATTTTTTCGAGAATGGATTTCGGAAACAATAACATAGTATACGTTACATTTAATACGTATAACGTATAAAACGTTTTATACGAGTACATTATCAACTCTGATTTATGCCAATAACGGTTTAATTATTTTCGAATTTTTCTTTTTGTTGTAAATCGGTTAAAAATAACCGTAAAGACCTGACGTTATCACAGGCTATTAATATTGGCCATTTCTATAGACCTTAACATCGACAAATTTCGATGTTAAGTATTTTCAGTTTTTATCTGGTTTTATGTGGATAAAATTGGCTTATCCGAGCAGAAATGCTTGACAAGTTTACACGGTGTTCATTAATTGTAACTTAATTGAACGTATATTAATACTTTTTTTTTATAAGTGTGATAAATGTAAAGTTCGATGTAAATCGTAATAATTATATGTAAATATATATGACCAAAGAAAAAAACAAAAAGGTCATTCAAATAAAATTCGTCAATACATTTTTGTAAATTATAAGTTCATATTATTTTTCAGAGGAAGCAAGTGCGCCCACCTTGCCACTCGCCTCCATAGGCACCCATGATCCTACCTAATTCCCTAAAGGACTCAAATTAGGATGTTAGTAGTTCTTGGATTTACTAAGATCAACCATTGGATGTCTATATCATAAAATACTATTAGATAGACTTTAGCACATAAGTAGGATGATCTGGGGAAGAATTTTTCCTTGTGGGTTGTTTTGTTCATTTATTTTCATACAAACAAAATCTGTTAAATTCAAAAGAAATTAAATTAATAACAATTTTAGTAGATACATAATATTATTTATTTGTTTTGGGAAAAAAACATGGAAAAATCAGAAAATTCATAAAAAAAAATATATTTTTTCGGATATATTTACTATTTACATCATTACAATTTACAATTACAATGACCTACCTACCAAACATTTTTTTTAATTATTTAGATTCATATTTTATTACAATACAATTTTTGGACCATTTTCAGTGAAAACATAAAAAAAAAAAAAACGTGTACCTACAAAACTTTCGGGTCCTATAATAAAATTATTATACTAGTTTACATATATTATATATATATTTTACTGTACCTTATATAGTCTATAGAATTGTTCGATACCATTATGTTAGTTACGTGGAAAATGTCAGATAAATTAAAACATCAACGATGTGAACTAGAACAAATTTCTATGGTTTTAATCTGTACTTATAATATACATATGTTTGACGTGAATAGCAATATTACTACATTATTACATGATACCAATCAAAATATGTGTACTTATATAAGTTTATTATATGCTTACATAATATTGTGTGGTGCGTGTAAAAAGCTTTAAAAGCTTAAATTAGGTACATTTTTTTTATTGAGGATGTAATAAAAATTAATAACATATACAAATTAACAACTTACCTATAGAATAATCTTTTTTAATTAATGTTTGCCGACCGGTAATTTAATGTAGATTTAAATTAACAATGTGTTTAATCGTTGTGGATTATTATAGATAATATATTTTTTTAATCCTTACCTAACGTAATCTTTAAAGTTTCCACATTTTATTTTGGAAGGTAATTAAATTATTGTACTATCTAAATAAAAATCAATGAAAACTGACAAAATTCAACAAATATTTTCTTAAATATATATTTCTGAGATATTCTTAAGAATAAAAAAGTATTAAATTTGATTATAAACATACAGATAACATTTTATAAAATGTTTTAATTATAATATTGACATAACATTCAGAAATATCAATACATAATCGATAAATAATTATATTAGTGTGTAAATTATGGTTAACAAATTGATTTTATCGATTCAATAGGAAAATATATTAATTTTGTATTAGGTATATTAGATTAAAAAAATATAAAATACATTTATTATGCTAATAATTAAACCACATGTGGCAATAAATTCATAAATTATTAGTAACTATTAATTAATTGTTAGTATGCATAATTATATAATATCTAAGCTTGTTCAAGGCTATTTTATTTGTAATAAATTGTGTGTATTTTTGAGCGAACTAAAACATGTAAGTTTAATATCAATTTCCACGAATTTCTACTTTAAATACATTCTTTAGTTTAATAATTTAAAAATCAATATTATCTCATGTTTTAAACATTTGAATTCAAAAAATTAACATTAGTTGATAAATATTATCTGTTCTGTATAGATGTATATAATATAGGAATATGAGGTACATAAAATATATATTTTTTTTTTTGTTAAATATCCAATATCTTTATAACAATATAGGTATTTATTCCTAATTATATGATTTTTATTTTAAACAGTTGTTACAATGGATTTTTCTAACAAAGCAGAAAACAGTAATATACCACTACCCGAAGAAGTTTTAGAAGTCCTGGAGGCTCAATTCAATAAAGTCAAAACTCTTCATTCTACAGATTTGGAGATTACTGCGGCGGAATTGGGTGTTAGTGATGTAGATGTCAAGGTAAAATAAATAAATTAGTTTAAGAAAAGAAAAAGAAGGTTTGAAGTTTTGAATTATTAACACATTCACTTAATTTAAAACTATGAATATAATTAAAGTTGATTGACAAAAAAAACTATAAGAATAGTACACCATTAACCCATATATAGGGACGGTTAATTAGACAATTGTATCTTATTAAAAAAAGATAAAAATAAGCAACCAACATAACATAACATAACTTTTATAGGTTTTTAAGAATAATAATAAATAGTTAAATAAATTAATGTTTAAGATATTTCACAGTAACCTCGTTTATGATAATATTTCTTTATAAATCTAAATTTTTAATACAAATATTGAAGTAATGTTGAAAATATTAAATTTATTTCATTGTGCGATTATTCAATGCTTGATTTACAAGCAATTAGTGCTATTACATATTTAATTAGTAATTATCATCTAAAGTAAAATACCATTACCTACCTATCTACAACTATTTTTAGATTTTTTTTTTACTTAGTCATTTTTAATGAGCTTGAAGAGTTTTAATCAATGTTTAATAGCGTTTAAAGATAATTTAATGGTTTTTTTTATTTCTTCAGAATTGTATATTCTGAAACTATTTAATATATCTACCAACTTTTATGCTTAATAACTATTGATGCGGGTATAAATATGATAATATAATATATAACAAGTTTTGTTTTTATAATCGGTTTTTCTGTTTAGTTTCAACTTTCAACATCAGTAATATGGGCAATTATATATTTCTATATTAGATTTAATTATTAACAATATCAAAACTTTATCACACTATTGCACTTTACATAACATTGCTAAAATAATAAAATTTATTATAAAGTAACTACTCTGTAGTATTTTATTTATTGAGTGAAAAATTCAGATTTGTATTATATTATTACAAATATTTCAATTCAATTCAATTTTATTTCACTATATACAATACAATACTTAAAATCAAAAATAATATACTATTTCATTAGTCCTACAATAAGAAATTTTATTTTTTCACCCATTCATTTTTAGTCATTTTGGTATATGTATACTTAGTTTAAAAATGTATTTTGAAGATATTATTTTAATATAGATATTATTTACAAAAATAGAATGTAAAAAATTATGGTCAATATTGCAGCTTGGCCACTTGGCACCAATATAAAGTGTTTACATTATTATTATGATACAAACATAAATAAGTTTTAAAAAAACCGTGTATTGAATGTTTTAATCGATTCATATGTGTATGTAGATACCTAGTACTACAGTTCATTTATCTTTACATTTTATAAAAAATATTTAAGCATTGGATTTTCTGGTTATTGACTGATGCATTAATTTATATATGTATTTTGTGTAGTTATAAATACTCAAGTACACATAAAACAATATAATGCGTCACGGGCAAAACAAAAATTAGACATAATATAATATCTCATATTACATAATTGACTAAAATTATATTATATCTACCTACTTTTTTTGTATACCTACCTATGTTTGTAATAAGTTAAAAATATATTATTAGGGACCTATTAACTAACTAGTTGAGTAGAAATCGTTTTATTTTTGTAATTTTATGAGGTTCTATTTATTTATGTGTATATATAAAAAAAAAAGATAATAATTACATTACAATTTGAATACATGTAGGTACCTGTACTTAAGATTTAATTTTGCATAACCAAATAACAAAAAATAATTTTTTTTAACATTTTCAATGATAACAAAAAATAAAATAAATATGTTATTACGGTGTTGTGTTTATTTTCTTATTATTGTTGATTATAATAATTAATTATGATTTCATTTAAAAGTTAAATGTTCAAAACAGAG
This sequence comes from Tuberolachnus salignus, assembly GCA_956483605.1. Taxonomy (NCBI): domain Eukaryota; kingdom Metazoa; phylum Arthropoda; class Insecta; order Hemiptera; family Aphididae; genus Tuberolachnus; species Tuberolachnus salignus. Next base: position 11,641,320 of record OY101436.1, read on the forward strand.
GCCACTATTATGGATATTTAAAAATATATAAAGTTATCATCCAACAAATACTGCCCAAACTCCCAATCGGATTTGTCATTGTTTTCAAGTTTATTTGTTCATAAGTGTACAAGTGTTCTTGTATTGTGTATAGGTACCTAATTTCAGTTAAATTAAAGTGTCTGGTTAATTATTTTAGGAATTGATATTAAATTAAATAAATAACACAAATTTAAATATTAATTTTGGATACATAATAATTATTTACATACGTGTACATATGTTTTAGAGATGGTATACTAACAGACTGGCTGCGTGGAGAAGAAGTCAAGGACTTTCTGATTGTTTTGGACAATTGTAAATGTTAAAAACAAATACACCAACTAAAATCACTATTGTTTAAGTCAAAATATACTATGTTTTATGAAAGAATTGTACAATTTCTATTATACAAAATATGGTAAAATTATATTTGTTTTTGTGTTTGTAGGTAGTTGTTATTAGTAATCATCATTGTTACATTTTAATTTTTTTTTTTTTTTTTTTATAGTTAACATTGATCTTTAAATCTGAAAAAGTGTAAATTAATAAATAATAATTAATAATTGTTATATTTCAGAAACATAAATGTTTTACTTTTCAATAAAAAACCTATAACTACTATAATATGACAATATGTATGAGTGGTATACACAAACTTATGCAATGTTATATTGTTGTCTAAAATAGATAAATAGATATATGCAAATAATAACAAATGTTCTATTCAGAATTATTAAAATTCTACACAGGAAATATATTATCAAATATTGAGTGAAGCAAGGAATAATATTGATGTTGGTCATAGAAAAAGCCAACAAGAACATACGGTTCATATGGACACCTAGCCATTGTGGAATTGATGGCAACGAGAAAGCCGACAAAGTAGCTTGTGAAGCAGTAAATAACCCTCTGACCGAAACGCGCACGCACTCCTCACTCATCGACATCCATAGGAATGTCAACACCTTATGTACCAATTTATGGGAATCTGAATGGCTTCGTACACCCAATAACAAACTGAGAGAAATAAAAAATACTACCGAATACTGGCCTAAACCCCAAACATCAAATCGCAAGGATGAAGTAGTTTATCAATAGATTACGTATTGGTCACTCAAAGATGTCCCATGGACATCTTATGTGCAGAGAAGAACCAGCAATGTGCCAAACCTGCGGAGAACCTCTCACAGTCAAGCACCTTCTTATCTACTGCCGTATCCACACAGATACCAGAAAAAGTCTAAAATTGCCCGACAACCTCTTTGAAGCCCTCAACCCTACCCATGACAACACCAACAAAATAATCATATTTTTAAAACAAATTGATATGTATAATTTAATTTAAGAATCCTGTATTACCATACCCTATCATGTACTAATTACCAATTTTTGTTGCAAGCTAATAACCTTAGTAGTTGATGCTGTACCAAGAATATAAAAAAAAAAAAAAAAAATATTGTTGTTGGGTAAAGATCAAGACTAGTCCGAGATTCATATAAATTTGTAATATTAAAACTAAAATTTCAATAACTATAGTATTAAAAAAAAAATGTTATTACTTTTTTTGTTGTATATTTTAAGAATTTTAAGAGCATATTTAATAGTTTTTCAATGTATAAATAATAATAATGAACATATAAAAATCATTTTTGGATTCTTTATGGAACTATAAAATGTTTTAAAAGTTTATTATATACTTTTAACATATTGCAATAGACAATACCTTATACATTCAATTATTTTTTTAAGAAAATTTAAAATGTTAAAATCCTTATATAATTAATATTTATGTACAGGTACTATAAAACACTTGGTATTTTTTTTTTATAACTGAATTGAATTTTTATTATCAGACTAACACAATATAATGTATTAATGTATTAATGTGTAACAAAACATTTACCTATCCCATTTAAGCTAGATTGAATTCCACTCTGCATCGTTTTTAAAATATGATTACTTTCCAATAAGACATTTTTATCTAACACGTAGGTAATACGATAACTTATATTAATATGTCACATGCCCAGATAACTTTTAATGTCCTTAGACAACAAATTTCTTTAAGCACAAGTGGGTGAAAATTTAAATATGATAATAATTTAATGGACAATTCTAATTGTTTTTTTTTTTTTTTAACACAAGAATAATATTATATGTGAGTGTAAAACGAAAAAAAAAAAAGTTTTCAGGGAGCGCGTAAAATAGCTGACAGTTATTGTAATATTTTATATCTTATTTTTCTTATCTTTTGTCTTATATAATACAATGCTCGATTTCAATGGTATTGACAATAGTTGCTATAATATATTTTTTAGTTAAAAATTTTAAATATGGTTCGGTTAAAATATTTATAAGTCTGACAGCCGAGGCTATCTATCGATAATAATCCGTCCATCATTATAAACCGTTACGCTTAGCTCAGTAGCTCTACACTATATATCCTTCCCAAGATCCGCAGTATAGGGGCCCATAGAAATTTTATTAATTTGTGATGAATTTTATTAGACGAACGGAATTTTTAATACCTGATATAGTTATTTTATTATACTATATATATATGTATGAATATTTTTAGTGGTGGCTTAACGCATTGATGATTACCTACAAAATTGATCGTACACGGAACGACCGTATCGGCCAAATACCAAATTTTACAGATAATACAAGACGAATAAGAAAATAACATTCTCCTCTGAAAGTACTAAATCTGAAATGGTATTTAGAAATGACGCGATTGATGATACTATACGTATACAATTGATTTTATTCTATCGTATTTAGATCATCAGTTTTTAGCTGTAAAAAATAGTAGTAACATTTTCCAGCCATTATTATTAAACTTTTTATCGCTTATCAATGAAGAATTCGAATTGAAAACAAAATTAATTATACAAAAATACAAATCGGATTTATCTGAAAATAAATGTCATGAAATGTTACAATTGAAAACTAATTTATATTGTTCAACGTTTTAAAAAAAAAATTGTAATGCAACCACTCAAACTAGATTTACGCGAATAATGTGTATTAGTCTCCAAATATTTTCTACTATTTTGGTGACTATAGCAGAAGCAGAAAAATCTTTCGGTAAATTTACCGAAAACGTGACAAAGATCAAAAACGATTGAACTTACTTGTACCTATTTTACGTAAGTATAGAGAACGTATTGGCTTCAATAATAAATGTTGATAATGATGTCATAACCGAGTTCGCTAAGCTCAAAGTCCATAAAATACAATTTTAAAATTATTATTATATAGAAATTTATTGTAATAAAAAAATTAAAAATGATCATCGCCAAAATAAAAGCCCGCAAAAATATTTAGTACGGCGGCTCAAAATTTGATGTGATCCTATCTATAAAACAAATGTCACGAGGTATAAAATATAACTTCAAAGTGCTTACTACCAGTGCGCTAGAATTTTACCGAAACCATAGATTTGGGCCAAGTCACTTGGATATCGCAGGATACCGTTGATTTATTACGCTTTGTCACTTTGCCAAAGTTGACACGTTCTCGGACGTCGCGGCATTTATTAAGGGACAGGAATTAGATAACCAAAACAGCACGACGAAAATATACAAATATTGCGTATTAGGGGTTTTCGAATTATGACAAATACGTTTATAATACTATAAATTTAGCCATGTTAGTTGGGTGCCAGCGAGGGGAAAAACAGCAGAGGGCGACCGCCACTGGACTGCAGATCGTATTGTGAACTAAAAAGGAAAGCGGACAAGTGACAGGAGTGGAAAATTACTGCCAACCATCCTTTAGGCTGTTAAAAAAAGAAGATTATAAATTATTTACGTGTGTTTGTATTCAATGGCGAGTCGAACGCGTACATATTTTTTTACGAGGTTCATCATATCCAACCTATCGAACCACGACAATTTTAATTTTTTATATTTTTATCCGCATCATAGTCGTATCAAATGATCAAATTATACATATTGCACAGTAAATCCATTCCGAAATACCACAAAATAATTTATTTTTTACCTTTGTCATATTTTCCATATTGATTCATTTAAAGACAATAATAACAATCAATCATACGATTAATATATATATATGTAACTGTAAGGTTACAGGTGAAAGAATCCCACGTTATTTTGTGAAATACTACGCGTTCCATAAAGATAATATTCCCGAATATTATTTTCTTGATTTATGTAGCCACCGCCATTATTTTGTTTTTTTTTTTTATAAATTTATATGGATAATATAATATGTTAATATAAATATTGAAGGGAAATGAGGTTTTAATGTATATCGTCCCCGTCTGTAAACTGCCCATGCATTGTCGTTATTTTGAAAATGTTAATAAAATTTCACAATAAATTTATTTGCCGCCATGAAACGTACGCCGCCGTACAACAAGTGAACGATTTGCCGTACGCATGCGCGTCAATCGTTGTCACGCTCTATGCGCAGGCGCACAGTGGCGACCGTTCGGTTTGTGCCGCGGCCATTTTTCGATAACCGTTTTATTTTTCCGAACCTCACCCCTACCGTTTCACAGGACCTCTCGCACTCGCACCGCTACGAAACGCTCGTCATCGTTGGGTTCCGCGCTCATTTTCAGCGTCTAATAACCGTCCCAACGGACGTCTTCGGTGCGCTCGGTTTTGTTTGGTTTTTTGTTTTTTTGTTTTCTGTCTTCTGTTTTCACCCTTGTTTGTGTCCGTGAACACGTCGTTATTGCAACAATATTCGGTTATTATAAAATACGATTTCTCCGGTTCCCGCGTTTGTAATAGTCGAGTATTATTATTATTGTAATACCCACCACCACTACCGCCACCCGACGATAACAACACTACCGATATTATTCGTCGCGTCGTTTACGCACTGTAAATGCAGTGAACGCTGCCGTCGGCCGGTCGTCGTGCATCTAAAGAAAAAATAACGAGTCGCGGCCCGTACGGAAATCTCAACACAGGTAATAAAACATTCGGGTAACAATGTAACGTTTTCGCCTTCCGTCTTCGTAGTCGTCGTCGTCGTCATCGTCTTCGTCGTCCGCGTCGGTGTTCAGCTACCCGTATAGCCCGGCGTCGCCGTGTTTTCTTGCCCGACGTACACACGTTTGCATGTTCTGGCCGTTTCGATCGATCGCTGGCCGCATCGGCGTTTCTTCTCTCAGTACGTGTGCGCCGATTTCATAATATTATCGGAAGGTTTTTCACGTTTTGTTGTGTACCTAACTAAACCTTAGGTTTTTGATCCGTCCCGAAGTGTGTCCAAGTCGGAATGCGTTTGCGTGTACATTAACTAACTTGACCTACGTAATCGCTAGCCAAGATTGTAAATTAACAAAATTTAAGAGAAGGGGAGCGGGAGAAAACATTATTTTTCAATCCATTTAATGACATTTTTTTTTTAAATTATGGGGGGGGGGGGTACTGTTATCAGTCTCTGTTCTTGTGCTCGGACGAAACATTTCAAACGCGTTATTTTTTCTAATTTGTTTTTCTCGTAACCCGACATATTAACCACTACTACTTGAAGTTGTACTTGTTTTAACTATCGCTCACTTGTTACTCTTCGACAGAACATTCTGAAAGAACGTTACTGCCTGTAGTAGCCGGAATGGCGTCGTCCGTGGAAAATGGAGGATCCCCTCCCGAGGCATCCTCCAAAACCAAGAAAACTGGCGTCGAAGCAATTTACCAGAAGAAATCTCAACTCGAACACATTTTACTCAGACCCGATACTTATATTGGTAAACATAGATTAAATTATTTTAATTTTCCGTAGGACTGATCTTACAAGGTCCTTTAAAGTTTTTGTTAGTGTCAACTGTTGTGGTTAACCGACAGAATCTTGACGGTTTACAGCAAAATTAACCGCTGGTTAGCATTAATAAACACTTTACGGAAGTTTGTAAGAACACCCCTGAATGCATTAAGGTTATTTAATTGTTTTTTTTTCTATGTGATCAGGCTCTGTTGAATCAACGACAGAATTAATGTGGGTCTTTGATGCTGAACTAAAATGTATGGTTCAACGAGAAATTACATATGTACCTGGTTTATATAAAATATTTGATGAAATATTAGTGAATGCTGCAGATAATAAACAAAGGGATACAACAATGGATAAAATTAAAATTGACATTAATCAGTAAGTTAGTTATAAATGTTAAATTATGTTAGTTCACAACCTTTTGGTATTTTATGTGATGCTATTAAACAGAATAGCATATTATTGGGAATGTATAACTTACCTATGAACAAAATTTGAAATTTGTTTATCAATTTCATTAAAATAAATGTAAAGAATACATATTTTTGACACCATTTTATTGTACATAAAATTTGAAAAAAAAAAATTGTAATTTTGACAACTTTGTGTAGAAAAATCTTAACTGGGAATATTATGCAGGTTGTATGTTTTAAGTATTTACGACCAGTTTCAATTTAAAAAATCTATTCGAAATAGGTTGAATGAATACATAAAATTATAATTTTTACATCTATATTATTGTTAAATTAATGTGCAAAATATATCATTCAATTAGATGTATAATATAATTCCAGTAATTTATTGTACTGGTTAGGTTATATTTTAAAATAATATATCTATTTGTTAAACATTATTGTTAATAATTTTAATAATTTTCAGGGAAGAAAATATAATTTCTGTTTGGAACAATGGTCAAGGTATTCCTGTTGTTGAACATAAAGATGAGAAAATGTATGTTCCTACTATGATTTTTGGACATCTTCTAACAAGTTCAAACTATAACGACGAAGAAGCAAAAGTGACCGGTGGTAGAAACGGATATGGTGCTAAACTTTGTAATATTTTCAGTAATAAATTTACTGTTGAGACTGCTAGCCGTGAATACCAAAAGGCTTTTAAACAAGTACTAATTTATTATTTTTTAGTAGTTATTTAATATTTACTAATTATTTATTTATTTAAAAATTTTAGACATGGGCAAATAATATGTCAAAATCTTCTAATCCAGCTATTAAAGAAGTGAAAACCAACGATTATACCAAAGTAACATTTAGCCCTGATTTAACGAAATTCCGCATGACAAGTCTTGATAAAGATATTGTTGATTTAATGTCTCGTCGTGCTTATGATGTTGCTGCAACAACTCGTGGAGTAAGAGTTTATTTAAATGGCCAACTACTTCCGGTAAGTTTTAATTTAGTTCATAATTTTCAATCTCTCAAAACTATCTTTTACTTTAGTATCTATTCTTATTTTTGTGTTCCAAATCATTCTGTTCATTATCTTTATCTAACTGCACATCTATTAATATTATGTAATGTATTGTGAACATTTTTTTAGATAAAAAATTTTCAAGATTATGTTGCTTTGTATACCAAAGGTAAAGAAGATGATACAGGAAATCCTTTAAAACTAGTGTATGAAAATGCAGGACTACGTTGGGAAGTCGCAGTCACTTTGTCAGACACTGGTTTTAAACAAGTATCTTTTGTCAACAGTATTGCAACAACAAAAGTAAATTAAATTATTTTAAATGTATGTATAACTTGTATGTATTAAATAAAATAAATTGTAGGGTGGTAGACACGTGGATTATATCACAGATATGATTGTGAAACAACTAGTAGACATTGTAAAAAAACGTAATAAAGGTGGTATGGAATTAAAGAACTATCAAGTGAAAAATCATCTCTGGGTATTTGTTAATTGTCTTATTGTTAATCCTACATTTGATTCCCAAACAAAAGAGAATATGACTTTGCAAATAAAGAGTTTTGGATCAAAATGCACATTGACTGAAAAGTTTATTACTGCTGTAAGTTTTAACTATTAAAGTAACAAATTAAAACATTTGAATATTCACTATTCCTTTATTTTTTTTCTTAGGTCTCCAAATGTGGAATCGTAGAAGCTATTTTAAGTTGGGCTAAATTTAAAGCTCAAACTCAGTTACAGAAAAGTAGTGGCAAAAAATCTAGTAAACTCAAGGGTGTACCTAAACTTGAAGATGCTAATGATGCTGGTACTAAAAATTCGATTGATTGTACATTAATATTGACAGAAGGGGATTCAGCTAAATCATTAGCAGTTTCTGGTCTTGGTGTAGTCGGACGTGACAAATATGGGGTGTTCCCACTCAGAGGTAAACTGTTGAATGTCCGTGAAGCTACTCACAAACAAGTAAGCTACTGTATAAAAAGTTGAATTAATAAAATAATAAATATTTTATTTTTATTTAGATTTTGGAAAATGCGGAAATAAATAATATTGTAAAAATTGTTGGATTACAATATAGGAAGAAGTATGAAACCATTGAAGATTTAAAGACTTTAAGATATGGCCGTTTAATGATAATGACTGATCAAGATCAGGTGAAAATTATTAACATTTATCCAAATATAATTATTTTATTGTTAATAATTAAAAATTATGATTGTTAAATAATAATACTAACCTTATGTAATATTATTATTACCTTAAAGTAATAATTTATCATACTATTATTTATATATTTTTTTTAGGATGGGTCGCATATTAAAGGATTGATAATAAATTTTATCCATCATAATTGGCCAACATTGTTGAAATTACCATTTTTAGAAGAATTTATTACGCCTATTGTTAAAGCTACTAAAGGCAAAGAAGAACTCTCGTTTTATTCATTACCTGAATTTGAAGAATGGAAAGATGCCACAAGAAACTGGAATAAATATAAAATCAAGTACTACAAGGGGTTGGGTACCTCTACTTCTAAGGAGGCTAAAGAATATTTTCAAAATATGAATAGGCATAGAATATTATTTAAATATGTCGACAATAACGATGATGAGCACATTGAAATGGTAATAATTAATAATAATAAAAAAATATTCAATTTTTCTATCATTCTCATTTAAATTCAATTTTAAGGCTTTTAGTAAAAAGTGTATAGAACAACGTAAAGAATGGTTAACCACTTGGATGGTTGAAAGTAAAAGACGTAAAGAAAGTGGTTTAGCTGAAGAATATTTATATGAGAAAAATACTAAGAGTATTACTTACAAAGATTTTGTAAATAAAGAATTGGTACTTTACAGCAATATGGATAATGAACGGTCTATTGCTTCTGCTATTGATGGTTTAAAACCAGGATCTCGAAAAGTAAAAAAAAAATACTAATTTTATGTTTGGTTATTAATCAGAGTATTAAACTTAATTTGTGAATTTGGTGTAGGTATTGTTTACTTGTCTTAAAAGAAACGACAAACGTGAAATAAAAGTTGCCCAGTTGGCAGGGTCTGTTGCTGAACATTCGGCATATCACCACGGTGAAATGTCTTTAATGATGACTATTGTTAATTTGGCACAAAATTATGTAGGAAGCAATAACATCAATTTACTGCAACCCATTGGTCAGTTTGGTACTAGACTCCAGGGCGGAAAAGATGCGGCCAGTGCTAGATATATCTTCACACAGCTTAGGTAATTATAGTTTATTTTACATTTTTCTATTTTAAGATCAAAAAGTTTATAACTTAATATCACTTTAGTCCTTTGACTCGATTGATCTTTCATCCTCATGATGATCCCCTGCTAACTTACAACCGAGATGATAACCTAAAGATAGAACCAATTTGGTATATGCCTATTATTCCGATGGTTTTGGTAAATGGTGCGGAAGGTATTGGGACAGGATGGATGACCAAAATACCCAATCATAATCCAAGAGAAATTGTTGAGAACATCAAACGAATGATGAGAGGTGAAGATCCAGTTGCAATGGTAATTCATCTATTGTTTAGTTCTTAGTTATTTTTGATTTTAATTTAAATATTCTTGACTGTAGACTCCTTGGTATAAGAACTATAAAGGGCACATTGAACAAATTTCCGAGCAAAAATATATTAGTAATGGTGAAGTGGGAATACTCGGACATAATAGAGTAGAAATTACTGAACTCCCAGTTGGATCTTGGACTCAACACTATAAAGAACATATATTGGAATCTATGATCACTGATAGTGATAAATCTCCTGCTATTATTAGGTAAGTATAAACATTTTTAAATAGTACTTTTACTATTTTTTAAATTCATAATTATTTTGTTTATTATTAATAGTGACTATAAGGAATACAATACTGATACTACAGTTAAATTTGTTGTGACCATGAATCCGGAGATACTTCAAAAAGCAGAAAGCGATAATATCCATAGGTTTTTCAAACTACAATCATCTCTTTCATTAACTTCAATGGTAACATTTTAAAATATATAAATATTGTTTTTATATTTGAAATATTAATTTTCAGTGTGCGTTTGACAAAGATTGTGTATTAAGAAAATTTGAATCTACTCTGCAAATATTACGTGAATTTTATGTTGTTCGATTAGACTTTTACGGTAAACGTAAAGATTATCTAGAAGGTATGTTGGGTGCTGAAGCAGCTAAACTTACTAACCAAGCAAGGTAAGTCAAATACAAATATTTAAAGTAAAATCGACATTGCTGATTTTGTTTTCTGGGTATAATTTAGATTTATTGTTGAAAAATGTGATGGAGATTTACGAATTGAGAATCGCAAGAAGTCTGAAATGGTCAAAGAATTAGTTAAACGAGGTTATAGCAGTGACCCTGTTAAGTCATGGAAATTGATTCAAGATAAAGAATCGGTTTTGGTAAGTTATTTTTATTATATTCTTAAATATGATTTAGGGTATGTGGTGTTTAAAAAAAAAAAAAAAAAAAATATTTAAGCTTGACGAAGCTCAAGGATTGGCCGAAGAAACTGAAGAAGATGAAACAACCCCTCCATCTACTAGTGCTTCTTCTGATGACAATGAGAATTTGGATTACGATTATTTACTGGGCATGTCCTTCTGGCATTTAACTTTGGAGAAAAAAAATGAATTGTTAAGAAAAAAAGATGAAAAATGTGCTGAACTAAATATTTTAAAGAGAAAGTCTCCTACTGATTTGTGGACTGAAGATCTAAATTTATTCTTGGAAAAAGTAATTATAATATCACTTTAATATTTTATTTTCTTCTGTATTTTGTAGAACCATACAGAAATTAAATTATTTTTTTTATATAATAATTATAATTGTATTAACATGATGTTTATAAACGATACATTTCTTTCAAATAATAAGAATAATAAATAAGATATGTTGGTACGGTATATTTTATTTTATTATGATCCAGCAATTTTTTTTGGAGGATTTTGTAAACTTGATTTCTTTTTTTTTCAATCATTATTAAATAAGCTGTATTTTTAAATTTGTACCTTAACTTCTTATACCTTAAATGAGTATTAATTAACTTATAATTTTCAAATGATAGCCCTCCCCTTTAACACTAATATTTTAAAGGTTAATAAGACAACAGTTTATACATGAAAAGCTGAGTGGAAATGGCAAACATTTTATTACCCTACTTTCAAAATATTAAAAAAATGATTTATTTATTTTTCTCTTTATTTGTATTTGAATAAAAAACTTGATTGTACAATATACAAAGTAAAGTATATTTAATATATGCTTACTTTTTTTTTTTTATATATATTTTTACAATATTATCATTTTCCATTCAGCATTCAATTAAGATTGAGAAGTAGGGTAAAAATTATTCATAATATAACAATTATTCTGTATAACTATAATAATGTTATCCATGATAATTCACGGAGAAAAAACATTAATTTTGTTTAATCAAAAAAGAAAATAATCAGATATACTGTTCTGGAGTAGACATTTTTTTTTAAAATGGCCACAAATTATAAACTATATCATTGTCTCAATAACCTGATAACTTTTTAGCTATTAATAAACTCATAGACTTGTTTACATTTATAATGATGAAATTAAAAATACATTAGTATTTTAAGAGTTGAAATATTATAATATATTATTTTTATTACTTGTCTATTATAGTTAGATGAAGTTGAGGAGAAAGAGCGATTAGATGAATTAGGAGACGAGTTTAAAAAACAAAAAGGTACGAAAGTTGGAAAATTAGCTTTTGGTGGTAAGAAAAGACTACAACCGGCTACCGATTCTATGCCTTCACCTGCTGCAAGACGTATCGTACCAGTTATTGATGAAGAAATGTTGAAAAAAGAAGAGAAAATTATAGCCGCAAAAGAAAATAAAGGAAAACGTGTTGTAAAAAAGGTATGTTCATTTTTTTTTTTTTTTTTTAATTATTTTAATAAATTAAATAATTTTTTTTTTTTTTAATAATAAAAGAAAAAAGGTGAAGGTGAAGATGAAGTGAAAAAAGAAAAAAAAGAAAAAAAGACTGCTACTTCTAAAAAGAAATCCGATAGCTATAAACAGACAAAATTGAAGTTTGACAAAATAAGTGATGATGACAACGAAGAGGACGTAGATGGGAACTTATCAAGTTCTCCTCCACCTCCCCCGAGAACAGTATCAAAACGTCAAGCCGGTAATTCAATTTTATCAGATACTAATTAATGATAAACATTAATAATAAAATATATGTCTATTTCTTTAACCAGCGGCCAACATATCATTCAAATATGATAGTCACAGTGGCCCTAGTGGCGATGAAGATAATAATAAAATTTCACCAACACATGAAATATCTTCGGATGAGTAAGTTATTATTGTTTAGCATGTATATTACCGATAATTTATTCAATGTATAATGCACAACATTTATTTTGTTTATGCGTATATAAGACTAGGTTGTAATTGTATTTGTATTATACATTTTTAGTGCTATGACTGATGATGAATTTGTTCCAACAAAGAAAAAAGAATCTCCAAAAAAGACTGCAAAAAGATTACCGGCTGCTAAAAGACAACCAGCTGCTAAAAAACAACCAGCTGCTAAAAAACCATCTTCTAAAAAGGATAATGGTACAACTAGTAGTAGTAGTGATGTACAAGTAGTCGATGAACCATTAGCTCCTAAACCAATTGCCCCTAAAAGAGCTGCGGCTAAAAAGAATACTGTGATTGAGATAAGTGATGAAAGTGCCAATGAAGATTCAGAACCAGAAGAACAAAAACCAAGTGCAGCTGTTAAACCTAAACGCAAATTTAGTTCTTCAGATTCAGATGATGTATTTCAATCTCAATCCACCAGTAGTATGTTTTTTATTATTATTATTATTATTTTATCTCGTTGGTGGAATATTTTGTGATTTGCTTCTTTTTTTTAGATAAACCTCAAAAATCATTTGATGATTTATTCGCAGAACCTATGGCCAAGAAACCGATTACAATTTCTGATAATGAAGACGATGATTTTATAATATCTGATCAATCTGATGACGATTTTGTTCCAGGTAAAAATAGTATTTCTTAGATTATTAAGTTTTTAACAGGCAATATTAAATGTATTTCAATATTTTAACTAAAACCTTGATGAAATATAAAGTAGTTTTAACTAATTATTATTTTCCCGGTTCTTTCAAAATATCTAGGTAAATCTATTTGTTTATCTTAACACAAAATTTAAATTCTTTATTCACTACAATAATATAAAATATAGCAATCTTTTCTTAACTATTGGTATTACTATCTATTTGTTATTAATGCAATAAACGTGGAATAATCTGTCCAATTATTTTTGGCCGATCAATAACGCGATGTAATCATTTTATAGTGGTAGGTATGCAATTTTTTTTTTTTACATATTACCAAATACTCTAAATTGGTCTGTACTTTAAATAAATATAATTTAAAACATATATAATAACATAAGAGTGTTACTGTAATATTTGCTGTCCTCTGTCTAGCTGACGACGGACAATATAGCAAAAATGTGTTATCAATACTTCTAATAGTACTCAGGCTCTAATAAACTTCTAACAAATATGATTTCAATTTCCGTCGTCTTCTTAAAAAATAAAAATAAATTTTAATATTAATAACTGGGGAAGTATTAATGATAGCTTTTAAATAATAAATATTAATGTTCTGATTTATTTTGAAAAAAATATTTCTTTGACTATTATATAACACTATTCCATTCCATTATTGTACTCGTCTGTTATTGATCTAGATTTGCTGCTGCTCATCTCTTCCCCGTTAGGTTCCAATTCTTTAATTGCCTTTGCTAAGTTAATATTTTCATCTTCCATTTCTTGAATTTGAATGACCATATAATCATATATGGATTTTAGTTTTTCTAATTCTTCCCTTTCCTTAATAGTTTCAGTCATGTGAGTACGAATGTAATCCAAAGGATCTGTTGGTCTTTCTTCCAACTCATAAAGATTTGCCAAAATGTTGGTTATAGCTTCAATAACGCCTGATTTGTTTAAATATTTTTTGAATTCTTTATTTTTATTGCTGTTATACAAGCCATTTTCCTGTTCAGACATTTTTTTATAACAATGTAATTATTGTAAATTCTTGTTTTAAATTAATAAATATTTTTTTTTTATGTTGTGGTCACTAAGGATATTTATAGTGTATAGTTAGTATGAGTAATAATAATAATAATAAAAAATTGGTTCGTATTATTAATGAAATTTATATATTGAATTATTGTTTTAGAAACTAAAAAGAAAACACGAGCAAAACCTCAATCGAGAAAACCTCCCAGCAAAAAATTGAAGGCAAAAAGTACTATATCTTCAAGTTCTGATTAAAACTATTATGTACTTACTCATAGTTCAGTTTTTCATTTCATATTGAATTTATTATTATTTTTTTTTTCACATTACTAAATAGTTAATTAAGTAAGTTAATATTAAGTTTGTAAAATATTATATATTGCATTTTTAAAGATAACATTATTTTGAGTTTTAAAAATCATTTTTACATTGGATTATTCTTTTAAATATAGAATATTTGATATTGTGATGTATTGTTGTGGAATTTCTGTAAACTGTGAACTTGTTCACTAATAAATTATATTGAGATTACTGTATTTATTTATATTTTCAAACTTTCAACAAACCAACGAATAGTGTTATGGATTAATGATTTGAGGCGAATGATATTATTTACATTAATTAACTTGTGCAACTGTATATTATAAAATATATAGTTGCACAAGTACTGTGCATGTTATTATATAATAATGAACAATGTTTTTTTTTTTTTTTGTACGTTTATTTTTATTTTTAATAAAACATTTACAAAAATATATGTATATTTATGATTTATAAAATATGTTATATTATTAATTAGGAATTTGGAATATTAAGAAGTATAAATTCTGCTTTAAAAATAAAGTACAAGTAGTTAAATCACATTTAAAAGTAACTATTTTGGTATTGTTTTTTTAATGATTAGAAAACTGTTCAACGAATGTATAATTCAAATGTTTATATTTTTCTTAATGTGAAATTTTTTTCAGCTGTAGTCTTACTATTTTTATTATTATTATTCAATTGAAACAGACAACTTATTACACTAACCATAATGTCCATATTATTTAAATTGTTATATGTTAAATGTACAATGTAAGAAATAATAATAATAAACAGCACATAATGTAATATTAAATTTTGTCCAATATTACAAACAATTATGGTTGCCTTTTGCGGTCACTAGAGAGTCTACCGTTACAACAATTATTGTTTTATTATTAATAATTATTATTTACACTTAAGATAATATTACAATGTTTATGTACAGTGCGGTGTATGGAGTTTAGTATCTGTGTCCATGCATATGCCTGTCCGATTGTTTGCCGATCGAAAAACGATCGCTGTACTCGTCGTGGTCTGAGTGGCCGTGGTGTACAGGTTGTGGAGGATATTTTTCCGTCTTGTAGTGTATTTCTGGTGTGGTGCCAAAGCTCTTTTGCCAGTGATGTGTCCAATAGTGGTTTTGCATGGCCACTTCTTTGGGAGTTTTGGCATCCCTGCACACCGTCACGCAATAGATCAGACTGCCCATCAGCGTCAGGAAGCCGAATATGAGAAATATGATGCCCAACACCCTGCAGACAAATAACCAGAAATGTATTAACTCAAAATTGTGCCAACGTGTTTTATTTTTTTTATAAATGAGTAATAATTATTGATGAGAAGTTATATGGGTATGAAATTCACGAATATATGAATTAATAACGAAAAAGTTAATAAGGTAAGAAATTGTTGAGTTTTGTTTTAATAGATAATGACAAACTTTTATTAATGCCGTTGAAATAAACTGTTTAATAAATGTAATAATAAACTATAAATGTACTTTTTTAAGGAAATTATGTGAAAAAAAAATCACAAACTGAATAATATTTTAGTTCACCTAGCTATAAATAAATAATTATTTTAAACGTTTTTATCGGTTTTTACTATATCGCGTGCTTTTTTTTTTCTGTCTATGAACAACTTTTTTACCAGAAATCCCCCTCCAGGGTTTCTGATAGCAAATTATCTATTTTTAAGGTCTTTTTTTTTTCGATTTTCCTCATACTATTTCTTGTTGGAGGAATAAAACGGAAATATTTGCGCAATGTCGGGTTTTGCAATTCGATTAATATTAGTCGTAGACAGCTGAAATTAATGTTCACCTACTACCACTTACTTATCTTCTTAAATGTGGTAAAATGTTCAAAATAGATAATCCGGTTTTTTTTTGTGAACTGGGTAACTATTTGTAACATCCTAGTTTTTTTTTTTAAATACATTTTTCGTTTCTCAAAAATGTGATACAAAAAAAATTGTTCTTGCTTTTTTATTTTACAAGAGTTTATAGTTCAAATGTTGATCGATATCATAAAAATCACGTACCTGTCTACTATATTCCCCGGCTCGTGTGGATTAAAACTATTTTGAATCTAAAATGTATGCTGCTAGGCCGTTCGAGACGAGAAAAACCGGACAATTGTAGTTATTTATTTTTCAGTTCTACAAATTATTCATAGAATTCATATATAGGCAATTTACAATTTATGCATTTATCAAAACGCGTTTTACCGCCGAACTTCAGTCGGCGGAATTGGTTTTCGTTAGTAACGATCTATTATCGCGTATGCGGATATATAATCGTATTCGAATTCAAAAATAAAAGATTAAAAGGAATCAAATTGATAACCGTACCTCCGACCAAGTGGTAAAAGCTTTATCCTTTACCGGGCAGTATAACCATTAGCCGAAATGGAAGGAGGAGAGCATCGTGGAAATAATATCAAGGATTGTGCTCAAGCGAAATCTGCACCCGTGAGCAAAAATAAACCTGCCGTATTCTAAACGTTTGAGCATAATAACGAAGAAACCGCCTCTAATAAAAGTATACGCACGGAGTCTCGCACTGTTGTACGGATGCGAAACTTGGGTACTGAGCAAAATGGAACAAATGCTTCTTGAAAGTTTCTCGATACCACAAACTTTCTCTGTGCAGCGTTGGAGAATAAAGACGCGAATGGGCTGGACAGAACGAAGAACAAACGGCATTACGCTAAGCAGATTAAACGAAACCCAGAAATCTGAATAAAAGTACCAGCACCAGGAGCCTAGACTTCGCGTGTCAACGCCAGCCGCTCGCTGCATGCCACGTAACAGGTGTCCACCACTGAACAGCCGCCCGATCGCAATTTGTCGACATTTTGACTGCGGAACCCTATAAAGGACCGACCAGTATAAATCTTGTTTGGGACGCTTATAAACGTTGACCACTGGGCCGCATATTTTCCCCAGTCCGCCACGGCAATTAAGGATCGAAGATGGGATGCGATTGGATGAAGATGAGTTTTTGCATTCTTATAATAGATGGGAAGATAAATGGTAAAAGAGACTGAAAATGTCGCCGAGGGCGTATTATACCAAAACGGCGATATACGATGCGGGACCAACAAATTACAAAGACTTGAAGAGTTTATAGAGCTATAGAGCTGTAGCAATAAAGGTGAGTGGAGAAACTACGGTAAAATGCAAAATCATCCTCAAGGTTGAACACCGAAGAAGAACAACAAGAAGACTTTTAAATTGAATTGCGATTTATATCCCAATGCCTATGCCTATCCGAATTTCCACGTTACAACAGTGTCGCCCAGCGTTGAGCAGTAGGTACCTCTATCTGTTTTAATTTCATTTTTTCCTGTATATACGTAGTTCGGCACTCACCACACGAACAACGGTTCGAAAAACTGTATGACGATCACGAAGCCCAACGTGACCAATATGAGTCCCAGGTTCAACAACAACATCAGGCAGCACATTCCCTTGGTGTTGGGGCAAAACGGATTCGGCGCGGACATGGTCTCGACGGTGACGCCCGGTTTCCGGGTGATTTTCGACTTGACGGTGGACACCTCGGACGGGGCGAGACCGTTGCTGCGGTACGAGTAGTGGCTGGGCGCCGGTCCCCGGCTCCGGTTGCTCCTGCTCGTGTAATGCGACCCCCGGCTGAAATCGACGGGCGCGCTGTGTTTTAAATTTTGTTTTTTTTTTTTTTTTTTAAATTATTTTCACGTGGCTTACCTCATTTCGGACGGTGGACGGTACGCGGCGCTGGTCACGTACACGTCTGAGTCGTGGTGACTGGCCGCCGACCTGGCCCGGGAACTACTGGACGGACGTTCCAGGCTCCTCGATCTCTTGGACCTGGGGGTCCGATGACCGCGGGACGACGGTCGGTCCGTGGCGATCGTGTACTCGGACAGTGTCCTTTGGCTGTCTTCGCCTGTACACAAATAGTACCGGTAATAATAAATATACAGCAGAAATGGCACGGGTATAATAAAAGTTAAGTTAGGTTAGGTTAGACCAGTGGTTCCAATCGGGGTGACATGTAAGGGTGACACGCAATCCTCGGGGAAAATAATAAAAATATGATAATTTTTTGAATAAAATCGTATTAATGCAGCTGCCGTAATATAATGGCCACCACCCTCAGAATAAATTTAAAAAAAGGCGTTGACAAAACGGATACCTTTGACGATGGTCGTTGTACGCTAGATCGTACTGTTTTCGAGATAAAACTGTTTTTCCACACGAGGTTTTTTCAGATTGAAAAAGGCAAATTTAAAAGGGCCTCGGAGACTCACAGAGTACAACAAGATCCGGAAAGTATGGACGTATCCAACCGATCGGGAGGAAAGGATTAATAAATTTGGTGGCGTTTATCGGAAGTCGGTGACAGTGGCGGCCAAAAGTCTTACAGGACACTAGTCTGGTGGTTCGAGGGTTAAGGACAGGGACGATAAGTGCCTCCCCCTTGGCCTGTGCTTATGTGTATAAATGTATAGGCACTTTAACAGGTGTTTATACGGGAACAAACACGGGTGGGCGGGGGTGGGTTTGTAAAAATGTAAAATGTAACTATATTAAATTTATATTAAATCTAGCTAGGTCTAACCTTCGACAAACGCCTAACATGGACTAAACATGGCCCCCCCGCCCCCAATTTTGGGTCTTGTCAAGGACCACAACGATTTCACAAGTCTGGTTTCACTGTACGCATAAACCTATTCCACTGCGGACGCGATAAAGACAATATTATGTGACCGGGTTTTTTTTTTTACCATCTGTGGAATATCCTCGGTGCACGTACGGTAACGTCTCCGAAGATCTATGGTAATGTTTATTGCTTCCGCCGGGCGTGGCCACGTAGTGGTGTTTGTTGATACGCTTCACCATTTTGCAGAGCGTTAAAAGGAACCGCGTTCAAGACGGCGACAACGACTCGTTCGACCTTAAACACAACCAATAAAGCAACAGCGTTGAAACAAATGAGATGGAATAAAAAAAAAAAAAAAAAAAAAAAAAAAAAAAAAAAAAAAAACGAAAAATTCATACGAGGTCGTGTGGTATACGCGTTTTTACCGCGATACGATAATACCACGAATACCACTAATCGGTTATTATACGATATATTATTATCATAACCTTACTGTGTAATATTTTTTTTTTTTCTTTATATATAATATTATAATATTTCGTTCATTTACACCTGCAGAACCCTAAGGCTCTTTAATATTATAATGTATCAAATACATAAAATATTTTAATATCGTATAACAGCCGTAACCGACGACGGTTGTATACATTTTCTCGAATACGTATAATATCAAGCGCGTAAAAATGTGGGGTTTATTGCGAAAAAAAAAAACAAACAAATAATCGTGACTACGGATTTCCGATAATTCCTTGAGAAAACACCCGGTGATGAAAAGAAAAAAAAGCTCACTAAAAAATCAGACGGATTTCGACAGTTTACCGGCCGAAAATGGAAATCGACGGACGTTCGTCGAGCAGCAGACGCCAATCCCGTTTTTCCGAATATTTCGAAAATTGCATCACGTTTAGAAAATACTAATATAAAAGTGTTCGGTGAAAGTTTCGGGTCACTATGATTATTTTACACCGAATTATAACAAATAAAAAAAAAACTCCAAGGAATTTGAAACAAAAAACGCGTCTTTGGAGCACCGGATAAGACGAATAACGCACATACATACGAGAGAGAGAGAGAGAGAGCAATATAGTAATCGTAACATTAGTCAGTGGTTTAAATGTATGATTGGAAAGAAGGGGGAGTACTTGTCACCCCTGAAATTTTTCGCTGGTGGGAAAATGTATAATTTCAATTCTCTCAGTCCCATGCATGACAACAACAGTATCTTCTAAAATACAGAAAAATTGCAATACATTAATTACTCATAAATAACATTTTTTTTTTTTTAATTATTCTTTCGTTAATTTTTTTAAGTTTTGTTCGATTAGTCATTGATTATTTTTGTACACATGGAATAACAATATATTTATACCACCCCTCGTGGTTTTGATTTGGTGAATAAATTATTTCCCCTCCCCCTCTAGTTTTTACCAAGTTACTCGTAGTAATTTGTTATGGGGGTGTATAATAAACCGGAACAACAAAAATCGATTATATTTTAATCTGTCACTTAATCAGTTATCACATATTTTAGACAACAAATTTTGTTGTTAACAGGCACATAGAAATTATACTTATTATGATGATAACTGGTGGCTAAAATCATGTTTAGGTAAATAAAAAAAAAAATGCCCATGAGGGGTAGGGATATATTCCCCATCGTGCGTACGCCATTGATTGTAGTAGTCTTCTGGTCGGAAACTTGTTAACGGACAGTGAGAGAGAGAGAGAGAGAGAGAGAGAGAGATAGAGAGAAAAGAATTTAAAAAAAAAAAACAACCTCTTGTATGTGCAGAGACTATGTACGAGGTATATATTATTATACGTTCCGCATCCGAACAAAAAGAATAAATGAATATAAAAAACAAAAAAAAAAAAAAAAAAAAAAAAAACAACCTCTCACGGTGAAAACGGTTGGGAAATCGCGTGAAAATCTCTCGGGATAACGACGACACAGCGTCGTAATATTTTATGCGCGCGGTGCCCGGGGCGATGGCGGCGCGCGGGGGCGTGGGCGCGAAACAACTGTACTTCCGTTCGAAACATTACGCGACAATCGAAATCGGTCTTTATATACAATTGTGTTCGCGTACGAATTATCATAATAATAATATTATTATTCGGGTACGCAGGAAAAAAGATTTCCGGGGTAATTACCGATGGGTAGTATACCGTTATTCGGACCGGGCGTTCGATTCAGACTTCAGATTCAGAGGCCCGCATCTAACAGGCGGGCCGGGCAATTGCCCGGTGGCGGTAAAATTTTACGCCACTAATGTTCAACTAATATAGGACAGAGACAAATGGGACGATTAAAAATTTTATATTAATGCCCTATAACGTCGACAGTACATTACTTGCATTTTGTTACACAACGATTACAATACGTTTATCATAATTTTTTTGTTGCTATACATTACACTGTGGAAGGGGGGGAGGGAATTAAATCACCAAGTCACTAAGTATGAATACGATAAGTGTTTCGTTTGAAAAAATATGTATTGGTAATTTTCTCAAGGGCGGCAACATACCTTTGTAGTGGTGCTGGACTTCGTAGACTTTTTTTTTATAACGCCACCTTTCGAATTATTAAAAAATCCCAAAACACGTGTTGCTTAATTTATAAACGTACCCGCTAACCCTTTGGGTCTCGTACGCCCTCCGTCTATATGAAAAATATCTCCGTCAACCGTTTTATGAATGTAACTTACGTAAAAAATTACGGATTTTCATACAAACTTTTATCCCCTGTGGGAATGGAATTTTTAAAAATTCTTCCTCGGTGCGTGCCTACGGTATAGAATTTTATTACTGTTAAAACATCAAGTTTCTAACCTGTGCGTTAATCGATCGAGTCAGTTTCTCCTTAATAATTTCAGGCTTTATAACTTTAACGCAACGATTTTTATTCTAATTTATGCTGAATTTCGTTAAAAATTCTGTTAAAACATTTATTAGTGATTATAGTTACGTACTTGTCAAATTTGAAGTATTTAATAATTATAGTTACGGGTATTCGAATTCAATTTTAAATACATTTACCGAGTAATTTGTATTTGAAAAACACGCCGTGACGTTTACGAAAAACATGCGAGGGGCGGAAATACCATTCAAAGGGATTTTAGAGGAATTAACTCACTTACGACAACAGTCGTTTACAGAGCTTTGCTGCCATAATTGTTTTTGTGATTTAATTTCCTTACGTGAACGTTCCAAGGATGGAATATTTATGCGTTCATTATTATGGCTAACGCACCTTAACTCGTACTGCTCTTGGCGTAATCAATTCACTGTTTTTACTTATTATACTCACATCGTGATCGCATAATAGTTATTCATTCCACGTCACAAATATATATTATCTATTATTCCGTGTATAAATACATTCAGTTAGCCATTGTTTTTGAATTATTGTAATTTTAATTCCGTCATATAGAACGCACTCGAGAAAACGGTATTTATAACTGTCCTTGTAATAAATCGTTTTTTTTTTTTTTTTGTTTTAAATACAAATCAATTGTTCGTTTTTTATTGACGTATAAATACCTTTTTATCGATTCATCATGATATTCATAACGAAAAATGTATTTTGGTTTTTTTTTTTTTTTTTACAAACACTATATATAGAAAAATAAACCGTTTTCGAATCATTTTTTCGATAAAACTTTATTCTATATTGGACGCAATTTTACGCATAGGGGGTGCCTAGGCACGTGTACAAAAACATATTATTTTTTTTTGGGGGGGGGGAGGGAGGTAAAGTTGTACACTTTTATACTTATATAACAAGAAGTTTACATAATTTTAATTGTAAGGTTTCTCATTAAATATGTCAATATTTTTGAAACATTAATTTTAGCCATATCAGTTTTAATTTTCTAAAAGCAGGAAAACCACGAAAAATTTTAAATAAAAATATGTCTAGAAATAAAATAATAAATAAAACCAACATTTTATTTATATACTTAATAATTTTCTTGAAATTTCAGTGGAGGGGGGGGTGAACTCCTAAACCACTCCCTTGTACACGCGACAAGATTAGATAGGTTGTATACCTATGAGTAACCCGCGTAAAGTGTTTTTTTTGGGTTTTTTTGTTTTAGAATTGATTTGTATACTTTATCTTTCCATTACCGTGAAAATATGAGTAGATATTGTAAAATGCCGGCGCGAAAATGGATGGCGCCCTGAGCAGCGTTGTCGGGGCGAGTACTTCTTATGTTATATTCAGTTTACCGCGGTGAAATTCTATGCATAATTTCAATTTTAACGAGACAAAAACCATAATTATAGTTGCGCGCGATGGGTGAATATGAATTAATTTCACGACGTTTTTCGACACTATGTTTGAAAATGTTCGGGATACAATACTATTGTGCAAAAGGAACTCGTGTACGTATTGTAGTCGCGATTATTATAGAAATATGTACCGGGTTCTTCAACGTTAAGGTTTTCCCCGGCATCATACCGATTTAGTGTTGGCAATTTCACGGTCTACCCGTATATATTATAATATTATATACGTATTTATTATGTAGTGACGATGCCCGTTTCCGTCATCACGATCGGAAATGTTCACGTTTTTAACGGTCTATAGCTTTTAAATCGTTTTACGTATGTATATACCTATCTATAATAGGACTTATTATTATTTTTCACTGTATTTCGCTGTGTATTTTCTATAGTTTCGTGGCATTATTTTTATTATTATTTTTTTTTTCGGGACTTTATCGTTTTTTTTTTTTTTTCCCCGTCACGACGTGATATTATTTTATGTTATTGTAACATATAGGCACTGTATAAGCATATGTAGAGTATATATATATATATAAAGAAAGCAGTATAGCGGTAAATAAATGGTAAATTATTAATCTACTACTTGTTATTATCATAATTTACTGGTGTTGTTATCTGACGGAAATCATCGCTTGTACCATACATATACATATACATAGGTATACGTTTAATTAAAAATAAAATACGTCGACATAAAACGTACTATTTCCATAGCCTAACATATAGTTAAAAAAAAAAAAAAATTATTATAATAACACAGTGTTATCTCGACTCGTAAAATATACATACGAGGTGTAGTATATATATATATATTATAATACTAAAATTTAATCCAAACACGACTCATGCAGCTGCGGGTAATTTTATATTTATATAGTACACCTAGGTTGTGATTTAATTTTTCAGTTCGGTATTTATTTTGTTACAAAAATAAATATCTGTACAAAATACATAGCCGTTCGTAATTACACGGTTTTTAACTCGGTTGATTTAAAATTCTATATTGAAGTCAACGGCGCAGTCGAAATACGTATTACAATTTATTATCATGAATTCTATTCAGAAAATATCCGCACGCTTCATCCGGGGTTATATTTGTTTTTAAATTAAATAGTTTTTCCATAATAGTGGATCGTAAATTTTCTAGGTTGAATATAGTATATATATATATTAAAACCAAATTGCACGCGTTTCGAGTAAGAGTTCGCGTCGTTATACGTATTATATTGTATAATATTATATAAAGCCACGCACTCGGTTTTGTGACCGTCATGTTAAAGTGGACAGTATACAATTAATATTACCGTCATTTTTTGTATACCGTCGTTCTATTCTGTTACTCGTTCTATACTCGGGTAGTTAGTAACATTATATTATGCTGCTATACGACGGTCCAGCCGTTCAAATACCCGACATTCCCGCATTCTTTTCGAAACTAGACGATAACGTGATTGGTATATTGTTGTAGTTTTATTGTCATGTCTCGTCGAAGTTCGACGATTATATTGCGGATGAGAACTATACAGTATTATATTTCCCATCGGTGTGTGTGTATAACGTTTTCGACAAAGGCACTATATTATATTGTAAATTAAACTTTGCGATGAACAAGTGTCGGTTTTATATCATCGAGCGAGTCGTTCGATCAATCATACAATTATAGCTACGCGGCTAACGTAATACCGAAATCTCCGTATCTCCGTAACCCATGACTTTTGCTTCAACGTAACGACCAAATTTACCTATCGTATTTGTCGTTTTGTTGTGTTGGCTAAGTATTGTACGTAAAGCCCGTACGGTATCAAATTTACATCGCGTCTAGAAATTACTAAAGATTTTACGACAAAAAAAAAAAACCGGTGTCGCGTAAATATATACGTTTCCGTTTTTCCAACGTTTTTTCTTTTCGGGGATTTCTCAAATTTGTACAGGAAAATCACGAGGAATTTGAAGGGAACAGAATTATGTCTATAAAGTACCAACAGGATTTGAAAATCATCTTCTATTGAGTTTTTTTATATCGGAGCAAATCTTGTGGTCGACAATTTGTTCATAGATGGAAAACATACAAAAAAAAAAAAAAAAAAAAATAATATTACAATAAAGAAACAATGCACTCGCGCCATCTCAGAATCTTAAAATATTTCTCTAAATGAGTGTAGTCGTAGGAGGATTAAACGAGTTATGAGTAATGAGTTACGATTACATCGTTATAATCTATAGTATGCAGTATAACAAAATATTAAACAATCGGAATACCATTTAAAAAGTTTAACGTTTTAATTTTTTTTTCTCGTATGATCATCATTACCGGGACGTTAAACGTCCACCGTTTTGATTGATAGTTTATCGATGTTTAATCGTTAGGTTGAACACACGATATTCGTTATCCTCGACGTCGAATTGATTATAGCGTATACATCGTACTCTTAACATACAAAACTTGTAGCGTTTTCAACAGTCAAGAGACCGAGAGACGATTAAATTATTATATTAATTCCGTATAACCCGCGTATGCGACCTGTGAAGATCTCCGCGCAATATAGCGGCATTCGATTTAACGAAAAAAAAAAAAAAAAAAAAAACTAACGTATCGTATACTATTTATATAGGCTGCTCGTAAATCTCCGTGTCCCAACGGAGAGTATCCGTGCGGTTAGGTTTATACTTACTATGAGTACCGGGTACAGAATATTATATACGTATATACCCCCCCATACATACGTACGTCTGGAATAAACATGTGCCAAACAGCAATACATGTCTACACCGGTATATTCCTGAACGATATACATTGAAAACCCAACACGTATACGTGTACACTTCGACGCCTCGCATTTGTATCCGAATACTAACATAACCGGACACTAAGCCAATAAATCATTAATCGCGGTGGATAGACCATAATACAATGATATACTCGGCCGTGTCTGGCGGTCGTCCGGTTCGCCAAATGCGTGTATATTTTTTACGAGAAAATACTGTAGGTATACGAATCGCACGTTTAGTGGCTGCTGAACATTTTTCAGTGCCCAAAATTGCCAACCATAAGATTCGATCCAATCCGCGAGTCGATCGAATTAAACAGTTTTATTATTTTTTTTTTTTTAATATATAACATACTACAGCCTATATTTTGTCTTTCACACGGTTTTTTTTTTTAAATTTAATATTATAAGGAACCAATTATACATCATCATAGAGTGAGATTATATGTAGATGGGGGCTACACACAAGGGTCGTATTTAGGATGGGAGCACAGTTGAGCACACGCCCGGGACGGCATTCCTTATAGGGGTGGCAAATTATTTAAGTGTAATTAATTTTAAAAATCTAATAGAATTTCACGATAGAAAGTTATGTCTAACAATAAAATATGAAGTATATTTTTTTTTGAAAATAAAATACAATTTGTTGAACAGTTTTTTAAAGTATGGTAATTATTTTAATATTATATGAATTATATATATATGTATGTAACTGAATATCGGCGTACCAAGGAGTTTTTAATGTGAGATGATGTAGTACCGAAATAATAATCATAAATAAACCGTAAAGTTTTTTCTATAGTAAAGAAGAATCAATATATGTCTATTCCTTAAAACGACAGTGGGAATTTAAAAACCGGATCAAAATATGCGAATATTTTTTTTTTAATTCGATAAATCAAATTTTCCCTCGTAAAATGGTTAGGTTAGCTATAACTTAGCTGAAATACACACGTTTCAAAATTGAATTACAATAAATAATTTCAAAAAAAAAAAAAATGTTTAAGCCAATTGATGTGTGTGTGGGGCGGGGGGCGTATAACCACTGTATATGCGAGCAGAAGTGTCACGACGGCGCTCTAAGTTAAGACACGGAAGAGGAGAGATGGGGCTTACATGCAGAACCGTCCGTGAGTTTGAGTACCTATGTATAAAAAATATAGAAACGATGTACGGATACGCAGCTACTCTGCTAGTATTTATATAGGTATATAATATTTTACGATGATGATAATAATGTTTAGGGGTTAAAAACCCATCAGCGGTGCTTGACGGCGTCGTGTTTAAAAGCGTGTAACACACCGCGGATGGTTAATCCCGTCTGCGAACCGCCAGAGAGCGACCGAGAGAGACAACAGACCGCGGTTGGATTTTAAACGAGCTATTCTATACGAAAAAC
Source organism: Tuberolachnus salignus (assembly GCA_956483605.1). Lineage (NCBI taxonomy): Eukaryota > Metazoa > Arthropoda > Insecta > Hemiptera > Aphididae > Tuberolachnus > Tuberolachnus salignus. Next base: position 11,669,084 of record OY101436.1, read on the forward strand.
ACTAGTCGTTATAATTCCTTCTGGAGAAAACTATGCAGAACGTCATAAAAAAAAAAAAAAAAAAAACACACAGCTTACCTATATATATATGAATACGAGTATATAATAATAATAATAATAATAATAGCTGAATATAGTACGCGCGCGTTATCACGGCCGACAAATCATACAAAATCGTACCTACACGTCCGTATTGTTTATATACTACACGCTATGTATTTATACTTTCACTATACTTGAGGTCGGGTCGTCGTCGCCGGAATACAAGTACGGTATACGGATATAATATACCGGTATATAGGTAAACAAAACGGTAGTCGAGAATAACGAGAAAGCGTTGTTCGAGTTATGGGAATAACGCGTGTAAGGGCTGTGCGCGTGAGCGCGAGTGTGAGGTGGGGCGATGGGGGGGGAGGTATGTCGTTATTATTATAATAATGGCAATTTTGGGATTTCCGTGATTTCGTTATTGTGATGTGTTCTTCCGGATGCCTGCCGCCTGTGGAAAATACGTTTAACCGGTGGTGTTTAAATTTTAACGCGGGTACACAAATTATATAATACACTTACCTAAGCCAGAGGTTCCCAAACTATTCACAGATACGACCCATTTTAGAATATGTTTTTTTTTCATTTTGGCGACTCACCGCATACTAATGACCTGCATTCTTATCAACAATATTTATAACTTTACGAAATTCGTGTCAAAAATAAATTAATTGAAATCTTATATAACTGTATTTAAATATTTAATATGATAAGAAATTACTGTCTAAAATGATTCTAGTTTTCTTCTGTAAAAAAAAAAAAAAAAACATTTCAAAATTAAGCGCGACCCACAGTTTGGGAACCTCTGACCCAAGCTATTATTATTTATTATTGTAGTTACCTATCGATAAAATAATACAACAATACATGAATTTAATAATTAACCTGAAGTGCCGTCCGAAAATCGAAAAAAAAGGTACCAGGAGTCCAAGCGGCGCGTGTCAATACCAGCCGACCCCCGATGCCTGGCAACAGGTATCCTCCCAATCAAAATTTATCGATGCCAGCTTCTGATCTCCCGGTACACGATTTTCGAACATTTCTTAAAATTACGAAAACTGTAATTTTATAAAACGACATTAATAAAGTAATTATTGTAATGTTACTTTACTAGTATATATAGTTCTATTGTGCACACTTCATAATGAAAGTTCTCCCTCCCCTCTGACTTTTGGACTAGGTATATCTCGGCGGGATTTGGTGATAGGAAAGTGATTCTCACAAAAGTCCCTTACATAGATGGATTTCATAAAATCCCTTTCAATTGTGGACTTTGTTCGTAGTAAATGATCTGATCACCGTAAAAGTACGAGAGGGGATTTTCTGATATCCAACTATGGACGCGACTTAACGGGGTCCCATTTATTTTTACCTTAAAACCACTCTGCTATCACTAAATCCTGCCGATATATACTTGATCCAAAAATTGGAAGGGGAGTTGCTTTTGATATGTTGTGCACGTATGCATATAGATACATACTAGTGAAGATCTCACCCGCGTACATTAAACAACAACCGAGTGAGTTGGCAACCATTTATTAAAATTCCTTAAAATTAAACCAATTCGAAAATTGCATACCAGGAGACCAGAACTGACGTCGTTAAATTGCGCTCGTGTCAAATTATCGACGTTAGCTTCCGATCTCCCCCGGTACTCAATATTTGAATATTCCTTAAAATTAAAACATTTTAATTAATGCCATTTATTAAAATTAATTCTTTAATTAGTTCATTGAAATGTTTCAAGCTGTGTGGAATTTCACTTTTGAAACATTTCTGTATTATACGTGTGAAATATACAGTCGATTCTCGCGGTGTAATAAATTCCAAGTCGTGGGCAGAGGGAAAAGCAATAATATTTTACGAAAAACTCGTCGGGTGTTGGAATATATTATATTATCGTTACGTATAAGATGTATACGAAATATCGAAATAGTAATAAAAAAAAAAAAAAAAAATTATACTTGATGTTTTGTGCGAAAAACGATATAAATTAATGATGGTAGAATATATTTTTATAATAATAGAGGTCGTTGAACGTTCGTCGATCGCAGTGAAACGACTGTTCGAATCGCCGTGAGTGGAGAGTGGACCAGGGAACTTCAAAAAATCTTTCGCTAGAATTTTACGTCGGAGATTATATTGCACGTGTACCAAAAAATATTAGTAGGATATTCTTTTACTTCAGACTACTGAGAGTTTCGAATATTTACCTGTTTGAATTTTATTTCCGTGTCGGGATAAATGCTCTAATAGAAAGAAAAATAAGAAGAACAATGGCGTACGCAGGGCGAATGAGGTAGTTAGGAAATATTAGCTTAAAAATACAAGGACTGTGAAAATGTATGTACTCACAATAAATCATAAGAATATTTTTTTAAAAAAATCGTATATAAAATTTAGATATTTTTGATCCGGCTTTTAAATAACCCTCGTTGTCGAAAGAATACGTAATTCAACGGTTTATTTTCACGATTATTATTTACTTCACGCCCCCATTGCATTGACAATTCCCAGGCACGCCACTGGTTAGACGGAGGATAATATTCGCTTTGTGTATAGCCGCGAAAAAAAACTATAAAAAAAAAAAAAAAAAAAAAAAAAAACGAATACACTCGACAACCACCGGGCCGGTACCTTTACCGATCGATCGATCGGCGATTATATTATTTTATTACGCGACACGCGACACGGCCAATTAGTATTGTGCCGCACACGTTCGTTATATAATTCACTTTTATATATAACTCGTAGTTTTCGAAATCTCGAGGGAAAAAAAAACACGTCGGAAGTACGGACAAGAAGAAGATTTTTTTTTTCACCGTGAGCGCCGCGCGTATTGTTTTCACGGTCACGGGATTTACTGCCGTAAATTCGGCGGGACCGTGGACGAAAGTAAAATCTATCAAGACGAAACCGTACCTATTTATATACAATGATGAGACTACAAAATCATGTGCGAAATCATTTGATTATGAGCGAATGATGTGGGTATTTTTCCGTCTATAGAAAACTTTTCCAATATTTTCGGGGGGATGCACAAATTATGAAGACCTCACAAATCCCACATCCCCTACCCATCACAATCTACGCACTATATTTACAATAACAATAACTGGATGTGTAGATTTATGTATTATAATTTTAACGAGTAATTACAGCTCAACAAAATGATTTTTCTCGAATACAATTTATATATATTTCAAATTTGTTCACTTTTTATAACTATTTGTTTTTTTTTTTTTTTTATAACATCATTAAAACCGAAATTTGTACAATTTTTAAAGACCATAATTTCAGTTTTGAGCATATCTACTGAAACATTCGTAACGTGAATCATAAAAATAAATAGCTCCCAGCGCAAAGGAATTACCCACACGTTAACGATATTGATAAATTTATTTGATATAATATATTATGATTTTCGTATTATTGATAATATTTACTTCAAAACAATTTAACTTTAAAATAGAAAAAGGCTTTTATTTATTTTAATAGGGACGAATATGACGCTTTATACCGAAGAACCGGACAAAACTGTAGGGATTATCGCGTGTTTCGGATTTCAATTTCGAAAACGTATTATGACTTTTTATGTTCTTTACCGGGATATACGTTGGAACGATTTTTTTTTTTTAAATGTAATTTCAATTCTCCTTATTATAAATAAAAAGCGAAATACTTTAAATACATATTTTCGAAAAATTCTATTCGAATTCGATATCCGTCAAAGGTAATATTATTTTTGTTCCTGTACAGTTATGTCCGGCTTTTAGGTCTTAAAATCGACTAAAATATATCCTTATATATAATATATATATATATGTATAATATTCCGGAGAGTAACTTAAGGCGACTTTTCTGGGACGCCTGAACTCGGGCGGGAAAACGAAGAACCCCATGCATATACGATAATATATAACGACGGGAAATTACAAAATCTCTTTATTTAACAAAATAATATATATAAATATTATGTACGCCGCTGTCGGCCGACGACAATATAATAATGAGTGAAAGTAGGTGTGCTCCGTGGGCCACATAACCGCCTACGACCGGTCGTATACAACAACCTGTGGGCAGACAGCGAGCCGATGATGTCATCGCACACGTCGGTATAATAATAACGATATATAATATTATACACGTTTGCGGTTTTTTTTTTTGCGTTTACCTACTTAAAAAGTTCTCGTGTCTATATTGTATTATATTATATTATTATACGTATACGTGTATAGCAAACGGCAAGGTCGCGGCAAGTGTCTCGTTTAAACGTATCCGGTCCGAAGGACCTTCGTCCGCACAATAATATTATAACGTACATCTTGCCCCCTTAACCCCACTTCCAGAGCCGTCACCGAAAAAAACCGATGAGAAGGGGGGGGGGGGTGATTACAAATTTGCCGACTCCGATTGCAAATTTAACGACTACAGAAAAAAAAAAGATTTCGATTACCCGCGTATTATCGGGAAAAATTCCCTGCGGATAAGCCCCCGTTCTAGTTACTAAATTGTATATAGGTGTCAGTCGTACCTCGTAATTTGTTCGTTGAATATTGAAACGAAACCCGAAACAATCGAATAATAATCGTTGAAAACTATAAACAATATGGAAATATGATTTGAAAAAAAAAATAAACTTTTTGACAAATAAATCGGAGCAATGTTAAAAAAAAAAAAAATTCGTATCGTTTTATATGAGCATTTTTAAAATATTTATTTCAATTATCCACTAAAAAAAAACCACTTAAATAAATATTGTATATCTGAAATAGTTTTTTTTTATATTAAATTGCTTTGTATGCGTATTGAGCCCCTGCGGTTCAAAAATCGTTCCGCCGCCGCCGCCGCCGCCCGTAATAATAATGATAATATTATAATCTGTTATCAAACACAACAGGTGGTGGACGGCGTGCTGCGGTAAAACGACGGGAAACCGGTAACGCCCGCCCGACGAACCGCGATAACGTCAGCGGCGGCTTAACGGTAACGAATCGAGTTCCGGGTTTCGCGTTCGGGTATTATCCACCTGTACGTATACGACGGCGCAACGATCGGATTTTACACCACGTCCCGCGATTACACTGTGTACAGCTGCCGTCGCTGAGACGATGGTTTTGTTTTTGGTTTTTTTTTTTTCCCCCCCGCGATACCGAACGACCATAAATCACTCTCGCTCCGCGCACAAAATAATAGAAACGTCGTCGTCGTCGTTATATGATCAAAAACCGATTTGTCGTCCTCCTGCGCGCCGCCGCGGCGTTTTGCATCGCGGACGTAATATAATAATATATAATAGATGTAATAGTATAATTATTATTTTTTTTTGTCCGCTGCAAAACAGTCAGTGAACTCTGGTACAGCGATATACCAGTGGTTCTCAACGGCGGTGAGGGGGCAGTGCGGTAAACGGTAAACTTGTTTCGGGTGGCGGGCGTGTTTTCGCACAAGAGCTTGTCTGCGTGGTCCGGTCTAAAAACAATAACCGAAAACCCATTGGAAAATACTACGCTGAGCAACGCACGAAATGAGGAGATTTGCAGCTTACGTCGAACCTGACATTAAAAATGTTGGCCTGGAACCAATCGAATACAACCATCCTACTGAAGAATTTTTTTTATTTTTCTTCTTGGTAAATTCAAAATGTGTTATTTTTTCCAATACTTTTTTTGTGTATCCATCGGTCGAATCGATTATTTTGCTGAATAACGGTGATTTTCACATATGGGGAACAATTTTTTTTTTTTTTTGGGAGGGAAGGGCGATAACTATAAAAAAAGGTTAAGAAACACTGGTCAATAGGTCTATATATTATTTATATATATATACACACACGATAAATAAACGCGTTTATTGAAAACTACGGTATGCGTCGTCACCGGTATATTATTATTGGTATGTATAGGTACGTATAATTAAAATTTTATGCGTTCACAGATGGAAAAAAATAATAATAATAATAATGAATTAAATAAAAATTTTCCGAACGCGTTTACCCCGGCGCAATCGAATATGCAAATAAATAAGTATTATAAATTATGTATTTACATAGCGTATAATAATTATATATATATATGTATATACGTTCGCGTAACATTTGGCATGTGACTAATGCGATTTAACGGCGCGCAAAAATGATAATAATAATAATAAATAATCTACGCGGGACCCCTACCCGGCCGATTATCAGATTACGTTAAGAATTAAAAAGCCACAGGGGGACGACGTGTACACTTTCGCACCGGTCAGTGGCATGCTTGGCGTTTTCATATGAATGGTGGAAGATGAGGGAATATCTTAAAACGACCGATTTTATAGGTACAAAATCGTTAATATATTTCCGGGTATAGTATAGAATAATCGGTACGGTAGTTTTGATACTCGCAATATCCGGATAATTTATTATTATTATTAAAATGAAATTCAATTTGCTAAAGTTAAACGAATTGACTGAACCAAAAAAACTATTGTCACAGTCACAGTGGAAAAAAAAAATAATTCTTATAAAACTAACAACACTATAAATTCAGTTCATTCGTTCATATCTGGCCCGTCTTGTCGTGTATTAAATATTGATATTCTAGTATATGTAATTTTCATCGAGAAATATAACGCGTAAAATGCATCGTTACACAGTTTTTTTTTTTTTTAAACCAATAAAGTTTAAGTCCGGTTAGGCTAAGTTAGGTATGTTATTTTCAAAAAAATTAAAAGTAACTTTTAACTTATTAAACAGTTAACAGCGATAATAATTGCGATATTTATTAATTTATGCGGTATAACTTTGTACGCGTTTAAGTCGTATTTATTATAATATAAAAATAACTGTGTAGAAGACGTGACAAAAGCCACCTATGTAGGACTAAAATTGAAAGATTATTATTTATTTATTATATATATAATGTATACATAAAAATATAATATATTATAGATTATAAAACGATATCGCAAGCGGAAGCGAGTAGGTACATGCATATATTATGATACGCGTGTAGGTTAGATACCTGTTTATATAAGAACACCGTTTTTGTCACGTTATTTGAACTCGTATGTGTGTGTAGGTGGAAACACGTCGTAAAATAAAAAAAATATTTAAAAAAAAAAAAAACGCGTCGATAAAAAAAATACGACATTACTTATTACACGACGGCTGTTTCGTGTTGTTATTAGCCGATGAAAACGATTGACGACAGCACGGGAGAGGCTGTTTTTATATATGTATATATACATAAAACTGTATTGTTCCTTTTTTTACGAGTTTAATTATTCGCTTAATCGCGTATCGTTGCACACTGCCATATACAATGCAGTATAATATTGTTTTCGATAGCGACACAAGTCATCCTCGTTATATATCCTCGTGGTCGGACGACGAACCTGGTCCCGATGTTGAGGGGGGGGGTGAGCAAAAGACGTTTTCCAATAAAGTATACTAGCAAAAATATTGAAATAGAAAAACTAAACAGGGTATATACTCGTACGTAATAAAAAATAATAGTACGATTGTTTAAAACCAATAAACTTTGTACATTAAATCGGTATAATTTTTTAAACTTTTGCGTTCCGAGCGCGGCGAGAAGCTATTAGTTCTACTAAGACTTTCCGGAAAACACTTTCGGTTACTAAAACAATTCTACAATTTTCACATTATACTTCAAAATATGCAAATGTTTTGCCCAGTGGTACACATTTTTCTAGATCTCCGATAGGTTTTCTAGAAAATTAAAAAAACTGATAACAAATGACGATACTTTGGTTTAATTTCAGTGGGTTTCTGCGTTACCATGTCTATAGTATATTAGTATAAGTACTCTAATCGTCCAGTTTATCGAGCTCCGCTCAGAATCGTTTATCGATTGCAATGATTCATCATTGATTTTTTAATATAACTGAATTTCTTTGTTTACCATGGCTTCCCGATTTCCCACCTACAACCGCAGCCTATACCCGGTGGCCATGGTGCGATGTCGTATATTTTTCTCTATGTTTTAATCTCTAAAAGCGTTTAAAAATGTACTTTTGCTCGTTTTGCGTAAACGCGTATTCACTATAACTGAAACCGTCGGCGGTATCGCGTCCTCTAAACGATTTTTTGACATGATGTACCAAAGATGTACACGATAATCTTAATTCTTGTAGGTCGTAGGTTTAGATGTACCCACTCGGAGAGTACGATTTTTTTGTAAATTAATTTATTGTTTTAATTACAAGTTTATAAAAACCGTAGCGTGTACGAGGGGGGGGAGAGGAACAAATTTAATCTTGAAATTATAATTTATAGTTCAGCCAAATTTCTTATTCAATAAATAATAATAAGCTTATTCTCGACACTTGGCTGAACTATATTATGATATAATTAAATTACATTTTATAGTCGTTGTATTCTTAAGCCAATAACGTGTGGGGTGGACATAACTCCTATGATTTATTCGGGAGCACGTCTGTTTCTAAAACAAATTTGTGCGGTGCGAGTCCGGAATTCTACGATCCAGATTTCTAGATTCCAGGTTTATATAGGCGGAATCGATTTATTCGCGATAGTTTCTGACCAAATCACCCTCGAGCACGCTACTGGATTGTAAACTACGAACTTTAATATAAATTCTATTCGTATTGCGCATTGGATTTGCCAAGGAATTCGCTCGCGGCGGCGGCGTCATTATGGCGGATTATATTTTATTCGCGTTTGACCGCGCGCGAGTCAAGTCTGCGGTAACCCGCTAATAATAATAATAATAATAACGGCAGAGAAGAGACGCTGCGCCGGACCACTTACAAGGTACCTCTACCTCTAATATTGTCTGCTATAACAATCTCGCGACGTTTCCGTTTTGTGCGCGTACATTTATTATTATTATAATATACGTATGGCGACGTGTACGGTCTTCGGTGGTTCCGGGTAGGCGTTCCCGACCGATCCGGAAAACGGGTTTGGCGCCCTCGCGCGGCCCATATATAGCCGAGAGGCCGAACGCCGTGCGCTGAGTGAATTTCGTTTGATGTTTGCGCCGCGACCGGCCGACCGAACGGTTGACAAACGACGGGGACATTAATGGCAATGATAACATACGCGGTTAATATAATTTGCCACTTTTATATCTCGCGTAAACTTTATAATGGAAAACTAAAGTGTTTTGTGTTTTAATATCGCCAACCGTTTGTCAAATATAATTAAATAAATCGTCAATTATTATTGATTTTCAAGAACAAAATTTAAATTTTTGTACCTTTTTATTAATTTTTTTCGAGCAAATAATTCTTTTGGACTTACGAGAAATAATATATACATATTTTTTAATGAAAATATTACGTTCTACACATTTTTTTTCTCGGTAATTGCTATATTTCTTTAGTTAAATTCAAAAAGCAACGAAATTCTTTGCCTATTTTTAAACTTCCCAGGGGCATGGTAGGTGGAGAGGGGTGGGGTGAGTAGCTGTACCAGTTTTATCAAAAATTACTTTCTTACAACAATGAAAAACGGGAGGGGGTCAAAAATTTGAAAGTTTAAAAATAAGAACCACCCTGTATATTAAACATGATATTATGTAGTGATACTATATAAGTACAGCAGGGAACGACGAAAGAGAGAGAGAGAGAGAGAGAGAGAGAGAGAGAGAGAGAGAGTGAGAGAGTGATAGGGAATAGATTGAGACGAGAAAAGGAGAAACGACAAGTATAAGGAGATAATATACGAGTTGACGATCGTGTAATAAGGGGAAAGTCAAAGGAAAAAGGTATGTGTGTAGGAGTATAATTGACGAAGGAACGGTGATGGAAATCCGAGGACAAGAGTTTAGAGCTGAGTGACGTATGGATGTAAATGCGAAGAGGAAGAAGAAAACACCGGAAACGGAAACACTTGAATATTATTACGGTTTATCTGTGGATTTGGGAATCGATAAAACAAACCGACTTCGGGTAGACCGCTGCCCTGGGAATCGGTCACGCCGGGACTCTAAACAGTCGGTGTTACAACTGATTTCGGGTTTTCGTTATTTCTTTGGGAAAAGTGCCCCGATTTTATCGTTATCGTTATCGTTATTTATTAATTTATTATTAGTTTTTTTTTAGACGAAACCGTTCGCGCGTGCCCCCGACGCCCGTTAATATTATACCGTCCGGTTGTGTGTTCGGTCGTTTCGCACGGTATACCTAATAAGTATACGCGTATAATAATAATAATAATATATTCGGACAGAACCGCGGTTGATGGCCGAGAAACCACGAAACTGACGAAATAACAATAATAATAATAATAATAATAATAATAATAATGATGGTAATAATATGTGTGCTGTGCTCGTGTGCGCGGTATATATAATACATAAATATAATATAATAGGTGCGTACGAAAGAAGAAAGGATTCCTTTCGTAACAATCGATGCAAATCGCGGGCGCGCGCGAGCTCGCGGTTTTATAACGTCGCCGTCGTCTTCGTCGTCGTTGTCGACAATCACGTCCGTCGTACGTATGCCCACGTCGACCAGAGAAAATCGGTAATGCGGCGGCGGCGGCGGCGACGACCGCGACGCGAAAACATTAATTTTCCGAGGAATGTCTCATCGATAGTTTATAACGACGGTAATAATAATTATTATTATTGTGCGTGGAAAAAAAGATACTTGAATATTATTGACGACGGCGACGATTCTGTGTTTAACACGTCCGCGCAGAAAACGTGCGCGCCCGGCACCATATAAAAGAAAAGCGCTCCGATAACCGCGGAATAACAACAATAATTATTTCGTTATCAGCGCACGGCGCACGCTGCAATTTTTCAATTACTTATTTTAATTATTAATTTTCTGTAACATTTTATTTTTATGCAGGAGGTATTCCCCTCAGACATAGTTTTGATATTCAATTCAATTTGTACAACAATTATTTTTATTACGGTTCATTTTTTCGATGTACAAAATCCTGACCAACATAACTAAATTGCATTTTAGGCGTATAACAAAACAATTGTAATATTTTATGGTGTATATTTATGGGTACCGAGACACGTTTGAATATTTAATTCAATTTTATTAACCTTTACCTACATTTGCAATCCTAATGTTCTTAAATACAGCAGATTGGTCAGTTGATTTAAAATCAATGTTCAATTTTCTGCCTCTCCGAAAATATTTTCTATATACGCCACTGTCCCGCCTGGCCGCCTCGTTTAACTACGATAGAAACTTTATTATTAAACGCTTCACACGGATATTTTGTTGTGCAATTAATTTGCGTAAATTTTTTTTTTTTTTTTTATAAGACAATATATAGTTACAAAATACTGTTTCAGTTTTTAACTAATAGACATTCGTTTCTTTCGTCGCTTCTACAAAAAAGGTAGGATTTAAAAAAGAAGTTTATATTTGCTCCGTGTCTATATGTGATAATTTGAATGACCATATATTTAATAATAAAAAAAAAAAAATACATACTCTGCGCATAAATATAAGAAAAACTATCGAAAACTATATTTAGACTTAAAAAAAAAAGTATTACACACACATAACATCAACAACAACAACAAAAACAAAACTACGATTTCACTCAGTTTTTTAAAAACGTTTGAATCCTTTCGAAGGCCAAAGTAAAAAATAACTTGTTTCTCGAATCAAATTTTAACAAAAACGCCGACCACTCGAAAACCAATGTCGTGGAATTGTTTTGAAGTATACTGCATGTATATATATATATATATATAAACCATTTTAGGACTCGCACGGTTGCGCGTTTCTCGAATGAATTGCTGGGAAACGCACGGGCTTCTAATATAACTGCGGTTACCCTTGTCCCTGTTCGGAGTTTTGACGGTCGTCGGTATCGCGGGAATGGCTTTTATCAAAGTTACCAATATTTTGATTAACGTACAATTTTTTTCTTGCGGCACAATACCTATTGCGGTTCGATTTATTGTATATTTCCACTCACAAATCGATAATATAATGATCGCAGTAAGATTTACCCAATCTAGAGTTAGTTTTTTTGTTTAATTGTGGCGACCAGGAAGTCTATAGCAGACGGTGTTGCGCGTTTAAAAAAAAAAAAGAAGAAATTTCTGAAAAGTTTTTTCCCCGACAGTTTAATTAATATAATTATATATTTTACAATCATTGTTCTGACTACGGTCAAAATTTAATTATAACAGGTTTTTTTTTTTTTTTTTTTTAATTATATTGATATACTAATATATTACGTTTATATTGTGCGTTTACTGTTCATATAACATTTCTCTCTCTCTCTCTCTCTCTTGTAATTTAAGATTAATATACTTATTATTACCTATACGCGAATTGTGTAATGCAATGGAAGTAATATTGTGTTCAAATAGGTTTTTCTCGGTTTGTCGTTTATATATATATATATATATATATAATACAAATCGTTATAAACGTTTCTGAAATTAATCATTACGGAACACTATATAATATTACTACTACTACTACTACTACATATCGCCATATAATAATAATGATAACGCGTCGAAGAACGAACGTAACCACAACCTTGACGAAGCGATCAACCGGACCCGGCGAGATAGGCGAATACCTGTATAGTTGTGACAGTACCTGCAGACATTATTATAAACTCGTACTAATACAAGAGGAAAACGTACGATACGTGTTTGTGCGTATACGGTTATATTGTGTCGTTTCGTAAACTTTTCCCATTTCGGATATAATTTCACACGACGCACAATATAATAATAATAATAATAATAACAACAATGTACGCGCACGTTTTTCCGATAATCTCGTGCGCGTGACGTATACCAATTTGCTTGTTACAATATAATTATTGTTCGGTTATACGATCGTACGCGAATTCGGCGATACAAGAGGAGGGCTCGGCTCTCCGAAATTCACCGTTATCTAATCTGTTATACGACGACCGGGGGAGGGGGAGGGGACCTTTCGATAACATTTTATTGTTGCGATGTTGCGAACATTGTTCCGAAATTCAGTGTCGTCGACTAAGTTTCCGTCGGATCTAGCGTTCAATTTTGCCGATTGTTCCGATCAATATTTCTCGTCGGATATTGTTTGCCGGCGACAAGGAGGTGCCCCGTCGTATTTGACGGCCTAGGGAAAATATCGCAATCGTATGATTATGTCCCGTAAACCGACACAATCACAATATTTTGGTATCCTTAAATAATTTTAAAAATGTCGGAACATTTTGAAATTTTGACCACTTCGGTATAAGTATTCGGTGAAAATGTCAGGTTATCTAAGTGTGTTATTATTACCTGAATTACAAAACAAAAAAAAAAGAAATAAAAACAGAAACAGTTGTTACGTAAATATTTCAGTTCTTCCGAAGCTATTTCTCCATTATTAAAAAAACTACAAGGAAAATAAAAAAAATTACCTCTCCAATACAACAACTAGGCAATATTTTCTACCAGAAACCACTAAACCACTATGGTAACGAATAAGTTGACGATCGGAGCAAGAATTCTAGTAGAAAAGTTTTTCCCGGATAGAAAAAAAACAAACACACACACATCGTAGTAAACAGATTCGTTCGAAATCGAAAACACTTTAAAAATCGAAAATGTCATAAATGCAAAATAAAAGTATCAAAACCGAGTTGTTATGAATGATTGAGCTTAGAAAAAAAATTCAGTTACAAATACACAACCCTCCCTAATAACTAACCGATTATAATAAGAAATATCGGAAATAGAAAAAAATCGAAAGAAAAGAAAAACCAGAAAACCGAACGATTGTAAAATTTAAAACTAGGATTTTCGGTATATTCGGTTTTATAATATTATGTCCGTGTATCATCGTCGGTAATTCACACGGGCAGGGATGATCGCAAGGGGGGTTTGAGGGGGTTAAAAATAAATTACCTGACCTACTACTAAATTTAATGATTGTTTCGAAGTTTCTCATACAAGAGACTTACAAATCAAATAGATTAATATATATGTACATACACACGGGTACTTCAATAGTAATAAAATATGATATGTTTGAACATTTAACATTTTTTCCTGCGCACGGACATAATAATAACAATATGTGTTTAAAATATTGGATTTTGCGTTCGCGATCGACTGAAATGGAATGCACGCGTGCAAGAGTTATATTATATTGTATTTTTATGCATTACCAATAATGGTATTTCTATTATAAATGCCGTGCGATCGACAGAAAATGCACAATATGGGTGGTTTTTTTTCCCCTCGCTCGTTATTATTAGAAATCATATTCGTGACTGCGACAACACGTCGGAGCTTATATAGGAGTGCCCGTGAATAAACCGCTATAAACATATTATTATTATTATTAATGCTTTTTTTTTTTCGCGGGTAGGCCGTCGTCGTGTGTGTGTGTGTGTGTCTCTTAATAAGAGACTCGGTCTTGCGTTATTGTGACTCGACGAAAAATCCGATTTTCGGATCGGCCATTACGGTATTATTAATATTATTATACCCGTCGCGCCGTCGGATAATAATTTTATTTTTCTTTCTAATATTGTATTAAATTATTATTACGCGGCACGCAGGCCCGGCGGTGTGTGCGAGTGTGACGAGTGACGACGACAAATTATTATTGTTGTACAGGTACACCCGGTCTGCGTTTAATATTTTTCTCGTGACCGTTTCCGAGTGCTGCGCGTCTAATCGTGAGAGTGTCGTCATCGCGTCATCGTCGTCGTCGTCATCACGTCGTCGTTGTCGTCGTCGACCCCTCACTGCCCTTCCCGTCCGACAATCGCTTTTTACCGTACGCCGCCGCCGCCGGTGGCGTTTTCCCGGCCGAATCTAATCGTTCGTCGCGTGTGGCTTCGTACGCGATTAACGTAATAATTTTAGCGGCGAGCCGATATGACTTTTTTTTTCTTCCCACCCCGATATCCGATATTTTGATATTTTAAATTAGAAAACCCGCGGCCGGGTATGAAAATCAACCGAATACGTCGGTTCAAATAAAATCCTATTTTTTAGAAAAAAAAAAAATATATATATATATTCCAGAAACATATTATTGCTGGCGGTTTTTCTCCAAAAATCGAATAACGATCACTTCCAGCGGCAATAGCGAATAAAACATGTACAATAAAGGGGACGAGTGGGTTAGCGGCATTGCGGCTTATATAGCATTGAAATATTGTAATATAAATAAATAATTTCAACTAAGAAAATATACAATACAATAGGAGGTTTCTATTATATAAATATAAATATTTTTATTTATTTTTTTGTGGGGCGACAGCGTTAAAATTTTACCAGGGACGTCAAAATGTTTACGTAAATCCCGGCAGCCCACTAATTTTTTTTTCACCTGTTTAAAATCAATTTTTTAGATCCAAGAACCATCCGTATATTTGAATTTGTATTTTTTTCATTTTTTTTCTTCTCTAAAACGACGGACGCGACGGTATAATATAGGAATATTTTTAAGGACGTTACGAGCTGCCGCCGGCCACCAGGACTCGCCTCCATAACGCGACCGCGCAGCATAATATTATTATTATTATTTTTTTTTATTAGTAATATTATTACTATTATTATTATTATTATTATTATTATTATTATTATTATAACGTTGTCGGTTTCTTGTCGGCACGTAATTATAAAAGTATATACCTAACCGTACACGGGTACCGAGAGCCGCGTGCTCCGGCCGTCTCCGTGGGAGGCCTATAAAAAACGATGACGGAAACTGACGAGAATCTCAAAGTCGCGGTGTCGCGCATTATAAATCGTCTATAATTATATATAATAATAATAATATTATTATAGACGACGAGAACGAGACGGTATACCAGCCCCTATTTGTATTTTATTTTTTTTTGAGATATATTAAGATGATGTAGAGACATTGGGGGTTACGCTTTATACTACTTCTAAACCATTCAAATTAACAAAAAAAAAAAAAAAAAACAATTGCCTAAAATTAGTTTAACAATAAAATCTTAACAATAGTGAAATTTGCCGTAGGGTACCGTACAATAGAAAGCTGCAAACATATCGTATATTACCGTACCAAATTTTTACCATATGATAACATTCTATCGATTTATTCTTTGTAGTCTGTGTTGACAATCATAATTAACAACTGCATTTAAAATGTGTGCGTTTAAGTACATATTTATTTGTACACATTTCTCAATTCCATACTGCACACTTTCTGTCGGGGTTTACTAAAAAATAGGGCCTGCGGTATACACCTATATAATATACAGAGCGATTTTCGCCGAGGATTTTTCAAGTGAAAAAAAATTGATTCCTGTTTTATCCCCGCAAATTTAAAACATTGTTATACGAGTTGACAGATGGCTAACTGACGTTTTCATTTTTATGCCAGTCGCCGTATACGTGCGATCAAAGGCGCACATAAGGCAATTTTCAAGGTGTAACTATATACTCATTTCAGGTACAAGGAATAGAGGTAAAGTATGACAATAGTGTTTTAAAATAAAGCTTAAACGATTTCATAACGGTTGAAAAAAAAAACAGTAATAAAATTCACTTAAAATCCTCTAAGAAGATCACTGGAACATGATAAAAAAATCACTTTGTATGTATATATATATATAATATATAAACGTATATATACAATATACATACAGCTGGAGTGGTACGAAATGAATTACTGGACTATGAAGACAAAGGAAAAATCATGGTTCAATGGAGTTTTTTTCCTAGTCAAAACATGCATCTTATATATTATAAAAATATACCCGAGTGAGAGGAATAAGAAAATTCATTGACGATTTTAATTTGGACGTTTTAACAGAAACCCGAATCGTGGAAGCCAATAAAATCCGGATTTTTGAATTTATGTCCGTATCACTGATATCTATACTAGCCGAGATAATATAGTAGCTAATTATAACTTATGAGCCACTTCACATCTAAAGATACTTTTCTGTTTTAAGATTGTTACAGATATACCTGTATCGATATGATGACAATATAATATGCAATCTAATAATATTATTGTAAATTTGAACGCAATACAAATTAAAAATATAAATATAAATTATTCGTCTGCGTGACACGGAAATATAAATTTAAATAATTACGCTTTATTAAAATTTAAAATAATTATTTAGTAATCCGGCTGTTCTGTACTTTTGGTTTATAGTACAATATAAATTTTAAATTCTACAACCATTTTCTGAAAAATGTTGATACTACTGCTGCAGGTTTCACTTCAACTTACTGGATTTTGGACATCGACCGTGACACGATGACACGATTGGTGTATAAAAACTACAACAATTCGTTGGACAAAACGACAGTGTATGGTATGTATTCGAATACTTTTATTTGAATACGTTACAAGTCTGTTTATTTCAATATATATATATATATATATATATATATATATATATATATATATATACAGATGTAAGGAGGTACCTTGTTCAATTGTTGAGTTATGGCGTTGTGCGTGTTTATTATTTTCTTTAGGCGTTTCAAAGTCATCACAGCAATCTTGGAAACGACTGTAAACGAATAATTTGTTAACTGCATTATTGTGCGTTATTTACGTTATTTGAAATAATATGTTTATTATAATATTATCGTGTTTTTTTTTTTTTTTTTTTTTTTTTTTTTTTATAAAAACGACATTGGTTTAAAAATGTTTTGATTTTGTCGAATGATGCAGACTTTCTGTTTTGTTTTAATTTTGTTTCCTCTGCGTGGACGCACGTTTGAAAAACAAACACGCTATTTTATAATAATTTTTGTCTACTTGGTTGTGTTTTTATTTCAGACTTATAAACGATACATTACAAAAGTATTTCGCGTACAAATACAGATATTATAAACAAATATTTGAAAACAAGTATTCGATTTCGAATATACAAATACTTAAAATACATCGGCGCCAAGTCATATTTCCGTGAAAGTATATCAAACGTACGTATTCGAATACTGAAAAGATATTTGGATTGTTTTTATTCGAATACTTTGCATGTCTGTTTATTTCAATATAATATCGCCGTGTGTACAACAGGTGTGTGGAGGTACGCCGTTCAATTGTCGAGTTATGGCGGCGTGCGTGTGTACATTATTTTTATTAGACGTATCAAAGGCTTTGCGGTAGTCTTGGATACGACACTTTAAAAGCAATAAATCGTCAACCGCGAAATTCTGTTTAAAAAATTTACGTTATTCAAAACAAACGGTGTAATTATTATAATATTATATCGCGTCATTTCGCGGAGGACACGCGCGTCCGTTGTCATTCCTGTACAGTCGGGCGCATACGATTATAGTATTATAATAATAATACGCATGTACATAGATACCCGTATTTGTAATATATTATTATACGACGTTTACAAAACATTTACGACGATGACCGGTCTTTCGGGAGGTGTATATTATTATATTTTATTATGTATATATATATATATATATATATATATATATATAGAAGTCACGTTAAGTCACGTGAAAGCATGCGCCGAACCCTCGGGTTATATGTACGGTACTACCAGTGTATTCGAATATACTGTATAGAATGTCGAAGGCAAAAGGAACAACAACGAAAAAAAAAAAAAATAATAAAAAACTGTTGTGTTATTATAATATATTATTATTATGTAAACGGTCAATCTCATAAAACGACTTCGTCTCGACCGCAACAAGTGGAAGCTGCAACGACGGCGGCAATACACGATTAATACAATTTATAGATTAATCGAATATAATATAATATTATAGAAGGAAATTTCACTTTGGCGATTTTTGTAAAACTGATACGTTTCGCGGCAATGCCCAGAATCTAAAATAATAATCGTAAAATATTCCATTAAATACCACTCTTCTCTAGTTTCGGGATTCGGAGATTTGCGGATATCCCTCTAAACGTACGGAATTTATCACATTTTATACGGTCAACGGTTCCGTGGATTATTTCGTGCACTCGTAAACACACGTTTACTAAAATGTTGTTTACGACATTTATAAATTGTTTACTAAAATAATAGACTATAATATCTCGTATCTCAGTGAACAAAACAAATCCGAAAACAGTTATTATCTCCGACGATTGTTATCCTTCAATAGTTGGTTTTTAAAAGGATTACGAAAAACCGACTCCGGAAATGAACGTACGACGACGACGTCCGCGTTTATATATTAATATGCCAAACGTTTTCCATTCTAATTTTCGAAACATATTCGAATAGGCATGCAAAAATAGCAATATTTTTTTTTTTCGCCCGTATAGTACGTTTAGACGTAGTGTGTAACGATGATCGTATGACGGAGAGTCGCGTTCTAATATCGCGCCAAACACACGCGTCCTTGGACTACCATAATCGGTATGCAACCGCGCGAGTAGGTTGGTATATAATAATATAATATATACGATTTAGCCTTAATTCGGCCTTCTTTTCAAAAACGTATCGAATAATAATTTTTTTTTTTTTAATTCTCTCTATAGGTCCGATTAATTTAAATACGTTTTTTTTTTCTGATAAATAAAACGACATATTATTATAATATTATATATATTACCGACTATATTATATCGAAAACTCACGTCATATTTTTTTATTTCTTTTTTTTTTTCTATTGAATATTATCCCACCGACGAAATCATCGCGTACGCCTAAACACGTGCACCGGGTTTTAACTGCACTTTCGTAACGTGTAGTACCGTCATAATAATATATAATATATTGTTCGAACGCACAACGACGGATTTAATGATTATTTATTTGTTAGATAAAAAAACAAAAAAAAAAACAAAACCCGCGAAAATTATTTAAGTATATTAATATTATTAATAAACGACGTAGACGGGCATAATACGAAGTAACTCGAGAGTCATAGCGGATAACCGCGCGATCGACCGGCGATATTAGCGCGAAGCTCGTTACTGACGGCGCGGTCACGAGCCGCCGCCACCGCCGCCGTTGCCGCGAACAGGTCTCGTGAACGGCGGAGCAGCGCCCTACCTGTTCGTCCTTCCTGGTCCATTGCTTCATCATTCACTCCGACGGCTGCTGTTACGTTATTATGTATTTACGACGACGCCTACGCGGGACGACCGAGTCTTCGAGAGATGCGTGTATAATAACCGCCGGCGCTCGGAATTGGAAAAATAAACACAAATAGAGAACGACTTTAAAAGAAAATTAAAAAATATATATAAAAAAATAGCGTTCCATCCTTGTAGTTTTTTAAATCGACCCCCTTGAACGCCACTTTTAACGAACACGGGCAATTCAATACTTAACCGTTTACAAAATGTTTAGATTTTGGTTAAATTACAAGGCAAATGTGCCATATGGACAATATACTAATAATAATATTTTACGACTATAACTATTAAATTCTAGAAAAGAATATTTACAATACACAGCGGTTTTTTGAAAATATCATTATTTGTAAAATGAAACGTACCAATAGAAATAATTAGTAAGAGGACGCTTTATTTAAATAAATACAAATAATAGAGGAGCTCCGTCCCGCTGCGTACCCTATCAATTCGAGCACTGCGTTTAACAATTACCAAACGAGAAATACGATAAGAGAACTTTTTTGTAATGTAATTTTGGATCTGGTCGAAGGAGGTACTTTTTTTTAAAAAATTTTCTTGTAGTTTCCTTTGTAATAATATTTACGCAATTTAATGGTTTTCTGTTATATTTGATTATGTTTTTTCGTTGAAATTCAGTTGAAAATAATTGTAAGGACATGATGTTTCACCCTATACTTATATTACTCATTTCTACAATCGTAGTCAATTTTGAAAACATTCTGACAATTGTCATGATCATTATCTAGTTTTTTTAGTTTTCTCACAAAATTTGAGACACGATTCGTCATAAGAAGTACGTACTGATTAAATAGAAAAACGTTAACGGAATGCAAATCGTTTTGTTTTTTCATATAATCGTATAAATCACGAAGTTTAGCGTACCCGCTGTTTCCAATTTATGTAGATAAAACTTTTTTTGGCTCCCCATAAATATGATTATAATATTCCCCACTCCGTTCAGAATCGTTTTTCGTCACCAACGATTTACAGATATAATTTAAAAACTCACCTCTATATCCTACCATCTCAACGTCCCGCCTACAACAGTGGCCTAAAGTATGTAAGTCTATATTATTTTTATAACGGCGTTATTTAAATATATACGTATATAGGTACTCATCGCGTGCCGTCATAAATATTTATTATAATAAATCGCTGCGGGGGTACTATTGATACAATAATAAACTGTTCCGTAAAAATACAACGATAAATCATTGCAAAAAAAAAAAAACGATTTTGAGTGGAGCTCGGTTGAACGTTAATAAATTAAAATTTAAAATTCAATTCGGTTATATTATATATATACAATTTACAGTTTTTCGTTATTTTATGAGTTTCGGTTAAACCTGTTTAAATAAATTTAAATTTAAAATTGTATTACTATAAAATAAATTACGATTTTCGTGTTTTTAACGAGTTTAAACTTTAGTTAGAAATCGTAATGCTGATTTCGAATAGCTATAAATAACTCGAAAAATGGAAGAATATCCTGAAAATTTTACCAAGTCTAGAAATCGCTAGTACATTAAGGAGTTCGGAGAAAATGTTTTCCGAAATTTTACGATTATTAAATTTTATTGTTCGATTTACTTCATTGAATTACAACTAAAATATAAAATCGACTTTTACAAAAACCTACGTTTTTACTCGTGGTTTTTTTATTATTTAGAAAATTACAAGAACTGTCGAATGTCTACTGTAAAAAATGTACAAAAATGCTAATAAGAAATCTTATGAAGTTTTCGATCGGGGCACGTCAAAATCGCTAAAAACTTTTTTACAGAAAAATGAATTCGCGAGTGCACATTATAAAAATATAGTAAAAGTCAATGTTTGAGTGCATATGTGTGTGTGTGTGTGTATGCGATCCACAGCCAATCAATCGCACACAGAGATCTGAAAAATATAGAATCGGGTTTATGCATGTCGAAACCAGAATTTTAAATTTCTAATTAGTTTTTTATTTTTTTTATTAATTAAAAATCGAAATTTTCTGGAAATTAGTAGGGGAAACTTTGTTTAGTGTCTAAATATTTTTTTAATCGTACAAAATATTACGTGGATGGGGAGGGGAGGCGTCACTGCACACTGGTACGGGCTTTTATTTTATCTACAGATATGCTTTGGTATATTATACAGTACCAAATATAGGTGGTAATAAATTATTAAATTTGTTCATTTTTATACGTGAAATATACTCGTATAAAATTTTTTAGTTTCGATACCTCCTAATTATACGCTCGAAAAAGCGAACGTATGTATGACGTATGTCGTCGGCGGGCAATTTATTACCAAAAACCGGCGCAGCTGTCCAAAGACGACAAAAATATAAAACGACATTTGGTAGGCGTTTTTATGATACGGGCAAACATATCGGGCGCGTTAGGTATGCATACGGAGTGTGTGTGTGCAATGGAAAAGAACAATCGAAACTAAAAAAAAAAAAAAAAATTCTAATATATTTATATTTTACAACGAAATTGAAAAAAATAATAAACTGCAATATTTTAAAATAACACGGTCGGTGTATTATATTATTCGGATATAATTTTATAAACGTACTTGTTCGTTCTTTTTATACACGGTCTAAAAATTCCATTGTCGTTTACACGCGCGTGTGTATTCAATTTTCAAATGCAGAGCCTACCTCGTCTATATATCTATAAAATATAATAATACATTATATAGTCTGATATCCGACACGATGATGGTCGACAACCTAACCGATGTAATGGTATTTAAAGCGTTTTTTTATGCTGTGTGTGTGTGTACGATGCGTACCTACTGAAATACTGACCTTTCTGTCACGGTCGTTTGCTCTAAATAATATATATTTTATTTCTCTATATTTACGGCAAGTTTATCGCTGGTCCGTGGCATCGCGGTTCTCGTTTTAAGGGTATTCGGTCTGTAGCACACCGAACGCATTATTTTATTTTATATACAATATAACATACGTACACTCGGACGGTTTTCGTTCTAAATCGCGCGCACGACGCTTCGATGTCGATAATATAATATACGTATCTTGTTTTATTATTTTGTCGACTGAGAGACTGATCGTTTTCGTCGTGGGGAGAGGGAATGGCAATGGGGATCATCCCCCACGGGACAAATTATCCGGACGCTAAGCCCCCACTGCAAAAAAATCTATAGGTTTCAGTCGTCCGTGTCCCGGCAATTTTTATATCGAAACAAAATCCGAAACATTTGAGTAATCGTTGACATTGCCGACTGAAATTCGTAAACAATAATTGAATTCCAATTAAAACGATACAAATAAACTTTTTAACGATGAAAATGGAACGATATTAAAATTCGTATTATTTTTTAAGAACTTTCTTAACATATTTATTTTAAAAATCCGTTAAAAAAAGAAAACAATTTTTCGAATTAAATTACGACATTTTCAAAAATCGTTTCGGCGCCACCGGTTTTTGGGCTCTTGCAAAAATCGCTTTTGGCCGTTTTAGATTCCACCAAGTGTAATAGTGACGAAATAGGATACATTTGTATTATTACCAGTTTTACTAAGATGTGTTTTCTCTCTTACTCTCTCTTTCTCTCTCAGAAAACCCTTTTTCGGTAAGTAAATCTGATCTGAATTTTACATCGCCGTACCTTAAAAGAAAATCTAAACGTTGTTTCTATAATCTATGGTCAAAGTATTATCGTACTATGTTGGATGTCAATAAAAAAAAAAATGATATCGTGATATTTCCGGCAAAGCAAGTGTCACGTCATTTGTTTTTATCATGGTGTAATCGAGCATCATTTCGTATCAAGACTGCAGAAAACGGTAAATTATTAATAATAAACGGTAAATAATTTAAAAAAAAAAAAACATTCAGGTACTATTCAGAAACACCATATTTATGGAAATTAGACCATTGCAGTATAAATAATAATGTGTTGAAAAGTAAAAGTTTGAAAATTCATCTAATTAAAACCAT
This sequence comes from Tuberolachnus salignus, assembly GCA_956483605.1. Lineage (NCBI taxonomy): Eukaryota > Metazoa > Arthropoda > Insecta > Hemiptera > Aphididae > Tuberolachnus > Tuberolachnus salignus. The sequence goes on from OY101436.1 coordinate 11,693,107, forward strand.
TATATTGTACAATTATAATTGAAGCATATAAAATTATATACACATACATATTTTCGAAATAATGTTCATTATAAATAGTATCTATAGATGCGTAACATTTATGATGTACTATATAATTATTAGTATAATTTTTAAAATTTTAAATATTCGAAATGTATAAATTTCCGCCATTCTTATATAGATAATCCTGTTTTATAAAACAATATTACTAGAATATTATTAATTTTAATTTAATATTTATTTTCCGAGTTCTTAGGTTTAATATTTGTAAACAAAAATTAGAATATATAGGGTAATCTCATATCTGTACGCAACGATTAAATATATTGCAAACAAATAAATTTGTATTCGCATAAAACTATGTGAAAATGTCAAATAGCTTTAAATAGCTCGTAAAACGTCAGAATATTTTGAAAATTGTACAACGTCTATAGTAACTGCTATTGTAAGTATTCGGTAAAAGTTTCAGGGCTTTATGATTATTGTTCACTGAATAACAACAAAAAATTAAATTTGTAAATATTCCCGACGTTTTTACCCTGTTTTTCCACTATTATTAAGCAAAACTACAGGGAAAGTCAAAATATGACCTTCCTATTACACCGATTAGATAACATTTCCTAGCAGTAACCACCCCCAAAGTCGATGATCAGAGGAGGATTTCTAAGTTATTTTAAAAGATAGAAAAAAAACCTACGCTCAGATCTAAAACTTGGAGGTAAACTTAAGCGACTTTTATTTATCATAGTTTTGTAAAAATAAAACTTTACTTTAACCCTTTTATACTGTTATTTTGCTATTTTCCTACCCCAGTAATTATTTTTAATACACTTTTATTATTCATTGACATACATATTTTTTTATAGTTACCGGTCGGTATAATGTTCATAATTTACCTCATACGTGTTGTTTGTAGACATATTTCCCGTTTTAGTTACGTCGTCGGCTCTGACACCACGCGTTTTATTATATACGAGTATTTGTATTTTATCGCTTTTATTGTATTATATTATGGACTCGAAAATTGTAGGTACCTTTATTAGAAATCAGGAACGCAACGCGCGCGTTTTAGTTTTCCTTACCAGTCGTCCCCTTAAGAATCGGCTACGACTATACCGGACGGATAAATTCCAGACAAAAAAAAAAAAAAAAACACGGTCTGTTAATGGCGTTGACTTTCCCCTTATTATTGTGAGCTGCCCACCTGCCGCAATAGGATGATAGTAATGATGTGTACATACTTACGCGTGTGGAACGCGATGTTAACGCAATTTGATCTCGGCAAAGCAATTGTTTATTGTTATAGTAATTGCAGTTCTATTACTCGAAATTCGTCTTTTTTTTTTCCACACGTCCAAGACGGATCGTCGGATCCAAAAGTGTTATGGGGATTTTGTGTACACGTACAAGGGAAAGATGATATACAAATGTCTTCTACCGGCGGGCCGGCCGTTCGCGGAGGCGCTATATAATATTATTCCGTTTGAAACCGATCCGGAAACGTGTTAAACCACTTTTGTTCTTTTCTATTGTGTGTACGCCGTCGTTTATTATGTCGTTGTTGTTATTGTTGTTTTTGTGGTCGTTATTTTCATTTCTTTACGGCGTCAAAGCGCGCGCGCGCGCGGTCGGATGAACATGTCTGTGGATACGCGAGAATGGAAACGACAGGCCGCTGTCATCGTCCCGACTCATCGGCGATTTATACGCACGCGGCGACGGGAAACGCTATAACATAATAGACAGCTGTAACAGTGGTGCGGCCGAGATTTTGGAATAATCGAATCCGAAAAATGATTTTCGAACAAAGACGGACGTTTTATTGTTAAAGAAAAAAAAAAATCTATAGTTTATCGTATTTAAGATTCCGAGCGGAATGAGGTTCCGAAATGAGTTGGATGAAGCTCTGTGTAAAGCATTTTTTTTTTTTTTTCTGTTTTGTTCAATATAAAGTATTTTCGTTAAGACCGTTAAATTCTACATTTACCCGAGTCAATAATAACATTATTGACATTGACTAAATACAACTAATTCGTTTCAGACTGGCAAATTACGAATATTATAGAAATTGTACATACTATATTATTAACACGTTCGTAAAAAGACGTGCACTTTTCCTTACTTACTTTTTTTTTTTTTTAACTCGGTTGTATATTTTAGGTTTTTTTCTATAACTATTTCGCTATATTTAAATAATATCGGTAGCCAGTAGGTTAGTAGGTATACGAGTAGGCTTCAACGTGTGTATTATAATATACGAATAACGAATGTATAAATGTATAATATTTTAATATGTTTTATTATACTGCAGCGTTTTTATGAATATTAAAATGTGTAGTTTCTGTAAACTGGGTTTCCTGTTATACACCATGTCCTAATATTGTTCGATTAGTTCCATACGAATTCAATCCGTATGATAGGATTTATCGCATCGCGTTTAATATTTTAAATTTTAACGAATCGATTATTGTAATGTAGGTAAGCCGCACACGAATAATTAGGCATTTAGCATGCTGTAATAATCGATTTTCTATATAATCTGGTAATACGGTTATTGGTCTTTTATTAAATTTTAGATGCTGAGTGCGTATAGCGTATTGGTTTTGCTATGCGATATTATGTACTTTATTCTTTTTTTTTATCTGTCTGTTAGCAACTTTTCTACCAGAAATATCGCTCCAATCATTAACTTTGGTAGCATATTTTGTCTAGTATTGGTAAATCGCGGAGGTAATTTTTTTTTTGATATTCCTTGTGATTTTCTTAATAGTGGGAGATATTCGGGAAAGCAATTTAAAGAAAAAAGCTACAAAACAAGCTCAACAGATTTCGGTACAGGCACGCTTGGTATACTCGTATAGTACAGACAGATTGGAATGATTAATATACACGAATAGAAAATCATCAATAGGTTATCAGTGTAGTTATTGAATTTGCTTCTTTTTTTTGTAGATATTTATATATATATATATATTTCTAGGCGAGCATTAATATGTGTTTCGCTTTAATATTAATTGAATACAATTTTTTTTTATCGCGATAAAATGCAATTTTGGCAATTTTTTTTTTTATAATTTTTGTATAATTTTAGGAATATTTAAACTCGGTAATGAATTATAAAATAAAAATTAAATTAATGTATTTATAAATATAAATATTTTTATATCACATTTATGTTATGTTCAAAATAGTTATGCACCTACCGATATCGTAATTTGTAATCAACGTTATTTAGTGGTCCGTTATACTTTTCCGTGTCTATTTCGTCCGTAAAAATGCCGAAAATCAAGCCATGTAAATCAACTGTTTAATAAAAAAATTACATTTTTTCAAGACAACTTTCAAAATTATATGTGCAATTTGTAATATATTTTAATGTAATAATGCAATCAATAATAATTTAGTGCGTTTATTAATACAACAATAACTTCACCGCCTTAGTTATCAGACATTCAGTCGGGGGACACCGGGTAAGTATGCGTTTTCGCCGTTTAACATTCTTGTGTATATGTAAATGAGTGAAGTAAATAATTGTTTAAATTTTGCGACCGTATATATATATAGTTAAGTAGGTATACTTATTATAAATCATAAGGAGTGGTATTTGAGAATTCAGCGCTATATGCGTAGTGTATTATTAAAACTCGAAACTTTTAACACATCAACCAGTACTTATATTTACATAGATATACTTATGAATATCTTAGAATTATTTTTCGAAACACGTATCATAAGCTATATTATCGATCTGCTTATGATAACCTATTTATAATCTTAGCATTTGTTTTATTTGTTGCGATTTATTAGTACATATATTAAGGAGTGTTGTTGGCTGTGAACGTTTATCGAGCAAAATATGTAGACCAAACAATAAATTTGGGGGGGGTGGCTTAAAACTTTTAACAGTATGTCGTTACCTCGCCTAAGTACATTAGTAAACCAAATTAAACGCAACGAAATATAATAAATTCGACTGTACGCGAGACCGTTTTTTTTCTTTCTAAATACCCCGTAAAAAAAAAAAAAAAAAAAAAAAAAAAAAAAAAAAAAAAAAAAAAACATAATATATCTAGACTTGTCTAAACAACTTGAATTTCTTCAATTGAATTATTAGTCTTCACGTGATTACATAAACATCCTGCTTCGAAAACAAGAATACCGCTGTGTTATCTAAAAAGGCGAATTCGTTTTTCTCGATATTTCAGAGCTGTAAAATTATAAATTGCCACCTACGTAATTATATAGTGTGTCTTTTATAATGATCTGTTATCTTAATTTTACTTATACTGATTAATTATATTTTAATCATGGGAAACAATTAGGAAAACTAAAAAAAAAAAAAACAACATATAATCGAAATTGAAGACCTTTAAATATCACGTATTGCCAGTTTTTCAACCGAGGAAATGTTAATAAAGTAATTTAAAACCATTCAAATAATTATTATTTAGTAAAACGCCGAATTGTCGGCAAATTTTAAATAAACTAATGTAGTTTCTATTTCCGTTGTTTTATTTTTATTTTTTATATATATAAAATCGACAATTATCGGTTTAAGACAATATAGTAAATATTACAGTATGTTGTTTTTTTAATAAACGCATTGTATAAACCCGACTAATCAAAGTATAATACTATATAGTTTGTCCTTTATAGTTTAAGCAAATATTCGATACCTACAGTGGTATGTTCATACTTATGACCAAACTTACCGTGCGGACTATAGGCGGGAATTTCCTATAATTATAGAGGGAGCTGATATTTTAAATATTTTACTATATTTAAAAAGCCGGTCTCTGCGTTAGCAAAAATAATATCTTACCATGCAAAGTCGAAGTAGATTTGATTTATTTTAGACATCATACGAGTATAGGTGTTTATAATATTTGTGTATATTTGAGGGGAAAGGCTTATTTCTCTGTTTGTACATTTTGAGGGGGCTAAGCCTCAAATTCCTCGGTGTGAACATTTTCCCATGTCGGATGGTGACTAATACGAAATTATATTATATTATATGACGTCTATAGATCGTGTAAGAACGTATCCTGCACGTGCACACAGACGTGTTATAATTATAAAATAATGATATTGCACATAATATACAGTTATTATTTGACCATCATTATATTATACAGTGTGTCGTTTAAATAATATGTATAAAAGTTAATTTGCAATAAGGATCGTAAAATAATAAATAATACGGATTTCACAGTAAATTTGTCTTATTTTTTTTTTTTTTTTTTATATATGTATTAAATACATTTTAAATATTACGATAAACACGGATTCTTTTTTTATCGCCATTTACCCTAATAAATATTAATTTTTGATGAAGTAAATATTTATTTTATACGTATAATGAATTCAACGGGTAAACACCTTTAGGTTTTTTTTTTTAATCATTTTTATGAATTTATATACAATTGATAATGTATTGGTTTTATTATGATATGTTTTTTTTATTTTTTCCCCGTCTATGAACAACTTTTTTACCATGAATGAGACTTGAAAAAGTTAGTGGTATAGATCTCTTATAATGTAGGGGTGAGATATGAAAGGATTTTTGGAATTGCATCCCCTAAATGAGTATGCTCGCAGGTGAATGAGGCCGAAAATTGAATTTCTGGGTTACCTTGGCGACACGGATGAAAACAAAAATAGTTGTTATTATTTGTTTTGGTCGTCACGGGCAAGAAACGGGACCTTTTTTTAAAAAAAAGATTAGTGAGAAGAATAAAAGACCGCGATAAGGCCTGGATAAGGTGGTGGGCAAGATGTTAAATCCAAAGGGGGCGTTTAATTGGGGAAAGATTTCGGCCCGGGAAAATACAAAACTACCGGACCACATATTTACCCATAAATTGAAAATTATTATTTTATCATAATTACCAAATATGTTTTCGACATATTTTTTATGGGAAGAGATGTACCTTTGCTACTTTAATTACGCATAATATTATGCATGTATCGATTTTTTTTTAAGACTGAGCGAAGTGAGGAGTCTCTATTGGTTATACTACATGATGTGAGTGTGTATTTTTTTTTTTTTTTTTATCGCACACTATTGTTGTAAAATAACTATTTAAAGAAGCAGCCCACCGGGAAAACTCCCGAATTCCCGGTGGCCCGATCCGCCCCCGATTATATATCTATATATATTATAATATTATAGACGACGTTGTGATTGTAGTCCGGACGGTGATTGCGCAATTCTACTATATTACCTATGGATGGGAATAACGAGACTAGGTACGCTTCTCTCGAAACATTATTATCATTATGTTACACGGTAATAATACAATAATAATAATAATAATAATAATTTTTATTATACGAACCGAAAAATATGACGGTGGCGTTATTATAGCAGTCAAGGCAAACGCGTTTCCCGCGCTGAAGTCCCGAATACCGGGTCAGTTCGGTCCGGCCGTCGAGATTTTTGCGGCAGAAAACGTTTTAATTTCGTTATTCTCGGGCGGGGACACGGGACAACGCCTAATTTGTTTTTCGTGAGTTGTTTTTTTTTTCTACAAAAACACCTTGTAATTATTTATCATTCGAAAAGCGGCTACGGCGTTTATAATAACATTTTATATTTCATAAACGCGACGCACAGAGTGATGATTATAATATTAGATTCTGAGCGAAGCGAGGCGGCGCAACTATTGGTTTTACTCTACGACGTATGCTTTTATTTATTTTTTGTTCCGTCTGTATAAATAAACGACTGTTCTACCGGAAATCTTGCACCGATTTCATTCTTTTCCGTAAATGTTTCGTAACTAGTTGGTGCATCGAACGGGAGATTGATTTGATTTTTGTTGTAGTTTTATTAATAATAGTGAGAAAAGAAAACGGTTACGGTTTTTTATTTTGAACATAATCCTGTAATTTTCATAATATTCTGGCGATTTTCGAGCTGTTTATATATATATTTATAGGCGTTTGATAATTGTCGAGTTCTTTTTAGTTTTTATTCTGTTTTATGCGAATAAAATTGTTTTGACCTAGTAGAAATGCACGGAAATTTGACACTGCAGGGTACGTTGTAAATTGTATTTAAAGGTATAAGAGAAAAAAATTTTCTTGGAATTTTCAATATATCGAAACGTTTTACCGAACTTTGCCCAGAATCGTTTTTCGTGGCACAATGATTCATCGTTGTGTAAAGACAGGGCCACGGACAAAGAAACTCGGGCCTGGGGATAAATACCTTGGAGGCCCTATTATATTCGACTGCCTATCATTGACTTTGTCAGATCACTGTTAGGAGTAGAATATTACTGTAGGTATAAAATACATAATCATTTAAAAATAACTAGTGGACAAAAAAAAGTTTTCAAATACTGAAATTATATATTTCATTTTCTTGAATTTATTTTTATTTATTTTATGTTCAGTACACATTAATCAATATATATATATAATACATAGAGTAATTTAAAATTGGTTTTCTTCGTTTATTCTAATGCAAACGAGTCAGTGACTATTTTAAAATCAATCTGCCTTACTTACATCGATTCTAAGTAAAGAGTTGCGCTAACCCTGAAGTTCATCGAATTCCAATTATTTTCGTTAGTTAAAAAAAAAAATGAGTAATCTCAAATTTCCAGACTCTCTTAATAATACCGGCTTGGAGGGGATCCTCTCTCTCTCCATCACGTCAGGCCAACGTACAGATACAAATTAAATTCCCTTGTTTATCTGTACGGATATTTTGAGTAAATATTCGATTTCGGGTTATTATTAGTTCATTCGTTTAACTACCTCATTTTTAACGAAATAACATTTCTAGAAAAAATATGCTCATTTCAAATGGCGAGTATAAAAATGCTCTGTGTTTATGATACAACGTATTATAGGGGAATATGGATTATAGGGGTGACAGTTTGAAAATATTTTCAGCGTTCGAAAAGAAATATTATACTCGGTAATTTACTCGTGTTCGCGATGATATAATCACCCTGTATACACCTATATTTTCTGGTATGACTGTGCATTTATATGGGATGGCAAAAGGAAAAAAAAAACGGATTCAGGTGTGGGCCGCCTCCGTCGCCGTTAGGTAAAATGGCAATTGACAAATTTGGCAAAAAAAAAAAAAAACATGCAACGGTATTACATTTTTTATTTTATTTTTTTTTTACGCAATTTTACTATGGTCGGACATACCGCGGTGCGCGAGCGTGTGCGGGAATATCACCATGCGAGAAACGATAAAAAAAAAAAAAAAAACGTCCGTTTAACTTGACCGCGGCCGGCACCGTCGCCGGTGCTCCAGATTTCGTGTTTCACGTCTGATTTCGCCAGAGAGCAAAATTTTTTTTCTTTTATTTTTGTTTTCGTCCAACTATATATGCTTATATATAACACCGCGTATACCCATAAACCGTTTAACGTGCCCGAGCAATTTAATACGAGTGTGTATATTATATAAAATATTATATATTATGTGCAAGCACCGCGGATCGTGCGAGGACGCGCGCTGGGCGCGGTCGAATATCTCGCGAACCCCTCGGTTTAAGATTTTTTTTTTTTTTTAAGTCGTACGGTACACGATCGTATATATTTTTTTTTTTATCGTCTGAAACGGTTTTGCACGTACGCTGAGCACCACATATATAGTAAATATATACCCATTATAATTTATATTTATATATATATATATATAAAGGCACTGGGGTCGTTGGTACGCGTACGGTACAGTATTTTTAACGACCAGCGGATAATTTCTGACCGTTAATAAATAGACGTCCGGCAATAAATATTATTAGGTAAATATCATCTTATATAAGCTAACGACAAAATAGAATACGCGTACATTTTATACACGTGGATCAAAATTTATCTAAACGCGTTTTATCAAATATAAAATCTTTTTTCGTTTTTCAACAGTTTTGGTTCCAATATTGTTGTCCGGTATGAAATGGTCGCAGTAAAATTAATTGCATAAAACGCTTTCTTCAATTGAATTCAATTATGCAACACAAAAGTTCCTATGGAGTTTTTGATTGGAGTTAGTGAATGAACCGGTATACCTGAAGTACTCTCCGAAAATCCGAAACACGATACAAGGCGCCCAGACAGTGTGCGTAATAGCCGTCTGCCACGCAACAGGTGTCCACCACTGAACGGCCCCCCGAGCGCAATTTACCGACGTCAGCTTCTGATCTATTGGTGCACACACCAGATAGTGATTTTCGACAAAATTCCTTAAAATCGAGAAATGACACACCTATATTAGTTTTTGCTTATTTTTTAAAGTAGCTGTCATTTTTTTGTTTGACTGCAATATTTTAAAAAAAACAACGATGTAAAATATTATCCTCTTTAAATGTTGTTACTTGTGTTTAAACTCTAATTTTTACTTAAACGCCTTGATTTACGTTCTACATAACGTTATAGCTACGTGCCCGTAATTTGCCGTAATTGCCGAAATTTCACAACACGGCGTATAAAAAGGTATTGTATTTATTTCGTAGTGCTTATTATTTTTTAACCTAAACAAAATTATAGTTATCCGTGTGTAAACTTCCGGTTTTTTAATTTACTTATAGAAAATGATTGCAGTGTACAGTGCTATCGAAATAATAAGCACGTTACAAAATAGATTAAGTTCTTCATCTGTTTATTCTGAAATTTTGATAACTCTACCAAAAAAAATACGGAAAAAAGTAATCCTGCGCAATACGGGTTTACCGTACATATTTTAGTTTATTTCACGATTACACGATAAATATTTGTAATAACGACACGACGAGGATTGCTTGTACATTTAATTGAAAGTTAAACTGATTGTTTTTGAAATGAATAAATTTTCAAATTTTCAAAAAATTCGTTAAAATCGCCTAAACGTGACGCTTTTAATATTGAATGTGCGATGACGATATCCTCTTAAAATATGTACTTCCTTTGTTCGTTTTTACTACAATACTGTGGAGTTTTGCGAGTTTTTCTCGTTACATTCACAAGACAATTAAAAAAAAAAATAATAATAATAATCAACAAAATATTACAGTGACGTTGTGTCTTGAAGAGGAAAATAAAATGATTTAGAGGTTACAACGAAATACTAGTCGAATTGATTGAAAAATAATATACAGGTACTTCAATAATAGTTATAACTCGTAAGTATAGGTTTAGCATAATATTATGTATACATATTAGACATCACATTCCATCTCCGTTCGTTTGTTTTCACGACTCGATAAAATTATTACCTTTTTTTTCATTCTATTCAGCAAACAATAACGAAATTATTTTGAGATATTTATTTTTCTCTCTTTCTCTCTCTCTTTACAACAACCAACGTAGTACACCAGGTACACCTTATAAGTCGTGGATTCGCGGGGTAAAGTGTTTATATTCCTACGCGAAAATAATTGATAACTCGTTTTGTATAATATACTAAAGAATCGTCTTCGTGTTCACCTTGGATTACGTCATGAAATATAACGCGCACCTATAATATGCAAAATCCGCGTTATTGGTTCATATTATAATCAACCCACAAATTTCTTATTCCTGTAGGTGACACACCCAAAGGCTTTCAACTTGTTTTACTGGGTCGACCAGCTGGTTGTCTTTTAACTGATTTCTACATATATTCATTCCAACCCACAGTCATCAGCGTATTCCAAAAAGATATTTATTTCTAAACTACGAAAAAAATAATAATAAATAATTACGATCGTAACTAAAAAAACACGGCCTAAATAATAATATAATATGTAAGTAGTGTTTAGCCTGCGAATGTAGGTCTCTATACATTATAATCGATTTCGGTGACTTTAACGCTGTAAAATCGTGAGTAATTTAATTTTGAATTTGTAACGTACGCCTATAATAATAATGTTTAGAGAAAACGAGCCGTGTTTTACACCAGATCCGTATCGAAACAATATAAAGAGACGTTATTTTAGAACGGTATAATAGTACATATTATATAGGGGAATAATTCAAGTGAACGGATAGTATATATCTACTAATATTGAGAATTATACACGCATCTATTTCAGTAGCGTGCTCAGGATGCGGGAGGGGAGATGTATATTTGACCCCGTTGGCTTAAAAGTACAACATTATGAGTATTTATTTAGTAATAATTTAATCTATAAAGGAAATTATAATATATTTCATCCAAGTTTCAAAGTGAAACTTGTTTGAATAAAAGTTGGACTTTTTGGATCTGAATTTTAAAATTCCCATACCAGCTTTTATAATAAACAATCAAGGCCGTATTTGAGGGATGTCTTTGGATGTTCAACTCCCCCCCCCCCAACGAAATCATTTTTATAGTTAATAAATTGAATTTATGAAACCATACAGGCTATCGGTGATGCAATGAATATTTATTTAAATATGAATATTTCTCAACAATATATTCTCTTTTTTTTAAATATTATTATTTCTCCATCATGGAAAAATATAAAACCTATTTACGAAACTCATTAGGCCAAGAACGTCTCACGGATCTTTTGTGTGTGCACAGACAAATTAAAATCAGTCCGGACGATGTTTAGAAAAAAAAAAAGAAAAGAAGACACATACAAGAAGAAGACTTTGTAGTTTGTACTATAAAATTGCCTAATATACAACATTTTCTAAAATATAATTTATTACATATTAAATATTATCTAGACGTGCTATTAAATTTTAATATAAAGACGGTTTTTTTTTTAACGTACACGTAGGTTAAAAAAAAAACTATTATATAAAAATTATAGGACTCGTTTAACCCCCCCCCCCCCACCCGAAAATTGGTTTCACCTACGGCCTTGTAAACGACTAGAATAATACGACGACGACGACGAAGTCGAAGTTTAAACATATTATTCGATTTATTGTAATCGTTAAATCCTACCCGAACAACAGTGACTTATCTAATTTATAACAATAACGCGAACAATAATCGGGCCGATAATATTCGTTTTTCCATCCATCCTGGACAGCTCTGTCGACGATGATTGATTAGCGATTATAAACCTACGCTCCTCTCGTTTATTTTGCAAGACCCGATAATAATTTTCTAGAGTTGCGATCTCCTCTCAAATGTAAGTGTAGTGTATAAATAATAGCCGAGTATATATTATCATTGTGAATATTATTATAATAATTCATTCCAGTAGCGTATTTACGAATTTGTTCAGGGATGGGTGGGATGAAATAAATTATAAGGCGCAAACCAACAAGGGGGCTACACCCCCCCTCCCCCCATAACACTGGTCCCGAACAACATTAACATATTAACATCAATTAACACGCGATTTACTTTTGATTAGTTAATATACATAGATCATGTCATAACTACACTTACTATTAGTACAACACGTTTTTCTCATTTTAAAAATAATATTTAATTAATGTAGTTAACCAAATGTAATCGATAATAATCATTATAATATTTGAAATACGACGACTAATTACTATAATTTTTTTTGATTTACTGAAGATATGACATGGTCCACTTGAAGGAGGGGATTGATCCTCTTGATCCCTCCCCTTCCCCCCCGTAAATATACCGTCGATTCATTCATCCATATACCTATGATGTAATATCAAAACATCAAAAACTTAATTAAATACCTATGTTTGTAATTTTATCTAAAATCGTTTTATTACTATATTTTGTTCAGCTCTATTATAGTTATTATCACGCCATTTTTTCCATACTTTAAAAACCGTTGATTCCATCTGCCTGCTGGTATACTTTGTTTGAAACATTTTTAGAAATTCTCAACAGTTACCCCTCACCCCTCCTCCGCTAGATACCTTTTTTGATATTTAAAAGACATTTACAACGTAAATACGTTGTATCTACCCTATAAAATATAATATAGTTGATGATAAATATTATAATCAATGATAGTACAGGTATATAAATCTATCATAATCTTCGCACGATTTTTTTTTCCTTTTAGTTTATGTAATATACGCACTTAACAAATAATACACTTATCAGTACAATACGAGTTACAGTGGGTTTGTAATAATTATAAACCAGATTATTTCGTAGTAGACATTCCTACCGACGCAGTAATAAATTTTCACACACACAAAGAATGTTTTCATATTGAAATCGTGAAGAGAGTCAGAGAATTTGTGAGAAATTTACTTATAGACGTTATATAAATGGGTATAATACGTGTTTTTGTGTTTTATATATATATATATATATTTATTTTTAATTATACACTCGTATACCTACACCCCGACAGCGTTTTAATTGATAACGTAATTTAATTTATATAATAATATAATGTAATATTCTATTATATATAACTACACCTATTCTAAATCAAGACTGTAATAAATTCTCGAGAAAAGATAATTTCTAAATAATAATAATAATAATTGTTTATATCTGACTTTAATATTATATTCGAAATTTGAGTTATCAATTAATGTATTTTAATTTATTTATATTCTCGTTGTGAAAAATAATGTACAATAAATAAATATTATATTATAGGTACCTACCTGTATATATATGTGTAATTCCTAACGAGTAACGATAGTATTATATTAATATTTTATAGTGCGTGTAGTTTTTAAAAAATATGATTTGAATCAATACGATTGAAATGATTACGAAATATTATTTTTAAATCATGTTCGCGGCGGTAATTTCTGTGTCCAAACCCTATTTAGTATTTACATTGTTTTATTATTGCATTTGAGCCGCAAAAACCGCACATATTTTATAAACCTCGCATACCATTAACACACTTTTCATAGGAACAATTTATAATGCGGCATAATCCAATCTTTAATAACTAAATTCGTTTTCATATTGCGGTAAAAATATCGCATTCGAGAACCTACAATGTTATTATTACTATTATTATTAATTTAGTGCTCGGATATATATTTTAATAGTCGCTTACGACTGCTGCGGAAAATATTATAAATTCGTTTCGTAAAATAACAAAATCGCACCCATTGAATCATAATAATAATCGTAGAGAGTCACTGTTGCTGCTGCAGTTCAATTTATTCGTATCTAGTACAATTGGACCGATTATTCTGAATTGTTTTTCTATGTTGCAGTTTGAACGCTCGGCTGCGGTGCATTTATTTTTCAAAACATATATCTAATCAATCAAACGTCGCTCAGAATTGTTGTTTGTTTGCAACGATTTATCGCGGTTTTTTTTTTTTTTTTTTTTTCTACTGTTTGACCAACAGAAACCCTTTTTAAATTATATTTGCTATCGAATTTCACTCTACCGTCCTATAATCTGTATAAACACAAACAATTGCACGGAGACTACAAGGAGGTACAATTATATTTAATATTTATACATCGTATTCTGTTCGCCAGATTCGTTTGTTTCGCATTTTTAACCGAATTTCAATAATTACTAATACGATATAATTAATTGAAATCCAGCACTATACATAAATACTTAGAACCACGGGTGGACCACTATTATTGGTTAGGGAAGGTTAGATATTAACAGGGTAATTTAATCTATATCTGTACTAACTTAACGTTTGTATATTAGTCTGGAGTTCAAACTATCTTATATAAATATAAAATGTACGATAATTCCGAAAAATAGACGTTTGTTACGAAATATTTCGACAATTAATAACATTTCGATTGACTGTCCGTGTTACGAAACAGAGCACGTAGCGGCCGAACGCGGTCGACAAGCCGAAAAAAAAAAAACTAAAAAACGATTACGCGACCTCGAAAATACTGCAGTTTGATGGATGTGGACGTGCATCACGCGCATAACTTTAGTAGGCAAACCGCAGGTCCGTAGAAACGTACATATCAAGTAGGTTCGGTTTTTTTTCTTATAAAAACGCTCTTAACTATCACAATTGCCCAATACCCGCGATAGGGGGTAGAATGCGTGGGCGTGACACACGCCAAACTTTGAAATTTAGACTTCCGATCCAACTTTGCAATTCAACGAACGTAAATGTAAAAATAGTCCAGTGGCGGATTTAGTCGACAAATACGGACGGGGCCTCTCTACTAAATTGTCTACTGGGGCACCACCTAAATTATATAATTAATTTTTTTCAATTTTTATCACAAAAAAAAAAATGAATACATTTTATATTGCAAACCGCAATATCATTTACCGCAGTATATGTTACCGATAAATTTTGTATGGATTTACCATGACTTTATTAGAACCCTTAAATCTGCTACTGCTCAAGTTCTCACCGACAAAAATAATTGACATCTGTAAAAGTAGGTGCCGAGTTTAAATAATTATTTATTTTTTTTTTTTAAAGAAAATGATTTAACTGCTCGCTTACTATTAAATTTTTGACTCAGCAAGTTGTTTTATAAACGATTTATGCGTGTAAACTCGTTTATTAAAAAATAAAACTTTGTCAAATCAAAAATTTAGTAGCAAAAGCGAGCAATTATTTAAAATTTTTTTCTAACAATTCAAACTCAACATCCATTTTATATATCAATTGCGAAGCTGCCACATTTCTTCTTCGTACCGAACTTGGTCCTCTTTTTCACGTTTGTGTTTTTGGCGGCTACATTTTATTTTAAATGGTTATCGATTTTAGTTACCGATTATGTTAAAACGCGTTTTGAAAACAATAATAGAGGTTCAAAATAATATATACGTTAGACTGGCCCTTATTTTTGAACAGAAATATTTTTGATACAGGACCCTTCCCCTTATTTT
The DNA here is from genome assembly GCA_956483605.1 of Tuberolachnus salignus. Lineage (NCBI taxonomy): Eukaryota > Metazoa > Arthropoda > Insecta > Hemiptera > Aphididae > Tuberolachnus > Tuberolachnus salignus. The sequence continues at coordinate 11,708,775 of OY101436.1, forward strand.
TTTCATTATCATGTAAAAATACCTAATTTGTGTCTTTGTGTCTAATTTGATGATGATGATAACTCACCCCCTTTCCGTTTTCTTTAGAAAATTATATTCTAAATCATTTTTATATTTAATATTTCTTTGTAAATTCAACCAATTGACAAATATAACTAAATAACCTTAATAAAAAAAAAAATCAATTTTGATACATAAATGAAAAAAATTGTATTTTAGAATTTTTCTTTGGAACACAAAGGTTTTACAGTAAATTATGTAATAATACATTTTATAGACGTAAACAAGAGCTATCGAAATGTGTTATGTTGTTTTATGATCGGCGCTTTAGTTGTTCGATTAAGTACGAATAATAATAAAACTGCCCTCTGTTATCATTTTTCATCAACCCTCTCTCGGCGCGGGAAGCCGACGAGATTTGATAATTATCAAATTTGACGCAAATTACTATTACATGATAATGCAAAAATAAGGAAGAGGGGGGGAATCCTGCATAAAAAATATTATAGTTTTTTTTGTCTTCTTCTAAAACCGAGGATCGGCCTACGACGGCAGGCGCGAGTGGATTTAAATATTTCGGCGACTATATAGAATATAACGCTGTTGTTGATAATTATTACCCTCTATTGACACATTTATTATATTATGACCGGTTATACCGTGTGATAGCTGTACGTTTTTTTTTTTTTTTTGTGTAGAAAAAAATAATTATAATAGGTACCTATGAGTTTATACCTAATGAATTTAACCTAATGACAACGATAGTTTAGTGTTTTTATACACGCCGAAAATATTATAATATCGCGTTCGTAGCCTTGACGTCTCTATAAATGATTTATTATATCTGATAATTGTTTTTGTCTCGGGAGGCGTGTAGTTGTAATTCGAAATAACAGACGGACTAGTTACCCCGCCTGTAATTTAACTGTGAAAAAAATGATATTGCGCGGTCGAAAACCATTCGAATTGTAACTTTTAGCTTATAAATAATTAAGAAAAAACATTTTCACCGTTAAAAAAAAAATATAATATAAAAGAGAAATAGCATTGTGCAATTGGTTGGTTGGTTTTATTTTTGTCGATACTGCAATTACAAAATTGTTAATTGTACTGTTCTATAATCAAATAATTTTTAAATTTTTCAAACTTCATTAACTCAAATATCGAAAAACTTGAACTTTTTGCATGCGTGAAACGATTTCGGTTATTTCACAATTACACATTTGTGTAATCGTTTTTGAAAGTCAATAGGAATATTTACATTTTTTCAAAAATGTTGAAAGATTGCCTATACGCAACCCCTTACATATGGAATGTAGCCGGTCGATAAAACACTTAAAACAACCAATAAGCTTGGTTAAATTGCGGGGCTTGACATGAACAGATTTTAATTTTAAAAACAATTTGATTATGTATACTAATTTTTTTGGTCCCGATCGAGGTAATTTTTGATATTCAACAAAAAATTCAATGTATAAATCGGTATACAAATAATGGAAATTTATTTTTTTTTTTAACTATACATATTTCAACGATAAAGTTGAATATCAAAAATAGCATCAATCGGAACTTAGAGAATTAGTATACAAAATCAAATCTGTTTTCAACATTTTTTTTAAAATTATTATTTGAAATAAACCATCTATACTTTAAGGGCATAATAGGCTTATGTGGCAAGAGTAAAAAAAAATTAACAGGCTGCACTTGATGTGAGAAGTTATCCACTAATGACACTCACTAAAAATGTAAAATCCGTTTATTTCAAGTCCCGTAATTTAACCAAGCTTATTGGTCTTATAGACACTTGTATTGGGTTTCATTATTTTTGAATAAATCAGTGTTGACATGCGATTGCGAGTGGCATTCAGCAGTTATTATGCCGACCGACGCATTGTGTTAACAATATACGGATAAAAAAACCATTTATAGACCAACATTTTTAAGTTTATTTAAGATAATAGTTTTTTAGGAAAACCAAGTGGAAAGTCTGTTGACTCATAAATGAAATAGACTAACATGGTTCTACATTATTTTTATTTTATAATAAAAAAAAAATAATAATCTATGATTAAATAAATACATTCAAACAAACTATTTATTGCTATACTACTAAAATTAAATTATAGAAAATAATATTACACTCCTATATCATTTTGGTTCCGAGATCAACGGTTATTGGTGTAATAAACAAAAACGTCACAATTGGTAAAAATTTAGTAATGTACGACGCCTGTCTGGTAGCAGCAACATTGGAGACGTATTCAAATTTTTATTATTCGTACAACACGAAAATAGATATTATATTGTTGCAATAACTAATAAATAAACCCAATGTTTTAATGATGTGGAATGTGGCAGTAATTGTACACGATTCAAACTCTCACAATATTTATTCGCTTCTCACACATAGATATGAACCAAATGTACCAGTCACATTAAAGTTCCCTTTGGAATTGACCAAGCTCAAACCCTTTTTTAGCACATCAAATAATCTGGTATTCCCAACGTTTTTTAATATAAATATTATTTGTTTCCTATCAAATCGAATTACGGTTACTGGATTTTACAACATCCGCAACAATATTCACATTCGTGTTAATACGATTACAGAAAAAATTTACTCCTTAAAACTATGATATAGTAGTTTACATTACATCCTAAAAGGGTTAAGCCTTAGAGGGATTATTAAAAAAAAATATATTTAAAATCCTAAATCAAGTGATTTGACACGAAGTAGCTTATGATTATTATTTATAAATAGACATTAATTATAGAATAAATAAATAACACGCGTCGAGACTAATGATGGACAGAAACAGCCATTTATTACTAGACTTAAAATTTGCACAACCAACACATGAATACAGAAACATTGAAATAAGTTGGTCGTTAGTTGAATATATTATATTGTTAGTCGACTAAATTAGTTACACAGTAATACTAAGTCGGTAAGATATTAGTTGTGTCCATCACTAGCCGAGACAATCAAGTAGCAATTAATAAAAAATATACAGCAAAATAATGTTTAAAATACAATACTAAAATTGTATCATTTAAATATATTAATTATTATTATTACAAACAGAAAAATGATAATTTAACAATAGTTACCGGATTTTTTTCCTTTTAAAATCGTTTTTTAAGCATTCGGAGTACCCACTACTATTCGTCTATTTATTATTTTTTATATAATAATCTAGGTAAATAATTTATAAAGATTTATTTTTATACTGTTGTTGGTCTCAATTTTCACTAATTACATTAAAATCCAATTGTAAAAAAATTACACGAACTAAACAATACGATTGATTCATTGTCTTTTGTAAATATTCGCTGTTATACTGTTGAAATCGACTTGATATTTGTCCATACCAATCAGCCATATTATCTGATAAACTCTGAAAATCATATTAATAAATTACAATTATACTAATAACTATAATAAATTATTAGTGTCATTATTTTTAGTTTTAATTACCAGGTTATTCATTATAAATATTTTGAATTTACTTGAACTATCATATTTATGCATTAAACTGTTGAGATTATAATGGCAATACATTTTTAAGTTAAGACTGAATGGCTTTTGTTTTTGATTTTGTACAACTTGATTAACCAAAACATAAAAGTGAGATCTTATCGACAAAAAAAATTTCTCAATTGGTTGAACTTTTAAAGAAAGAATCTGACATTTTAAAATACAGCCCTCCAGTTTATTGCCATTAACTTTTATTCTTTCATCTTTCCAATAATAAACTGCCATTTGATGAGAAAATGATTTGTTATGGTCTTCAAAAGTCTTTGCTTCTACAAATATATCACAGAATGAACACTTTTTAGGTTCTGTATTCTCTTGATTATCTAAAGTGAAATTACAATGACATTATTATGTATACAAATAATCAAATCAATATAAATTGCATTAAAATAGCTTTACATTTTTTTTTCTTTTTTATAAAAGAATATATATCCGAATAAAATTACTTTGCATAGTATGTTATAAATAAAACTTGACAAGTAAATAATTTATTCTAAATTACATAATGCGTTTCCAATTAAAAGAACAAAATAATTCTAAAGAAATTAGATAAAATAACTGGATTTTAATAATTTATGCTAATGTCAAATGAGAATTAGGAGGTACTAATATATTAGTTGAAATATCTATAAAGTAATATGTATATTATCCCATGTGTAACTATTTAAAATATAATATTATGACATCATATTTTAGATTATAATACTATTAGCTAGATAGTTACGTTGATTGAAACACTATAATCAGCAGATTGAATATGCCAAAATGTGTTGAACCTTTTATTATTTGTATAATTAATTATATAATTTAAAATAATACAAAAAACTGTACAATGTTTAACATTTTAACCTATTGTATTAATTTAAACTAGATTTATTATTTATGTGTAGTTTTTAATTTTTTTTTAATTTGTCAATTATATAGATAAGTAATTAAACATAAACATGACACGCACAATACCATTTAGATAGGTTAACAATTTAATTATTATTGAATGCATTAAAAATCGCAGATAATGAGTTTGATAATTTTAAGAAATGTTTTACCAATTTATTTCACTTCAGATATATATGATTATATCTGCATTAAACTATTCTGGAAATAAAAAAATTAATTTAATTGTACCTATAAAAATAGAAATTATCAAATTTTATGTATTTTGAGTTCAAAATTTATTAAATCATTAGACCATCGAGTAATACAGCTCAGAAATGGCAATATATATTTTTCAATTGGAACACAAACAAATTTTTTTTGTTTAAAACCATGTTTATTATGTTAAAAATTTAAGTTTTTTGAAAAATGTCTTTAAACATAAAAATATTAACAACAAAACAAATTTAAAATAAAAAATATATACTATTACTACATTAATTCATACACCTCTATAATTAACATTACTTACTGACTATATATTAAATAAAAATATTATTATGTATGTTTTACCCTTTTGGCCAAGGACAGATGAATTCAATTCAATTGCATTATTTATATTCAATAATTCTACTACAATTATTTCAAGACAAAGTAATTCTTCCAAAGCCCAACCCAAATTTTGAAGTGCAGAAGTTTGAGTCAAAAATGAATCCACACTTTCATTGTACATCATAAGTATATCAGTACCCTGGGCCAATACCTAAAATATTGGTGCAAATGAATTATACAGAAAAAAAAAACAGCAAACATTCAAATTACCATATTGTGTATAGCAAAATTTTTTACTGAAGCAATACTTTTGCTTTTTACGTCAGTAGTTTGTTCTTGGTAGAGTGTGACCAAATTTATATCTGCCAAAACCGCAGTGTTTTTTAATATTAAATGATGAACTAATACTTTAAAATTTGATTCGATAGACTTCAGAAACTCATTCACATTACAGCACGGAGTGGACGAAAATATTCTATGCCTTTCAAAATCAATTTGCCCTCTATAAAATACTTCATATGCAGTATTATGTTGATCAGTTTGAATGTGTTTATCATAATCATGATTCGTGTTAAAAATTATACCACATTCAATGCATTGCGGTCTTTCATTTTTATCGTTTTGTTGACCCATGCCTAAATTAATAATAAAGGGCAAAATAAATAAGCAAAAATATTAATTAAAATTATAATAGTCAAACCGTATTGTTAATTCTCCACAAATTATTTGTTTATTTAAAAATTGTTTGCATATTACAAGTTAATTTTAATTAGCTTTATAAATACTTGCAATCATGAAATCACATCAAAACAGCCAATTTATTACTAACCAAATGCATTTTAGCAATTTTACCAAGAGAGAGTATTGAAAAATACTTCAAGAAGAGTCTCTTTGTTTTACGATATATATATAAAATTGTTTTAATTGTGTTTAGTTGTACATTGTTATTTTAACTTTAATTGCCAAACCATTTACAATTATTATTTCTTTAAGTTATGTTTCCCTGTCTAACTACCTAATCATCAATGACTTTAAAATTTAATTTAAAATAATCAAGTCTTAGTCCAACTAAAAGAGGGAACAAAGCAAAAACATGCTTTGTTTTAGTTTTAGAGTAAATGCACCAATATACAATTTAAAGATAGCATTCTAGAGTGCAAGACAATGCATTTCTTCCATAATTCCAAATATTATGTTCAATATATGTTGTTTAGAAATAATGACTATTTCAACATTTTTATGATGACTGCAAAATTTCAAAAAATTAATTATTATTTAAAAAAAAAAACACATACATGTCTTGCTCTCTTTTAATATAATAGGTGCATTTATTGCAAAACTAAAATGAAGAGATTTCCATGCAGCCTGCGTAATCATGTTTTTATATTATATTAATTTACTGAAATGACCTAACATAAAAAAAAAAAGAACCCATTAAAAACAAATTATTCATATGTACTAAAAGCCTTATTAGTTATATTTATCAGTAGTTTAATATTTTCCATTTGTAATGGTAGGTATATACATATAAATGAAATAAATTGATAATTTAATTACAATACTGATACTATTATTGGTTACTGAAGTAAAATTAATTACAAGATGACAATTTTTTTTCTTATTTGTTTTTTCTAATATGGCAATATAATAGAAAAAAAGGAATTGGATAGGTATATCCAATTGATGGTGTATCAATGAGATTTATATTGGCATTATTAAAATCAACAATTTGGTAAAATCAAAAAATACCAATGTAAAACACCAATTTACACCTGCCAGGATAAATGAAAACTAGAGGCACTAATTATTAAAACTTACTTTTGGACGACATTGCAGTATGGCTACTTCCCGGCAGATAATTATGTGTTGGAGATGTTTCGAGGGTGGGCTTAGGTGGCGTATAAGATGATTTTTTGCCGATCAGAGGGATGGGCTCTGAAGGCACCCAAGCTATGCTGTCAAACGAACCGAATCCACGTGATTTTGGTTTCTGGACAACAGTTTTTGATTCCATGGATGTTACAGTCATCGACGGAGGCCGGTAATGCTTCATTTGACTCTTCGCCTTGTCAAATTGCTCAATGTCACAATCTTCTCCACACTTGTAGTTTGATGAAATGGATGGTGGTGGTGCCCAACTGGGGCCAGGAATGGCAAGTGCCTCGTACAAATCTCGATTGTCACGGACAATCGTTTGTTTGGGTTTATTGACATTGTCATTGACGTGTTTCATTTTTTTACCAGTGTACCTACGTAACGTAAACTACAAAGTAAAATGCGCAAAACAAAAAGCTTGTTATTGAGCTTGATTGGCGATTAATTATCGTCAACCTATGGAATGGGAATATTTTTTAGGTATATTATGACAATCAATTACCACAGGAAGCCTGGACTATCGTTCATAATAATAAAATAAACCGTGTAATAAATTTCAATCTATGTCGAGTATACCAACACCGATATTCGTATCAAACTCAACATATATCTATTTTGTAACTACCGAGTTTCTAGATGGGTTCTATTTAATTGCAACTCTTACAAATGTCGACATTATTGTTTAAACAAAATTCTGAGCAGCGCGAACAAACATATCTGAAATAAAATATACATATAAATACGGCGCGTTAGGGAACTAGTTACCGTCTCAAATTATTTATGATATGTGGTTCATATTATAGGTGCGGTTATAGAGAGGAAAAAAAAAAAGTAAAATAATAATTTCAAATCAATATTTAAATATTGTAGATAGGCACTAAAGGGTAATCTAACCTCCCTAGACACTCCCTTTAGGGGAGACGCTGGAATTGCTATTATTTTAGCAAAGTAAGCAATTTGGTTTTTATTTCGTATAGCCGAGTACTTTGGTCGGCATAGACAATCGGATTCGTTGATAAAACCGCGGGTGTAAAACCCTGTCAGATATTTTTCATTCGATTGTTTTCAACGTTCGGAACAAATTGCCAATGACAAGTGAAATACACCGAAATACTCTATTAACAACCGGACACAAATGTCAGTAACAATACCTACTCGTTGTCGTAAAACTAGTACGGAGCCGCGGTTTTTTCAGAGTAATTCAAATTACAGCGACTCATGTGAATGGTAAAATTCTTCCGCTAACAACGCGGTCGAGCGGCAGGGCGTTTCCCGGTTCCGATTTTCGACGTTTCCATCGCTCGTCGGATTATCGAATTTGGAAAAATTTTATCCGACGGACGCGCGAGACCGATTCAATTACCGAACAAATATGAAAAATAAATACGCCATACGGATCGGACAAAGAATACGTCCTATACGCAGTACCGATATAATATAATATTAGGTATACGCTAAAAAACAAGTTTTTCTAAAAATAGAACAATAATAACATTAATTATAGAAAAAACTATTTTGTAATCAATGAAGACGATGGAATTATAATAATAATAATAATAATACGATTATACTAAACCAGTGTTTCCCAACCTTTTTACCTCCACGGACCGCATCACTTTAAGGAAAACTAGGAAGATCTTCTTTTTTTGTTTCTTTGCCTATGAACAAAAATACACAAAAACGATTGAAAAAAAGATGTGTATTTTTATCATCTAACGTTTACGGTGTATTCGATTTTATTATTATTATATAATGTTAACTTAATGCGATTTAGTTTTTGAATTCTAGGATGGATACTGTACTGTTGCCCATGTCATGTCATGTATCTATACTATTTTTTTTTTTTTTAAAATGAACGAGCAAAATTAAAAGATAGAAAGAAATCAACGTGGCCGCGGACCACCTATGACAGGCCCGCGGACCATGAAGAATCGTAATAAACGATTGTGGTGTGCGCCGCTCTAACGGCCGCCGCCCAGTAGTGTACAATATTTTCTAAAAACGACGATAAAAATAAACCATATTGACGGTGGCCACTCCTCTACTGGGTTTTCGCGAGCGGAAACATCGGCAAAAAAATATTCGCCGCGATACGCTCGTAACACTCGCTGTGGTCGACGGCGTAAAACGAGGGTCTCAATGACGAAATAAAAGTTAAATACGATACCTACCGTAGGATAATTGGGGTAGTGGAGTCCGACGACGACGGTTTCTTGCCGTTTGACTGGCAAGACAACGGCGGACAAACACGATGCTTCCGGATGAAAATTTTCCAACGGACGCGGTAACACGTACGCGACACGGTTATAAGTGTACAGTGACTATGGCATTTTCGTTTACTATCACACACGGTGAACCGCCGTTACCAGAATGGTACCGCAATGATACCAGTAACCGCGCCGTAAAATTTCCCTCCGCGACAAGGTGTTTTATCAGCCGCGTTTAGGCTAAGCCAATCACAGGACAGTATTTGTTATTCAACGCTTTCACCGCCATTAGGTTTTACTATTTTTATTTTTTATAACCGAATCGATAACATAACGATCGAACTATTTACGCTACTCGACGACTTGTGATTACGCGCGATTCCTGAATGGGTCTTGATGTTTATTTATATGTTTATTTCTATATTTATATACAATTTTTATTGTTATTTCGTATGACAAGTTAGAGCAACACAATATATAAATATTATAAATAAAACAAGTTTTAGAATAACAAACAAATAAAAAAAAATCATTACGTACATGGATCGGCGACGAGACTAGCCGCTACAATAAAATCGGTAAACAAATACAATGGTAAAAATAAAAAACCAACCTATTTTATTGATGGCGGATTAGATGTGTCTCGGAAATGTCCGCGGCCTCGGTAGCTCGTCTAAAATCGTATCGAAACACGTTTCCTACAGTACACAAATTAAAAGAAATAAAACACTTGGACATTTCCGTAAAAACATTGATAACGACGATCGGTAAAAATTATTGATACGAAATCGGTGGCGGTGTTTGTCGAGAGAAACAAAATGAGCAATGCATTTTAGGCGTTTAAAAAAATGATTCATCTATTTATGTCCAACGCGTACGCAGCAGCATAGCGTTTCGGACCGATTTCTTTAGGTTTTTCCATGTTAAACATAATTTTTTGATTGTGCGAGGGGGGGTGGTGGTGCAATTGCCTCGTATACAAACACGCCACTGATTGGTGGGTAGCTTTTGTGAATGAGCGACCGAGTAGTTTAAAACTTGTTCCGCGCCACTGTTACAGTGCGTTCTAGCAATACCCACCGGATCCCTCAATACGTTTTTTACGGATCCGTAAGTGCGACAATACTATTCTCCGTAAGTCACTACGTTACGGTTTACGCAACCCGCCCTTGGTGTTATTATTATTACGTAACGTTTTGCCGTCGTATGGCAAGTTTTTGATACTCGTCATTATTTCACGGTTTTTAATTGGTTTCGCCAAAGCAGGTTTGTTACGTTTTCCCGTTACATAATAATATCATGTAATCGCCGTTTTCCCGTCGTCGTCCCCGAGTGTTTTGTAACGTCCAAGAATATCACCGAAATATAATTTATTATTCCGGGGACGCGTTGATTATCTAATCTAATTTTGTTTTTGTTGAAAATTAGCCATCGTTTATCGCGACGGATTCGCATTCGGACGATAATTTGTTTGTCGGCGGGTTTTCTGTTGTTGTTGTTGTTCGCGGTGATACGTAATAAATAATAATTATAGGTGACAAACCAGTGATACCTTATCCTGAGCACTCTCGATAATAGAGTAACAGCCTCACATTTGGATATATTACATAAGAGTATTAATCAACCGACACTGTGTGAATATCAAGTGCTCGGTGACAACATTCGACCGTCTCGGCGGTCCGATTAACAACGGACAACATTATTGTCGCGAAAACGCGTTTATTATTACGGGGTGCCTGAACAAATGTCGCTGGATTTCGATTTTAGAGTAAAAACGTCTCACACAAAAAAAAAAAAAAAAAAATAAAACAGAACAAAATCCTAGTACTCCTGACGACGATGGTTTTTTTTTTTTTTTTCAAAACGTTTAAAAATGTAGTCGTTATTATTATTATTTCTAAACGATGTATACGGAACGCGTTATTATATGTCGTATTCGGAATAACGGAAAATACGCGTCGTGTCTCGAACCCCGGAATATCGTCGTGCCGTTTTGATTTTACTCGCTCAATACTCTAAAACGAAAACCAAGCGAGTTTTCTGTAGCGCGAGATTGACGACAATCCGCGGGGCGGGGCACGTCATATTATTTCTTTTTATCGCGGTCTTCTACTTTTGACAAAACCATATTGCACTCAATCTCCGAAAAGCCGGTATGTAGTTCGTTTATTGCGCCTAACACAATAGAAATACATTATGCATAAAACTTATATCAATACAATATAACCGCGTTCGCGTAATCCACCTCCGATAAACACAAAAATATTATTGATAATCGGTATGCCCGTGATGGAGAAACCGTGTTCGCAAACGTTAAGCGTACCGTAAAAACCGGCAGTGCGCGCCGAGTGCAGTGCATCGGCTCGAACACCGCGCCGGTTCACACCGGGTTTTAGTCAAATCGAATACGTTATAGCACTCTGTGTTTTTTTTTTTTTTGTCAAATTAAAAACACTGTTATGTTGGTACCATTTGTTTTTGTTCATGTTGTTTATATGTCGTGCTTGACCCAATACAGTGGTCAATATCCTAGTGATATACGTATTACGATACGAGAATTTTAAAATCTACAGCCCGGCAACACTGGCTTACGATGACTTACGGTATTCGGCATTGTGTTAATATTGCGTACCGCTCTGGCCGGTTGTCCGTCGTCTATTGTCATGTCGATGATTATTTTCATTTGAGGTGCGTCGCACGGATGGTCGGGTCCGCGGATCTGACGTGCTCTGCGGGACGCCTCGGCGCCCCTGCATTGTTTTGTTACTGTTCCGTACTCGTACGTTATGTCGACGATCCCGTCTTGGGTAAGTAAAAAATATATGTCCATCAATAATACAAACAATAGCCTGTGGTCGTGCCCATGCGTTCCGCGGCGGCGTGAACTGTTCGAAGCAATTTGTCGGGTTCTTATATTATTGTTGTTGGATTAGATAAAAAAAAAAAAAAAAAACTCGTGTAACTACGACACATGGTAACGTAAAATATTAATTTTTAATATTTGTTTTACGACAATACACCCGCCCGTCCATTTTCAGACAAAGCAATTGTATCAAATAGTCCTTATGACGTTAAGGACATCCGCCGTTGAATGCGTTGCTCGAAAACGTTTATTTTTTCGTTTTAAAAATTATTCTTATGGGTTTTTTTTTTTGCGAATGTAATATATTTACATTGGCTAGAAATTCAATTAACCAAACCGCCGGTGTAAAGATTAGACATTTTTTTTTAAATCACTGGTTGTAAATTTCTAGACCGCCACGTTTATTTGGTGCAAATAAACCGGTGCGGACAGAGGGTAATTTACTGATGAATTTTGCGTTCACTAGATTCCGAAACGCCATAAATTCCCAACGATTGTTTTATACGATTACTGAAAATATTTTCCCTCGTGGGGAGTGTATTCCCGGTTTATATTCATTTTCCCTACATTCATGTGCTTATAACATTCTAAATTAACAATACTATTAAAATGCATTATCAATGTTTTGCGCTTGCGTCTTGTGGTTCATAGACATTCATAAATTTATTGTTTACACTTGTATTATGATCTTACAATTATTGATAATTCAATACAGTAGGTAAATATTATACGAGTAGTTATGTTTTGTTGTCATGCATTGTGTGAACATTAGAAAAATGTAAAATATTTTCGACTATGTTGCGAGATTACTATGGGATACCCACCCTAGTGCCAATTACCTCGAAAATCATTAACTTAACTAGTCTGTCCAAACTAGTTTTAAAACAAATATAAATTGGTATCGGTGTAAATTCATCACCGGGTTGGGTTAACAAATTTCTAGAGGTGTACCTATATTTATTTTGTGTAGGTACCTATCATATTTCCTAAATATTTACTAGACTAGTCAGCTAGACAAAATTGCAATATTGTTTAATTATTGTGCGTAATTCAACTATAATTCAACTCGTCATTAAGTACTTAGGCACTGAAAACGATTTATTATATTATAATATTACCTAAGTCATGTGTTTATGCTGAATTTTTTTTTTCACTGTTGAAAAGATCAACTATTTTATTATCTACCAATAAATAATTTTATAAATTTTTGTTAATTTTTTGACTTTGAATTTGTGTCTTCACATGTTTAACAAAATATATCTCAATTTGTTCGTTTTAGAAGAATGCATAATAAACAATTTCAAGTTAAGAACTTGTACATTTGGAGTTGAAGACATATCCGAGTAGAACGATGATTATTTGACTCTAGAACTTGTCTTAACGACTACCAAGGGATTTCTGAAAAAGTATGTTTTGTAAGTGTTTCATAAATAATTTGTTTAATATTTTTAACAATATAAGGCATTTTCAGCATTGCTATTTAATCAACATAAAATTAATATAAATAAAAAACCTATTTTTGAAAATTTCTCTTAGAAATTTCCTCTTAATTAATGAACAATCAAATGATTAAAGGCGATTAAATCACAGAATGATGTAGTTAAATAATCTTTGAGGGTGCATAAAGGCAGGTGTCCCTAACACATGTTTACGTGTACGTTCATGTTCCTCTAGATATTGGTAAAATACGGGGTAAATGGTTATAAATAGGGCTGGAAATGTAATGCCTTACAAAACCTCCCAAAAATAATTTTATTCTTTAAATATTTTAAAAAAATGTGTTAATTTTTAATAATTATGATAAAGAAAAAAAAAAAAAAAATAAATTTTAAATTTGATTCATTCGACTAGGTTTTCTTTTAATCTAGAACAAATTCAGCAGCAACTTTTACATTTTATATCTTGTTGAATAACACAAATCCGCCGGTAGAAAAAGTATTACAGCTAAATTCTTGGATAAACGAACGCAATCGGATATTTTAATTAATAATCATGTGTTGTCAACTAAACTTGTATGAATATAGTTGATTGTAGTATTGTCAGATTATTAAACAGGTATTCTAGTGATTCTAAAAATATGATGTTACCTGTTAAATCCTCGTTATCTAGGCTTTAACATAACTATTATCCAAAAATATAATACGAGTTCCTACTTTGTTATATTATACTATATATATTTATAAATAAATCATGTTCGCGTGTAAAAATCTTAAAATAAAATTTCAAATTCAATTATTAGATACTAAAACTTTAAAATTGTCCTCTTAAACCCTAAAATGTTGTACAAAATTATGAAAATGACCTAACAACCAAAAAATGTAAAATAAACTTTCTTATTCTCATTTAAAAGTACATCAAGTGAACTTATGACAATACGAGTATGGCATAGCAAGTTTTTGAAAAAAACACAAAGCTCATTCTTTGACAACACTTTGGTATACTACAAGTTTACCATGGATACCAACCAATCCACCACAGCAAAGGATTTTCAAACCAACCACAGGAAAGGATTTTTATGCACGTGCACGTACACTCATGCAATGAAAACTTCCCTTTAAATTGTTAAAATTTAACGATGGTAGGTACCTATCAATATCTCTAATGAATAAAATTTCTGAAAAAAGTGTACATAGTTCACTTAGTGTGGCTAGAGTAGTAACTAAGAAAACTGCATAAATGTTTGTAAACACATTGCTCAAAAGCTGTTTGAAAATACTTTTATTCAATATATTGCGTAAAAATCAATTTACATACACTTAGGTCGTTCATTCTTATTAAATATGAATCGCTTCGTAAGCCCTTGTCATTTCAATTAACATTAAAAAAGTGTTCCAATTTTATTTAATTTTTATTATATATTTGATAATTATTTATTATTTATTTATTCAATAAATAATCAATATACCTAATTATAAATATTATAATTTTTAGCTGATTGTGCTGTACCACGACAAGACGCATCACAAAACATACAGTTTATTGAAAGGACTATGAAATGGTTTTTTTGTTCAACTAATCACCTAAACATGGTTTTCCCATGGAATGCCTGTCAAAATTTGTAGTCCAGCGTTTTCCAATAACAAGATAACATTAACAGAGCTACATCAACATCTATGAATATAATACTACATCTCAACAGTAATTTATGTTTGGTTTGTTGGTTTTGGAAAAGCGTGCTAAATATCCGCTGGCTGGACCAAATCGTATCCGAGTTTCTTATTCCTTGCCTTGAGTTATCCGGAACTAGAATTTCAAAACTGTTCAATGGCTGCCATTTCTTTTAGCAACACATATACTTGTGTACTTGACAACTAGTGTGTTTGCAATCTGTTACCAACAAGTTAGTAAGACAAATAATTTAAACTTCACACAATAAAATATTTTGAAATACTTAAAATACTTATCAAATTTTTTGTATTGTTTTAGTAATAGATTCAAAATTTAATGCTGTAAATATTTTTAATTGGCCCTAATGACAAAAACATTGCCATCAACTGCTATCAAATTTTTTATTCAAACAAGTTCGTGGGCTGCTGAATTGGAATTTTACTATGGATTTCGCTGTGATGATCTTAATCAAGTCTAAATAAGGTTTTAATATTTAATATTTAATTTTTAAGATAGTTAAATTACCTGGTCTATACCAAATACCGAAGGCAGCTGTCATATACATCAAACCGATTTTCTAAGAAGTCGGTTTTATGTATATATTTTTTTAAATGTAATGTTACTATTTACTCACATGTCCGCTTTTGTCACATGTATCAATGTTAATTTAAATCCTATTATATTTTCTAAATATTTTATAGGGCAGCGGTTCTCAAACTTTTTTGTCTCACGGCAACCTTTTGGACCTAAGGTTGTCTCATGGCGCCCATAATGAAAAACTGCAGACCTTTTTTTTTCAAATAAAATTATATAAAACAAATTTTAATGGATAATTTGGAAATATTTATTTTTACAATAATCGTATAAATGTTCAGACCAGAGTTATCTGGTTGAAGGTGTGGCGCCCTTGTAAAGATATTAGGGAATACACTTTGAGAACTGCTGGCCTAGGACATAGATCTTGTATTGTAAAAAAATTATTCAAAATTGAATAGCCATTAAATGGTTTCTTACACGTGATAGGGGTAATAGTTTTTGATTTCTCCTCTGAAATCATATACAGAAAGTGAATTGTAAACTAATCTTTAGTTAAATTCTGTTAAAAATTGTATTGAATTTTAAAGAAGTATGGATAACCATATACAGTTTTCATTTCACAAAGCAGGAACTTTCACATAGTTGTCAAAAGTCGGGGAAATCATAATAACATCAGGGACTTTGCGATTTTTAATATGATATTTATAAAATCTATTTAAAAGAAATTTCTTATTTGTGTAGAAATATTTTCAATATTGTTTGTTTCGACGAAAGGAAAAGACAAATGTAATAATCGGCTCTAGTTTTTGAATATCTTTAAATCGTCTTAATTTCATTGTACACTTTTCAACCTTAGAGCAATATATTTATTTTACAATACATTTTTGCTTTTCAAAAAATCATTCAAGAAAAATTATTAAAATTAGTTTCTTATAATTGTGACTTGAGTAATATCAATTTTGATTAAAAGCCATTTATAGAACTCAATTATTGTACCACCTTTTCTTTGAAGTTAAAGTGTTTAAATTGAGCCGTTATATCTGTTAAAAAGCCAAGTTTTAAAGCCATGTGTAGATGTGTATTGTTTGTTAAACAATCTTAATTATCGCCTCTGGATTTTAAATACTATTATTTCAGGAAGTAACCACTGAAACCTTTCTAGAAATTTATCACGTTCAGCCATCTCACATCTGTATGCAGTAATAAATCACAATGCTGGGAATCGTTTTCTTTTAATTGTAATTTAAATAGTCGTCTTTGCAAACTTCGTGAACGTATAGAATTGACTATTTTAAAAGCAATGTCCAATATACTACTCATATTCAATATTTTGGACAGTTATTATCATTCTTACACAAAGCAATAAAACCATTATTTTACCTCTCATAGATGGAGCTCCATCAGTCTTGATACAAACTAATTTATACAAATCTAAATTTGATTTATTGACAAAATTAATATGCGCGTCTGGAGTGCTGGTTTGAATTTTTAGTCTTTCTGTAGATGATTTACAGACAAAGTTATCAACACCGATTAGTTCTATTAGTACTGTGCATAGTTCTGGAAAGTCCTTGATGCCTCTTACGAAAACTGGGGGAGGAGCTCTGATTGGTGGGGCATTTGTATTTGTATTTTCAGTCTGTGTGTTAGTGGCAGTATTTTTGGTAGTGTCATTGAGCGGGTTGTCATTTAGACCAGGGGTCTCCAACCTTTTTTTTACAGTGGGCCAAATTTGATATACGCTTTGGCATCGCAGGCGATGATTAGAAATGTGTTTCTTCTTCATTATTTTTAAGTTTGAATTTGTTGCATGTTGGAAAATGGGCAAGATTTTTTTTTCTATTAATTGATTTGTAAATAGAGTTAATTTTAATTTGAACGCTTTGATGTAGGAATATGTATCTGAAATTAACAAGTTTGCTCCTTGCAGTTTTAAATTCAACTCATTAAGGAGCTGAGTTATATCAACAAGAAAAGCTAGTTTCCATAGCCATGACAAATCAGCTAACTCAGTTACAACGCGGTTTTTTTCTGTCATAAATATGTCGATTTCTGAACGAAGATAAAAAAAATCTTTTCAAGACGTTACCTTGGCTGAGCCAACGAACTTCACAATAATAGGGAATATCTGGGTACTCTCTTTCAATTTCAGCAAGAAAGTTCTTAAACTGACAGTGACAGAGCACTTTTTCGAATATAATTTACATTCTGCACAACAATATTCATAACTTCAGATTTTGGTGCATTTTCCCACACAAAGCTTGCTGGTGTATAATGCAGTGAATAGCCATTAGTGCTGCAGTACCAGTCTCCAATACAGCTTTACTAACATTTCCAACCAAACCTGTATGTGCTCCACACGTTGCGTCTACCGTCAGTAGTTACGCCTTTTAAAATGTTAAAATCAAGACCCAAAGCAAAAATAGATTCTTTTACCTTCAAAAAAATTTCATTACCAGTACATGAATCTTTCATTGAGTGGACGGCGGCCAATTCTTCGGTTATTTCAAAAGATTCATTGACTCCGCGAACGAATAAAAGCACCTACGCTGAGTCTGAAGTGTCAGTAGATTCATCTAATGCAATTGAAAAATATTTAAAGCTTTTAGCAGTATCATTTAATTGACGAATAATATCATTTCCGAGATCTGTGGTACGTCGCGCAATTGTATTCGCTGACAAGCTAATACCGGTGAATAAATTGATTTTATCGGTACAAATCTCTTCAACTGTCTTCAAAATACACTCCTTTACAATTTGGCCATCAGTATAAGGTTTTCCGGCTATCACCAGAGTACGAGCTACTTGAAAACTTGCTTTTACGAGAGATTCATTTTGACATGACCGTTTTGTAAAAATTGACTGTTGAGCTAGTAAATTCTGTTTTAATATTTCAAACTTGTCTGATCGTAGTTTACCAGATAGCTCGTTATATGTAGATGCGTGCTTACTTTTATAATGTCTACCAATATTGTATTCTTTCATAACAGCAACCTTTTCCTTGCAAATAACGCTTAAAGCAACATTGTTTTGTTTGTTCAATGAAGAAATAGTCATTATTCCACTTTTTGTTAAAAACACGGCACTCTGTATTGACTTTCCGGTTTTTACTTAAGCTTTATTTTAATACAGCACAGAGCACTACACTCGATTAGATTCAACACTAAACTGTAATAATTATAAAAACTGATTCTATATAGTCAGAAAAACCCGTCGATTACACGTTCGATAGCGTTATTATTACAACTGAAAAAGTCGATCGTATCTTATCTGACCATCATCGCGTTAGTTTCGAGTACAATATAAATTCAACTTATAAATCTTTTTTAAAGTTAATTCTGCTTTATTATTATTATAACTTATACATTTGAAAAAAATATCATTTGAACGAATTGTTACTTTCTTGTGAAGACGAAGATAAATCTGAAGCAAAATCACTGTAGTAATTGTTTACATTTTGGTTTTGATTAATTTGTTGATCTGTGTTTTGTCCAGCTAGATAATTCATATTTTGTTCCATGATTGGTCTGGCTTGATATAAACGATTACTCTGCTCTTCAACTGGTATATGATACATATTATTTATATTGTTTTGAAATGAAGCTGTTTGATTATTGTCTTCTTGTTCATCAAGATAACTACAGTCAAATTCGCTTATAACGATCTTCTAGGGATCTGGTTATAGGAAATCTGATCGTTATAACCGAACTTCGTTATATCCGGATCATAAAAAAAAAAAATTTTTTTGAAAAATTGATTTATTAAACACATTTTTTACTGTTATTTAAGATTACAAAGTATTTATATAAATTTTAATAAATGTACAGAATATACTTGTATAGTATATGTTTACGATTTGTTTGAAAAATAATCTTTAATAGTAGTTTGTTTATAATTTGAATAAGATTTTTTAACAAAATTAGAAATATTATTTAATGCCATTGATACTTCTGGCGTATTTATGTCACTATTTACCGAAACAAAAGTACGCACCTGATCAATAAAAAAATACATTTCCGAAATAGATGGTACTTTGAATACGATTTCTTCGCTCTCTTCGTCAGCTTGTTCACTTTCATCATTATTTGCATTCAAAATAGACTTGACAATTTCTTCTTCATTGGGTTCTTCGTTGGTCAAAAGAGCATCGTCAACCTCCGCAAAACTTTGTATGTTTTCTTCAGAAAAGCACTCTGTGTCCAAATGATTTTCACTTACTTCTGTTTCGTCGTTTACCGAAGCCTTGAATCCAGCGTGGTGGAAACAGTTTCTTATTGTAGTGGTAGAAACATCATTCCATGCATCGGAGATCATTAAAATTGCATCTAATACTGAAATTTTAATATCTTTTCCCTGTTCCTCTTGGTTAATAATTTTGAGTACTAGTTTTTTCCGAAATTTCACTTTTAATGCTTTAATAATACCTTGATCCATAGGTTGTAACACAGAGGTCGTGTTTGGAGGGAGAAAAACCAACTTTATAAATTCAGTTTGAACAGGAGGATGAGCCGGACAATTATCTACAGTCAATAGGATATGTCGTTTTTCCTTTGCTAGTTGTTTATCCCATTCTTTTAACCAGTCGGAAAATATGTCACCGGTCATCCATGCTTTTTTATTGCTTTTGTAGTCGACTGTCATGTTTTTGACATTTTTAAAACATCTCGGAGTCTTAGATTTTCCAATTACTAACAATTTTTGTTTGTAAGAACCAGTCATATTAGAGGTTACAAGAATTGTGAGTCGCTCTTTAGATAATTTACCACCACTGCATGTTTCCCCTTTAAAACGTAATGTTTGAGACGGTGTTAGACGATAAAACAATCCAGTTTCATCAGCGTTATAAATGTCACAATCTGCATAATTTTTACGCAAATTAGGCCAAACGTGTTCCAGCCAATTTTCCGAAACACCAACAGGAACGCTTGACGATTCTCCACTTATTTTTCCAAAAACGATATTGTGTCTTTGACGAAAACGGGTAATCCAAGAAGAAGAACATTGAAAATCGATTTTATTAAAACGCTTCCCGAATTCGGTCGCTTTTTCTTGAAGTATCGGACCACTTATTGGAATATTTTTAGATCGTTGTATTTTGAACCATTCCAAGAGAGCCAGTTCGACGTCTTGATGTTGGCTACATTTTAACCTTTTGATAGATGTCACGTCTTTTGGAAAAACGCTTTTTATTTGGTCTTTTGATTTCCATATGGTAGATAGTGTTGATTGACTAATTCCTAGCTCTTGGCAAAGATCTTTATTAGAAACACCACATTCTAAACGTTCAATTATTTTCACTTTTTCAGCAATAGTGAAACAGCGTCTTCTTTTATTTGACATTTTTAACTACGGAATTCGGAACGTGTCTAAACGGATAGCAATCAAAACGGCGACTAAACGAGTAAGAAACGTATGCTGTATACAGTACGGTCGTACAAGACACATTATCTGTTACAGATAAGATTAAAAATTATCGATTTGGATGAAATCAAATTTACTACTACAATACTGTATTAATAATAGCTATAGGTGATTATAAAAACCAATTTTCGTTTTAAAATAACATCGCTATATCCGGATTATCGTTATAACCGATATCGTTATATACGAATAAAAGTACTACACATAACATATAAAACCAACCAAATACATTGCTTGGAATCGTTTTACCCGGAATATCGTTATATACGGCATCGTTATAAGCGAATTTGACTGTATTTAAAGACGACATAACTAAGTGTTTGAATTTCCTTTGATTTTTATCATTAAGTTTTTTATAGTCTGGAATAAGGCTTTTAAAGAATAATATATTGTTTTAACTAAAATATAATTATTCAATAACTTATATATAACTTATATATATTCAAATTACCATCAACATCCATTTCTTTGCTTATTTCTTCCCATAACTTGTCTTGCACAATTCTATTGCTATGGTCCTTGTCTCCAAAATCATAAATGGATGGTCTTTTTTCCACTAAACTTACTAGTATTTCCCCATCACAATCCATTTTGTGATAAGTATATAAAAAATATTATTAAAAATATATACGAAATACGAAAAAAAAAGTTCACACGAATAATTATTGTCTAGTTGTGACTAACGAAAAATGTGGACACTCAGACAGTATCAGTCATGACTAATTGTGTTTTAAAGCAAAAACGTTTTGTTTTGACTATGTCTTATCAGTGTGCGTATGCAATGTAATTTCTTATGTTCTATTTTTAACAAAACTGTGTTAGGCTGGCTAACACTGTCTAACGCAGTTTTGCTCTTTTGGTGTGCGGCCGGCCTAACTTTTATTTTATCGTTCTTGGATGTAGCAGTAAAATCATTAATAATGACTTCTGATATTTCGAGTCGAAACTGCGAGAATTTCGTTATATTAGCTATGAATAGCGGTGGTATTTTAGGAGTGCTATTATTTGTTTGTGGTTGAATATTATAATTGTTTTGATTATTTGTTTGTGAGGTGTGTGCATTATCGCTGTTGCAGTTGGGCATTTCTTGATCGTTAATTACGGTGTTATACGGCTAATATAGGCTGATTTACACGTTACTAGTTGCTGGCATACTAGCTGGCATGCTAGCTGGAGGGTCACTGGCGTTTGGTAACTGGAATTGGCAGGTTACTGGCGCCCATCGTTTACACGACGCCAGCTACTATAGTTGCATTGTGCTATTAATTTTTTTAAATAAATTAATGAAAACTGAATTATGGTTTACTCACCAAATTACTGTCGGTTTCTTTTCCTTTCACCGTTGCTGTATTAATATAGCTCATATCATTATACCACGGTACTAGAGGTTTGTAAACATAACTAGTGCCTCCGCCACTAGTTTTACTTTTTCAACTTTCGCAAGTTCTAAATAATATGTTGACCGCAAAGATTTTATTTTTTTTGGTACCTCTTTCATGGTGAAGTTGGGAATATTTAATTCACTAGCAATAGATTGCATTGACGCACTTCTGGTATCGCGATTTCGATAATCAGGAATAAACATATTCCAAAGATTTTCATTTTCGCGGTACAATTGAACAAATTTTAAAGTTGTTTCCTCATTCCAACGGTTAGCCATTTCGATTTTTACTTTTTAAATAAGTGTATGATGTACTGTTATTATTGATAAACAAAATATGTTATCACTGAAAATTTTTCTGGGTTTCTTGATGATTTTAAATTAAGTTCTATATAGTCTTCTAAAGTGTATAGACGATCCACTCTGCTCAGTTGTTTTTTTATCAATGCAACTACGTACATATTTTGTAGTAACAAAAGGTAGGAGTATTGTTATTGCTTTTTGACTTAAATTATCAAAACTTGTATTTTTCAAATTTAGCCAAAATTCAACATAAGAATTGCTACTGAAGGTGGATTGAAATGTTAAATCTGAAGTAATATCGATTAAACTCTCATATTCGATTGAAGACAAGCTTGAGGGTTTTCCACAGACTGAAAATGGATTAACTACCCAATCACGGTCTTTTAAAAACACCTCTCGATATGTAGGAAAATTTTTATTAAATGAATTTTTCAGTTTGAGTTGTTCAGAAATCTCGTTAATAATGCTAATGGAAGCTTGCAATTCGTTTTCCTCCAAAAAGGCCTGCATTATTGGAAAACACTCCAGCTCTCTTTTAAATATGCACTCTGACCAATAATCAATTTTTCTTTCCAATGCACATACTCTGGAGCTCGCATCAAAAATTGTCAAAGTTCTTGTAAAGAAAGACTTAATTCGTTCATTTTGTTAAAAATGTCTGCCAAGTACGATAGCTGACAAAGTCAATAGCACAGCAAGACCAGCAATATCGGTTGATTCGTCCATTTGTAGTGCGAATTTTGTGTATTTAATACGAGAGACAAGTGTTTCTGATTAGGGCTTACGATTTCACGTGTACTTAAATACACGGGTACACGTGTAATTATGAAACCCGTGTATTGATCCGTGTATTTAATATAACACGTGTATTTAATGGCTTGAAACCGAAAAAAATTTTTTCGGTTTCGGTTTTTAACGGTTTAAACTGGTATTCAAAATCGGTAACGAAAATCGGTTTCAAGCCCTGTTTAATATTACACTTGTATTTAATATAACACGTGTTTTTAATGATATATAATAATTGATAATGTATTATAAATGTTAATAAATTTAGCATATAGAAAAAAACAAATTTAACAGTAGGTAATAAATAATAAATATACAATATTAATAGAAGATATTAGTCTCACATTCCAGTCTTAGATAACATAATAACATTATAAATTATAATTAATATTAAACAAAAAACATTAACAACAAAACAAATAATAATAAACAATAATTATAATAATTTGTATAAGGTTATAAATATATTAATCAATTAAATGTCTATTTCGATACAAAAAAACTAACGTGTTTACATTTTTTGGGAGTAAGCGGCTCCTTTTTGGTGTAACAATATTTCTGGCAGTTGAAAAACATCTTTCAGAGCTGACTGATGTAGCTGGTATTGTGAGATATTTCTTCGCACATTCGGAAATAATTGGATACTTGATTGTTCTTGTATTCCACCACTCAAAAGGATCCAAATCAAATCTTAGATGAGGTTCAGCCAGATAACCTTGTAATTGTGTTTTTGGATCATTCATATCGATAATTTCGTCACCGTATAGGAACTCCATGGCACTTGTATGTGAATTTTTTGTATGTTCCGTAACTGAAACCTGTGGATAATTAGTTTCAAGTATATTTTGCAACTCTTTTCGAATATCATCTCTTGAATCAAGTGACTCATGTTCTAAGTCCTTATATCTTGGATCGAGTAAAGAAGATATTTGCATAGGCTTACAGTACTTGAGGATGTCCATTCGAGATTAAAACGGGTTTTTATT
The DNA here is from genome assembly GCA_956483605.1 of Tuberolachnus salignus. Classification (NCBI taxonomy): domain Eukaryota; kingdom Metazoa; phylum Arthropoda; class Insecta; order Hemiptera; family Aphididae; genus Tuberolachnus; species Tuberolachnus salignus. The sequence goes on from OY101436.1 coordinate 11,733,205, forward strand.
TGTAGTCCTTATTTCTGGCCTTCTGGGCTTCCTCGAAAAGTTGTCCTAAACAAATATTTTTATTAATAATTTTAAATTTTGAGTTATTTGTTTTGTATATTTTACCTATAGGAAGTAACGCAGATTCAATAACAGTAGCTCCATGTATTAAAATTTTATGGTCACTAGCAGGCATATAATACCAAGGATACAGTTCAACATATAGTTTTGCTGTACCCATAGTGTACTGTTGGAATGCATTTATATTAATTTCATAACCACTTGCCATCAATTTCAAAATAGTTCCAAAGCGTTTAATTAAATTTAAGTCAACACCTGTTATTTCTGAGGATTTTTCACAATTTTTAAAAAATCTACGAGCTGTATTTCCATCATTCGTTGTTCCTTTTCCTATTCAGCATAAAAAAAAGTTACAAGTTATAATAAATTGTTTAGTTATTTTCTTACCTTGCAATACTATGTCGACTAGTAATCCTAATTCTGATTTGAATTTATTTTGAATCATTTTTTTTCTATTGTTAAAATTCACTTTATTTTCTGGAGTCTTAACCTAAGTAATATCGTGACTAATTGGTTAACTTAATATTTAATAATGTATTTTATTGTTTCTACCTGCCAAGCTTTAATTTCCAGTCTATAAGATATGTGTAAAATACATTCCAAAAACCTAATCCATGCGTGGAGAGTGGATAGTCCAAACCCAAAGTGTTTAGTATTTTCAATGTATTTTACTTGGATGGAGTCGATATTGTTCATATTTTTAGGACTACAGCCACAGATATAACATGTTTGGCTTGAAGTGTTGGATACTGAATTGCAAACCTTAAATTAATTTTTTTATTATATTAAAATTAGTCCTATACTACAATTTATAATTAAATTAATTGTATTACCTTTCCATCTATCATTGTAAAAACCAACGTATGTTTTACATTTAAGTTATTGTCATCAATCTTTATAGTTGTAGGAACTATACTTTTGATTTGATCTTCAACAATTTTTAACTCTTCATAAGTAGTTTATGCAGTTTCTTTTTTGAACATATATTTAATTGGCCTACAAAATCTTGTCGATAAAGGCCGAGGTTAGGTTAGTATCCATTTGCACAATAATCCAACAAAACCAATATTTTTGCACCATCAGTCACAACCGATGACATTTTTTTGAAACCTCCAAATGGTTCAATTGCATTTTTTACAGCATTAAAAATATCAATTCCTTTGGTTGATCCATGCAAGGAACCTAATTCTAAAAGTTCTTCATATATTTCAAATTGTGGAGAAATAACTCTAACAAATATTAAAAGTTGACTTACATCTGAAACATCAGTACTTTCGTCTAATCATTAGTATTTTGTCATTTTTTCTTTTAAAATTATAAGATGATTTATTATCAAATCAGATGTTACTTCTCCATCTGGATCAACATCTGCTGTTAATGGAAACATTTGCAGTTGTTTTTTTTCTACGTGTGATATCCAAAGATTAATTTTCCGTAAAAACCCATTTAATTTATCAGACGATGTTAATATGTTTTCATCTTTACCTTGCATATTGGAATTAAGGATATTTAAATGGTTAAAAATATCAGCTAGATAAGCAAGTTTTGCAGACCATAATGGATTATTTAATTGAGTTACGAAATCGCTATTTGGGTCTTCATTATTGAACAATTGCAACAATTCGGTGCCTTGCACTACTACGGTTTTGGTTGATTTGAGAGTCGGCACAGCTTTGTATGGTGATGCATACGATGAAGTTGAAGTTTGAGTTGATGATGAACCATTTTTGGTTTTTAGTGGAGGGTAGGTTGAAATTGAGGGGTTTTTGGTATTTTTGGGCGAATTGCCCGTAGGGTTTCTATTCATAGCGGTTGGGTGTTATGTTAATTAAATCATATTACCTTTCCGGATGACGAAGTGATTACTGTGCTATCGAAAAGCAATAAAACGTATAATACGATAAGCACACGTGTTGCACGGTCGGCAGTTGAACACGAACTGAATAAACACTTTATACTAGCTTGAAATAATAATTCACAATAATCAGTAAAGTATATTATAGTCGTGCGTAGTCACTAGTGAATGTAGAAAAACTGACTAAGATATGTTTCAGATAACACAGCATTGTACGTCGAACGAACGTATTTATGTTATTAATTACCAGTATTAAATGGTGGAAACTCCCTAATTATAGGAGATAATGTATATTATATTATATATATATAATATACCTAATATAAGACGGGTCGGGTATTACCTGGAATTAGAATACATATTACGATAATCTAAAATTTTAAAATTAGACAATTATATTTTCTTATCGGGATTTTAATAATGTTTCTACACGTATCGGTGAATTATATTTGATTTGACGGAGTCTTGTTAAAATAATATATTTTATTCTAGTGGTTTTAAATAACGATCAATAATCGTTATATTATTAAATTTTTTTTCAATTTCAAAAAAAAAAAAGTTTTTGGAATTTCTTGATCTTCGGACCCATCATTTTCTAACACTAAATTTGTTTGCTAATGCACGAACGCCCATTGTATTTTTTTTTTATTTTATTTATATATTTAAGTAATTTACAATCTATACAACATTATGTACAATGGGCAAATTTAATAATTAATATAATACCTAATAACAGAATTTAACATTTAGGGGCAGGCACTCAGCAGCACCACCCGACCGAGAACATTTTAGATGTCGTGGTTTTTTTTAAATTTTTTTTTTTTTTTTTTAGTAGGTCTCTAGGCCACTGCCTTTTGAGTCTTCTACGTACATTGCCAGGGAGTGAGGTGGAAGAAAGTTGTTTTATTAATGGATTACTGTGAGAGTTTAAGTTGTAGTGAAATTTAGAGTAATGTGCTTTTGCTAATTGATTAAGTGTAGGAATTTTGAGGTCTTTGTGAAGATTTTTGTTTGTGAAATACCAAGGAGAAGATGTTATTAAACGTAGGCAGATAGATTGAAAGGATTGAAGAGTGTTGGTGTTAGAGGGCTTTGCTGAGCCCCATAACTGGATACCATATGTCCAAGCTGGTCGAATTATTGATTTGTATATTGTAAGTTTATTGGAAAGGGAAAGTTTGGATTTTAGGAGTGGTCTAAGGATATGGAGTCTAGAGTTAACAGTTTTGCGTTTCAGTTTAATGTGTGGGCTCCAGGTTAAGCGTTTGTCGAGAGTTAGTCCAAGGTATTTGACTTCGTTTGCCTTAGGAATTGTTATATTGTTTAACGTGACAGGTGGAGAATCGAGATTACGTAGTGAAAAAGTTACTTGAACAGATTTAGTTTCATTTATTTTAATTTTCCATCTGTTTGCCCACAAGCTGATCATATTTAAATGGTTTTGAATCATTTCGCTGGCTGTGACGTGGCTTTCGTGGGAGGCGGTTATTAGCGTATCATCAGCGTATGTGCCTAGCGTATGTGAGGCGTTGATCTGCGATTTTTGTGGTTATACTATAATAATAATAATAATAAATAATAATACATTATTGTACTTTATATCACTAGGCCATATAATACCCATAGCTTTATCAAATAGTTTACAGATATTTGAATGATTTGCCTTATCTAATTTTTCTGAGTGTAGTAAAAATATACGTCCTGGACAATCTGGTCTAAGAATTCCGACTATAACAGTGGTGGCCAACCTTTTTTTAACTCGGGCCATAAAAAAAAAAATTTTTTGACCGCGGGCCATAAAAATTTTTTTTACTTTTAAGTCATCAGAATTTTAGGTATAGGTATATAATTTTATAATTAACGACGTTTTTATTGTACTTAATAATTTTAATGACTTTATTTAATACTTAACTTAATAATTACTACAAATTAAAGAAAATTAAATCGGCTTACATTTCAAAAAATATTTTTAAATAAATTATTAAAACACATATAAAAATAAATATAAACTATACAAAATATCGTTTTACACTTACAAAACATATTTTAAAATGTATTAATTTGTTAATGAGAACTTTGAGCTTGTTTCTGTTGACAGAGGACATTAATATTAGGTTTTAATTGGGTAGAATTTACCCGGAGAACGGCGTGTAGATATTCATTTGTGATGCGAGATCGAGTTTGACTTTTGTTAATTTTCATCGTTGAAAATACTTGCTCACAAATATATGTTGAACCAAATATACAAGACATCTTAGCAGCAAACTTCCGAACATTTGGAAAATCTTCTTCAGATAAATTTGAATAAAACTGAACAAGATTTTGAGAGCTTGTCAAATTATTAAATGTTGTTTTTAAAGAATTATTAGATTGGAGTTCTATAATTTCTAATTGTAAAGAAGCTTCGACAATTTCCGGATTTATATTAAATGGATTTTCAAATAGATTTATAATTGGTTCTTTAGTTCGAATGTCTTTAAAACGATTTTCAAATTCACGAATAAGTGTGTTAATAATTTTGATGCACCTTTGTTTTGGAAATATACCACAATCTTCTGTTTTTAAAGTAGCACAACATTCAAAATGGGAGAAATTTAATTCTTCAATTTGATTTAGAAATAAAGATAATTTATTTTGGAAAGCTTTTACTGAACCGAACAATGTACTTACGAGTTTTTCTTTTCCTTGTAGTTTTAGATTTAACAAGTTCAGATGATGTGTTATATCTGTTAATATTGCTAAACCATAGCCATTCACCATCATTTAATTGTGTATATTGTTTATTATTTTCAATTAAAAAAATTTCGATTTCATGGCGCAGGAAAAAAAATCTTTTCAAAATTTTTCCTCTACTTAGCCAACGTACATTACTGTGATATAAAACATCTTTATACTCAGACTCTATTTCTGAAAGAAAATTTTGAAATTGGCGATGATTCAATCCATGTGATCTTATAAAATTAATAATTTGTACTACAATAGACATAACATTTTCTAAATCTAAAACTTTCCCACATAGTGCTTGTTGGTGAACAATGCAGTGAATTCCAATTGGTGGAGATAGATTTAGTTCAGACATTTTTGAGTTTATTCTTCCGATTAGTCCACTCTTAGAGCCTATCATACTTTTTGCACCATCTGTAGTAATACTAACAAGATTTTCAAAATCAAGACCTAGATTTTTGAATGTATTTAATAAAGCTTTGAATATATCTTCTCCTGTTGTAGTACCACTCAAACTCTCCAACGCTCCCAACTCTTCTGTTATTTCAAAATTTGCATTCACACCTCGTAAAAAAATTAGAAGTTGTGCCGTATCTACCATATCTGTACTCTCATCTAATGCTATTGAAAAATATTGAAAATGTTTTACTCTGTCTTGCACTTGTTCAAAAAGATTAAGTCCAAGATCTTCTATTCTTCTAGTAATTGTTTGGCGTGACAAACTAACTTGTTCAAACAAACATTTATTCTCAGGACATATTTCATCAATAACATGTAACATACACTTCTTCACAAATTCTCCATCAGAAAACGATTTACTTTCTTCGGCTATTAACTGAGCAACTCGATAACTAGCACGGACAGTAGACACGTTTTGTTCACATTTTTTCTTAAATATATTTTGTTGAAAATTAAAATTTTTTTTTAAGAAATTAATTTTTTCTACTCTTTCTTTTCCTTCTAGATTTTTAAATTTGTCTTTATGTTTAGTTTCATAGTGTCGTTTTATGTTGTATTCTTTTAAAACTGCAATAGTTTCTTTACATATTATGCACATACCTTTATTTTGCCATTCTATACAAAAGTAATCGTCTTCCCACTGATTTTTAAAAACACGACATTCCGAGTCAATTTTCCGTTTTTTGTTAGACATAATGAACTTTTACAATACACAACGTAATATTACATTAACTTTATATTAGTCCTGACCGCAGACGAATAACGACTGATCACGATGTAGAAACTACAATGTAGATAAAATTGGTCGCGCAACGAGAACAGTAATATTACTATATGTTGTATTACTATATATTGCTATACTACTAATATAATTGTAGTATTGTAGTTTCTACAGCCATGGTGATCGTATGAAAATAAGATAAGATACGGTAATGCTATTTATATTATTAAATTACATTGTAACAACAAAAACGATACGATATGGCGATACGGGATTAAATATGAAGAATGTATTTTTAATTTTTTTTTTTACGTAAATGTAAAATATTATACTTCTTTCGCGGGCCAGATATTAAATGATGGCGGGCCGGAGTTGGCCCGCGGGCCGTAGTTTGGCCACCACTGGACTATAACGTTGGCTATGAACCGTCCTTCAACATCACATGTCTCGTCTATTGAGACCCAAATTTTATTTTGCTGAATTTTCATTTTCATATTGTCCAAAGTAGAATTAAAAATATCGTCAATATAACCTTTTCTTAATGTCGATTCCATTGGTATACTTTTGCCAGTATACTTCTCTAGAAATGATCGAAATACATTGTTCGAAAGCTTATTTAATGGAATGTTCGCAGACACCATCGCTTGACATAAATCCATATTGAAATCAGATTTCATTGGATTTTGATTGGTTAATAACTGATGGCATTTTCTCTGTGATTGATCATTTTTACGTTTGTTTGGTGTTTATTCGTTTTAATGTGCTGTGATACATTATACTTTTTTTCGAAATTTATTTTAATCTCACACACTTTGCAATATAAAACATGACCATCTGTTGAAAAATCTGCCCCATATTCAGATACATATGCTTTTAACTTATCTTTCCCCATTATAACAAAATAATTAAATGCGTACACTAACTACGACGAACACAACACTGCGATGACGTGATCGAAAATCGACTAAATTCTTATTGTGTTGATCACATGTCGATCGTTATGTAAGGTTTGTTTTTATCTATAAATAAATAGTAAATCGAATTATAAATAGTTTTTCCCATAATAAAATATTACAGGCTTGGTAATTTTAATAGTACCATGACCAGCAACGACCGGCTCGATTAGTAGATAGCGAGCAAATATGGGTTTTGGTGTTTATAATTAGGAATTCCATGATACAAAGGAGAAAAATTATTTTTAATTCTAGCTTTACCGTGAAAAAAAAAAACAGAAACTAACTGAAATTTCTAGATGTTTGTCTATGGCACGTGTCATAATTAAACAGAAATATGCAAAAAAGCAAAAATATTCAGAAAAAATTTGAAAAAAGCAATTTGTTTAAAAACAATCAAAATAAGCTAAAAATAGCACTTTAAAATTTCATATTTGAGATCATTGCAACATGACAAGAGTTTCTGTAGCACTCTGCTAGATTTTATGTTTTTTTTTTTTTTTCTTTCCCACACGTAATTAACAATCTGTATCCATAATAGACACAATAAGAAAATGTGATGAAGGTTGACATATCATGAGGTTTTGTTGTAAGAAGCCACCCATCTATAGCACTTACTGTTAGCATGAAATTATTTATTTATATATACACGAGTATATATCAATTTTTTTTTTTTTTTTTAATTTAAATTTTTTTTTTTTTTTTAAATCGTTAATTTAAGAGATCTCGACACCACTTACGCTTCAGACGTCGTGGAGGATTTCCAGGTATTATGGGAATGGCCAAGTTTTTTATTAGTTGATTTGGGTGATTATATAGAGTCTATTGACACATACCTCACAAATATGGCAAGTTGTGGCATATCTTTAATATCAGTAGACTCGTCTAGTGCTTACTGCTAAACACTTGCTTAAATTTGTTTGTAAATTATTTAAAATATCGGCACTAATAACAGAAATTCTCCTCTCTATTGTGTGTCTAGCAACATTTCGTTTATTAATTTCTGCAGTTTTTTATTTTCCGGTTCTAAAACAGAAATAACTTCAGCCATGTTATTCTTAATAAACTCCCCCTCTGTGTAAGGCTTTTGCTTTTGCAATATTAAAAGCCAAGATGAAGCTAGCTTCAGTTGTTAAATCTGCTTCCTTGGTAAACATTGACAAAACTCTACTCTGACCATGAAGTTTTTCTTTGAGTGATTTCAGTTTGGTTTTCCTTAACTGAGAGTCAACTGGAAAATCTTTATTAAAACCACTGTGGTTACTGCCATGATGGCGTTTTAGATTACTGGCCTTTGAACTGTGACAAAGTTACTTGACATAAAAGACAAATTGGCTTACCGTTTCTTTCTACAAAAAGGAATTCTTCCTCCCAGTCTGTATTAAAAGCTCGATTCTCCTCTTCATATTTACGCTTCTTAGATAACATCGTAACTGTTCGGACACTAGGCTACAACTGTATTCAAACAGCACACAGAAAAACATTAACGTGGCAACGCGATAACAGAAATCGTCGCCGGAAATTATCGTTGTCGTCTGACGCGGTCGTCATACACCGTGACTATTTTTGGCTACACATACTAAAAGCACCATCGCCGTGCCAATCTATACCAAATAACGACTAATGATAACGAAATCGACGGCAATAAAAATGCTATCTAACGTTTCTAACGATATTAATAAATTTTATATTAATTAAGTTTAGTCTAAATTTGTCAGTGTGAAGTGTATGATTTGATACGTAGGGTGGAGCATTTACCAGTTTGCTAAGCGCTATATTTTGAAAGGTTTGAATTTTCAGGATGTTTGTCTTTTTTGCATTGCCCCAAAGCTGAAGGCCGTATGTCCATAGTGGTTTTACAAGTGTTTTGTATATAAGCAGTTTACTTCTAATTGAGGTGTGTTTATTATTTGACAATAAGGGTTTAAGCAAGCGAAGACGATGATTCAATGCTAATCTCTTGGTTCTGATATGATGACCCCACGTTAATCTTTGATCTAAAGTAAGGCCGAGGTATTTGATTTTTGGGGAGTAGGGAATTGGAATTCCGTAAAGCTCGACGCCAGGGCAAGGAGTATGTCTAAGGGTAAAGGTTGTGTGAACGGATTTATTCTGGTTAACTTTAAACCGCCATTTTGTAAACCATTTTTCCATAGCATTAAGGTGAATTTGAAGATTTCTTGACGCTAAGATTGGATTGTTGTTTATGGATATTAGCGCTTTGTCATCAGCATAATCAGATACTGAAGTGTTGGGGGTAGTAGGTTGATCAGAAGCAAAGATGTTGTAGAGGATTGGAGATAGTATGCCACTTTGAGGCACGCTAGCATTTATAGAAGCTACATCAGAGAGAGCGGATCTGTAGCGAACTTGAAAAAATTGATCCGTTAGATAGGATTTGATGAGTAGGTAGTAAGTGAGTGGAATGAATTTCTTAAGTTTATATAAAAGGCCATCGTGCCATACTCTGTCAAAGGCTTGTGCAATTTTTTTTATCAATTGATCATTGAGGTCCTCCGCCATATGGTGAATTCTGCGGCTAACCGTATTATTGGACAAAGGCACTTTTGAGAGTAATTTCCCAGCAGATTCACCAACCATAATATTCACCATATCTATAGCAGCCGGTAAGATAAATTGTTCTGCAATGGTATGGGGCTTTTTACATTTCGCAATTCTATAGGACACTTTATAAGATGCAATCAAAGTATTGGTTGGTATTGATGCATTCTTGAAAAACGTACTTTTTTCCTGTTTTAGTTCATTTAACTTTCTAATAAAATAATCTCGAGGTTTGTCAATCATATACTTGTGGTTTGCTTCTAAATGGCGTTTCAATTTACTCGGCAACATGCATTCTGGTGACAAAATTTTCATGCATACTACACATAGTGGTCTCTCTTCACCGTTAATTTCTGTTGACGTAAAACCAAAATCCAAATAACTCTTTATCTTTATCAAATACAATAATTGGTTAGTATAGTTACTATCTGTCCGTTGATTTCTGGAAAGTATCGTTCAAATTCGTCCTCTAGGGCAGTTAAATGTGGAACAATTTCAGTCCTAATTGATTCAGGCACTGTTTCATCGTCATTATCGGTGGTAAAAAGTGAAGAAAGTTCTTCAAACATCGAACACCTGCTTAGTTTGATTTTTCTTTTCCAATTTTGTATTTTGTTTTTGAAAGCGCTTAAATAATCTACGTATTTGATTATATTTGTACTTTTTCCTTGCATTTGTAAATTGAGTTTATTAAGATGCTCAAATATATCAACTAAATATGCAAGACGTGTAATCCAGTCTTTGTTATTTAACCAATTGCAAAATTCAGTTTTTTTATTTTCTTCGAAAAATAATTTGAGTTCTTCTCTGAGCTCAAACACTCGTTTTGTTACATTTCCTTTTGATAGCCATCGAACATTTGTATGAAAAATAAGCATATTATGATCAGCGTCCATATCAGTACATAACTCTTTAAAGAGTCGCGAATTCAGGGCACTTCCTTTAATAAAATTCACAATTTTTATTATCTGATCTAAAACTGTAGCAAATGAAACAGGGAGAGTTTTTGAAGCTAAAGCTTGACGATGTATCATGCAATGAGAACCTTTTACATTTGGAGACCGATTTTTCACATGTACTTGAAATCCAGATCTTGAACCCATCATAGCTGGTGCTCCATCTGTACAACATCCACAGAGTTTATTCCATGACAGATTTTCTGTTTCAAAAAATGATGCAACTTTTTCCAAAATATCTGTGGCCTTCGTGGTGGTTGCAAGAGGAGAACAAAAAAGAAATTCTTCTTTAAAGACACCAGAATGAACATATCTTGCAAATACCAGTAATTGGGCACATGACGCTACGTCTGTTGATTCATCAAGTTGAATTGAAAATAGGCCAAAGGCAGCAGACTTAATCTCTTGGATTACTTGATTTTTGATATCAATTGCCATGTCGTCAATTCGTCGTTGAATGGTGTTGTCTGATAATGGAATTGAAGCAAGCTTTTTTTCTAATCCATTTCCCAACACAATTTCTACCATTTTAAGGGCACAGGGTTTGATTAAAGTTTCACCGATTGTATGTGGTTTTTTTTGTTTTGCTATTTCTAAAGCAACAACATATGAAGCTTCAGTAATTTTGTGATTGGTCTCTTGAAAAACTCCAGTCGCACCTAGTTTCATTTTTTTTAACATATTCATATTACGTTCAAAAAAACTTTTATCCTTAGTTTTATGTTGAGGATGAACGTTTTCTAAATGCTGTTTTAATTTTGTAGGTTTCATAGAATCATTTGATAGAACTTTATTGCAAATAACACACTGAGGTTTCTCTTCTCCATTAATATTGATGGATGTAAATCCATATTGAACATAACTTTCATCGTACTTTCGTTTTTTCGAACACATTTTACGTACGTACGTATCGCCAGTAGTAATAGTACGGCTCAACTGTCGTGTAAACGTGAAGTCATGTCATATTACGTATATTTGGATTCCATTATCCGTTATCGGAGGCCGACAGATAGCCCAAAAATAGAATAGTCGAATAAATATTAGATTAGATTATATAATAATGTTGTACCTTTTAATATTACATTACTTGCATAGGTCAATCATTATAAAATACTCCTAAAATTGTTATCAATAGGCGACCGTCCGAAAACTAATTTATTGTTTTTAATTTTATAAATAAAATATTTCTTGTTATTTCGTCATCACTAAATTCCCCCCTAGGGGGGAATTCCCCCGGTTGGGAACCACTGGTGTAGTAATAATAACTAAATGTAGGAATCAAGATAATGGTAATAAAAATGACCGTGTTCGTCATCATAAAATACCGTTGTTTATTTTTAGACCAGATAACATAGTCGGCAGCGAGGCACAGCCGCGGCTCCCCTGACCACACACCGCGGCGCACAGTTTGGGAACCTCTGATATACAGTATACATGTACACATAAGATAACTTAATAATTCAGGTTTTTATTCAGGTATTCCAAAATAATTTTTAATTTAAGATAAAAATAACTAATATCAACGTCATAAAAGTGTCCGTTATTTAGAGTGTCCTGTATTTAGAGGTTTTCCTATACATTAATAGTGAAAATGTTCCCGTCCCCGAAAAAACGTCCGCTATTTAGAGGTGTCCGTTAAGGAAGGTTTCACTGTATATTAAAAGTGAGCATTTGATCTGTAGTGTAGAGCTGTGATTAATTAGGGGGTATAGCTACTATGTTGATCAGTACACTAAAATAAATTTATTATTGAAATATTATCAATAAAAATACAGATAAACTGTAAAATTATAAAATATAATTTGGGCAATACATAATATGCACGCATTTAACGATAGATTAATAAGTAGAAAAGTTCTTTTGATAAATAAATGAATGAGTTATTTACCTGAACTTTATTCATATCATTCACAGTATTATCTTCTTCTATTTTACATATAGGCCTTTTAAGTGAACCAGATTTTAACCACTGATACATTATGGTTATTCGTTTAATTTTGAAATACAATGTATAAAAAAGGACACACGGCACTAATCACTGACCAGTAATGACTGAGACTACTAATTAATACTAATGTTGATCATTTACTTTAAATTATATGTCCGAAATATATTTTATTGGTTAATCATTAACCGTTAATGGAAAGAAAATAATCAGTATGGTTTCACGTTCTGAATTATAGTAATAATAGTGTAATAGTGAAGATAATAATATTTATTTCTATGAAATTGATTATCTATTTTTTTCGCGATAATCGAGTTTCAATAGTCCATAAATACTCGGAATTTCATATTACTACAAAGTTAATAATTTCACTAAAATAAAATAAAAATATCACTACAAAACAAAATAACCGCGGACCCCCTAAAACCAACTCGCGGACCCCTGGGGGTCCGCGGACCACCAATTGGGAACCGCTGCTCTATTTTATTCAACTGGCAATGGTAAGACGGTAGTCGTAATACAATTTTATTTTCCGCCTTAGCTACTTCGTCAACAACATATTTTTCAAACGCTGGTTTATGTTTTTCCACTGAATCTAATACAGATATGAGGCATACCTTTTTAGCTCTGCTTTAACATATGAATTGTCAACTGGTATTTTTTTCTATTTGAGCCATTCCATAATATCCGTCTTTTCCCATGACGATATAGGAATTTTGTCTTCCTTCATGGAATGGTAAGGATAACGTGACCATAATTTTTTTTACTCAAAGCGGGACAATTGTAAATTTTAATAGGAAAACCATAACAATTTTTGAGTAATATGACCACACTAGAATTATAGTCTTGTTCGCTAATTTTTCGTCCAAAACTTAACCTAACCTCCCAAAGCGGGACGTATGATCACATTAGGTAAGGAGCGTTATCCATTATTATAACAGATTTGTAATCCAATAACGCCAAAATATTTTTAAACCATTTAAAAAATTTTTACCATTTATTTCATGATGGCAGTCATTACTGTTAGTTTTAGATTCAAAACAAAGTAGACTATCATCAACATAACCTTCTCGTGACCCAATATGAACAACAATTAGGCGGTTTTTTGTACCTATTGTCAATTATTTTTGATATGCGCCCCTGTTTGATTTTATGGTATTGTCTACCCATACCTTTTATGAACAGTCACCTGCACTGCACCAAGTCTCATCCAAATAATATAATGTATGTTCGTCGTTATTTTCGGTATGCTTTAATATTTCGTAAATAATTTCGACGCCATTAAATCTTTCTATTAAATAACTTTTGTTTTCTTTTTGTATTCAAAATTTAGTTCTTTAAGAAGTGCGTATATAGTTCTCCATTTCAGTGTGAGTAAACTGCCATATTTAGAAACAGCATTCCTGATCTTATCCAACGTTGGTGGGTCATTGTTTCGCCAAAACATATGGATTTTCTGTCGAATGGCATTTTTATCAAAATCGTCAATTATTTTTGGCCCGAGTTTCTTCATATTAGGAGACGATATAGTTTTTTAAGATTTATGTTATGAAATAATTTTTTCAATACTATTTTTTGCTAATCCAGCTTCACTCATTAATTCTTTTATTAGCTGTATCGTATAATATGTTAGGTTCATTTGCTTTCTTAGTTTTATACGTTTTTATAACCAGTTTTTTGCTTGGTTCGAATGAACTGTGTATGAAATCAGGAAATATTATTTTATACTGTTGTTTTATGTATACAACAATATAAACGGTTAAAAAAAAATTCTTACCTCGCCATTTTTTTTTTTTAACGGGTGTCCACTTGTATGTCTTATCTTTATTGGAAACAATAAAATCGAAGGTATTTTAGAATAATATTCGATAGTGACAAAGTTACAAAAACAGGTTTGTTATCGAATAGTTTATATAGAAACATCAGATTCGTTATACACAGATAAATTTACGCATGATTAACAATGAAGGTCATGGTTCTCAAAAATAATTCGTTAAATGGAGGTTCGTTATATAGAAGTTTAACTGTAATTTAAAAGTGATAGTACTTTTATGCCCCGTCGGTTGACAAAGGGTTAAATAAAAAGATCAAAATCGAAGTTCTTCTATTCAGTTATACCCTATTCCACGAGAGGAAGGTCCTGTTTCATGCATGTCGAATGAACAGTGAACGTTCACTGGACCATCAAATTCCCTCTACATACCGACAACTCCACACAACGACATTGGTCAACGCGTTGAAACTGTTCGTGGTTGTGGTAGTTCGTTGTGATTGGGCATGCGTAGGTTTTGGTCGGCGGTTATAGTAACGTTCTCTCGTGGTATAAGGAATAGTAATAATTACTATTATTACAATTTTTGTTGGACGTGAACTAATTTGTTTAATGGTTGCAAATGTTGTAAATGGTAAAAGTGCCAACACGGCCTTTTGTGACAATTGAGGATATTCATCTGTTGAACTGCACCAAAATTCTACTAATGCCATTAATTTAAATATTTCTTATAGCGATGAATTAGATGTCATTTCAATAAATGTTTCATATTCTTTTGCTGACATGGCTTGGGAGGTCGTGTATTGACAATAAATGGATTTTTAATTCACAATTAATTTTTATATATCACCTGTTGATCATTTGGAAAATACTGGGGTTGATTCCTTCACTCGATCCAGTGAGATGCTGAATAATTTCCTCAATGAAAACCTCATTTATTTCGACCCCTTCCTCTTCCGAAAAAAATTTAATTGTTGGAAAACAATCAAACTTGTTGGAGCTCATACAGATTTTCCAAAAATTAACATTTTCTTAAAAGCATGCATTTTTCGTGAGCAGTAAAACTATTTACTTGTCTACCCTAAAGTGTGAAATAAGCTCATTGATCTTTGTAAAAATATCGCTTAAATAGACGACTTTAAGTCGTCAAATTTGATTAAGAAATTTCGTTTGATAGTAGTCGGTTGTATTTTTTTTTGATTCAAAACACAATAGACCTTTGACTCTATTGCAGTAAGGTATAAAACTAACTGTAGGACAGTTAACGCGGTAGTATGAACAATGTATTCTCTGTAAGCTATTTTGGAGCCGGGACATCCCGCCCGTCCTGAGAGAGTTAACTTGACGAGCCAGAACAAGCATGCAGGTCGAGACCACCCCCCTTGGTTTATGGTATCAATTCAGTTTTAAAGAAATATTTTTTATTAATTGACAAATAGTCAAAAGAATATACCTAATTATTTATATTATACAGGGTGTGGCAGTGAGTTTTGACGAATTTCAATTGAAGTTATAATAACACCACATAAATGAAAATGTGCTTCATTTGACATAATCAATTTAGACAAAAAGTCATGATTTTCATGGAACAATTTCTGAAACATGTTATAAACTCAATTCTTGTACAAACATAATTTGGAAGAAGTTGTTACACTGTCTGTATTTTATATGGAAAATTCTGTAAATTACTATGTAAAATTCTTCGAATTGTTCTGTCAGATAAGTTCAGTGGCTGAGAATGGCGTCTTGCCGAGCCTTGTGGATTTTGATCGATTGCTTGACGTACTCGTTTATTGTTTTCTGGTGTTTTTACACTTTTTTAAATTATCTTTAAAAGTTGTAAAAACATTACCAGTAGTTTGAAATTAATTGTACCAGTCTAAGAGAATTCCGTGAAGGAACACGACTACACATAAAAATATTTTAATTTACTTCGAAAATTTCGTTGTACGATTACAATAGATTTAGATTCAATAAATGCCTTAACGGCAAAAACGCGTGGATTCACAGGCCAAGTGTCCATGATGACTATACAAGTAAAACTAAACATCATGTACTTTAATCTGGCAACACTCCAGTTTATCTTATCTACTTTAGTGTATAACTATTCTTTAAATCGTCAGAACTCACTTCATTGCCCTACCCTATACTTCCATGTAATTCGTTGTGCACGTTAAGTCTGTAGGTTTTGTATCTAATTCTAGTTCTAATCTTTACTACGATAATTCGTACTACATTCCCGAGCAGATGTTTATAGTTGTAATATCATCAACAGTTCCTCTGATTTTATATACATACAAATATTTATATCATCTTGGTAAATATCAGTGTTTTGTTAAATCTACACTGGGATAATATCCGACATGAATCGATGTGTTCCGAAGTCTTTGTGCAAGGAGATAGACTTTTAATTCTGTGATATGCTAGGTAAGCAGGCTGTATGGTTTACACGTCGGCCCAGATGATACACGCGATATACAGATGCACGATAAACGCTCTGTACACGACGTTGGTTTTATTATTATGTGTATCTTTCTCTTGCTGAGGCTCTCGTCCTTGTCCGCCCACACGTCCCTAGCACATTGGCCACATCGGCTCTGATAAACCGGCCTATCTGACGAGTTTCGAGTAAAACTCGTTTTTGATACTTTTCCAGCAAACAGTTTGTCGGTCTCACAGAGTCTCGGCAAATCGTGTTATTGCTCAATCACACTTTCCCTCAAGGAGTATTCCTCGTCTGTGGGTGGACCAGCTGAAAAATCGCGTAATAGAAGATTCGAAGCCTCGTTAAACTGGGCCGTAAACCTGGTTATTTCTTGAAATTTGTGTGGCTATTTGTGCATAACTTTTTATGAATTATGTATGAAGGAAATCCTTAATTTCATAAACAAGATTTTGTTATATAAGGAGAAGTATAATTTGATTTATGTTCTTTTTTTGTTTATTAACAAATATTAGTATAATAATATTATACTTCCACGAATTCAATATGCACGTTAAGTATATAGGTAAAGTTTTTTTTAAATAACTTTGATTGAATTTACATGAATACAAATATTCATTAGATCTTCAACAGTAACTCTGATTTTATACACATACATACCTTTTCTTCGAGAACTATTTCTCGTCTATGGGCGATCCGGGCGCTCAATCGCGTAATAGAAGATTCGAAGCCTCGTTTACCTGGGCCGTAAACCTGGTTATTTCTTGAAATTTGTGTGGCTATTTGTGCATAATTTTTATGAATTATGTAGGAAGAAAACCCTCAATTTCATAAACAATATTTTGTTATATAAGGAGAAGTATAATTTGATTTATGTTCTTTTTTTTGTTTATTAACAAATATTAGTATAATAATATTATACTTCCACGAATTCAATGTGCACGTTAAGTATGTAGGTAAAGTTTTTTAAATAACTCTGATTGATTTACATGAATGCAAATATTCATTAAATCTTCAACAGTTGCTCTGATTTTATATACATACAAATATTCGAGAAGTCTAGGTATCATATTACACGGATCGCGTGATGGTTGATTAGGAACCTCGTAAATCTGTACCATGAACCGGGTTGTTTCCTATAATATATGTAAGACTACAGAAATAAAAACAGTTGGATTTTGTCCACACATTTCCGTTTTAACCAACAGTTTTTATCGTAACGATGAAAGCCGTCGTGTTTTATCGTAGTGTAGGGCCATTTAAAGGCGAATATCATAATTTGATGTATCAAATAAATTTATTCCTTTTGAATGTGAATAAATGGAAATAAAAATATAGGTATTACATTTTACTTTCACAAATTCCATGTGTATGATAAGTATTTAAGGAGAATATTTTAAATTTAGATATTTACCATACACATAGGTATAAATATTCCAGGTGTCTCGGTACGATCGGTGTTTTGTTAAATCTATACTGGGATAAAAGCCGACATGAATCGGTGGGTTCTGAAGTTCAATCATGGAACACAATGGTATTAATCATTTATAGATACATATATAATCAGGATTCACCAGTATGTATGCTTTATTATTTGTGCACGTTAAGTTAGCAGCCTGGGTGGACGACATGTATCGGCGGATGCTTAGCGACGCTGCCTCCAGAACCTCCCAGTCCCTTATCCTTGGCGCCAGGCCTTAGAGACGAAGGCGACGTTGATCCACGATTTCGAAAATGGTCTAGGTCTCATAAACGTAGGGACGTTGCCCCTATTGCATACCGCCATGCTCAAGGATGCCGCGAGCTCCTCCGCCAGGCGCGCGCCCTTGTCATCCTCGACGGGATGGCTCCACTCCGGGACTCATCGTCCCCGGCGACGATTACTGGACCACGGGTGGCGCGCACGCTCGACTCCAAATGCGCGAGGAATTCGTCGAACCCTGCGGCCCGCCTTAGTGTTCGGTAACCAGTAGCAGCAACAGACGGTTACCCCCCGTACCCTAACCCAGTTAAAACCTTTCTCAGGAGCGGGGGCTGTCTCGTCGAAATAATACGCGCTGTTGACGACAACTACTGCCGCTTTGGCCGCCGCGTCCGAGAACCAGCTGTCGGCGGGTGTGCCGCAACGGTGTAGGGTTCGTTAAGCAGGAGGAGGTCCGTCCTGTGCTCTTTGGCCGTGGCGAACGCAACGTCCTGCGCCTGAGGCCCGCCGTCCACGTTGATCTAAGGTTTCTGGCTCCCCTCTTTTGTTCTCCAGCTTGCTGGTGAAAGCTCTCCAAGCTTCCGCCGAACTGTCGCAGTCCGCTCCCTTGTGCTCTCCCGATCCACAGCTCCAGCAGCAGCTAGCTCTGTCGGGCCGGTGCACGAACTGGCAGTAGTGTGCCCGAAGGTGAAGCACCGGAAGCAGCACTGCCGGTCCTTGCCGGCCTTAGCCGGCAGTTCATCATGCCGACCCTTTTTGGTTTTCGTAACCGGCAATACATCCGCCCCCCGGAACCGCTATGAAGCATTACGTCGAGGGGCGGATTGCCATCATTTATTATTTAAATGAAACAATTTATAATTAAATTCACCACATGTGGCTAAAATCCCGTTTTCCCCTGCGGGCGGGGCGGGCACACATTTTATTACACAGACGCGTCATGGGCAGCAGTCGGGTTGAGACCCGCTTGCTGCCTTTACATCCTCGGGAGTATGGAGGGGGGTTGCCGCGTCTTCCGCAGCAACTCGCTCCCCTCTTTTCCGATTGGCGGCGTCTCTTTTCGGAGGCGGCCGCTTCCTTTTGTCGACGTAGCTGCTGCAGTTCGCGGCAAAGTAGTCCTCGCCGTTGCACCGGTTAGCAACGTCGTTGCCGTGCCGAGTTCTTACACTCTGCAGCGTGATGTCCGCGGTCCTGGCGCCGATAACAGATCGGAGGTCTTTTGCTGAGCACTTTGACTCGGCAGCGGGGCCATCCGACCTGAATTCTGCCGGCTTCACCGATCTTCTATACTGCGCCCGCCGCCGGAAGCACGAAGCTGGCAACGGCGTTGCCCCTCCGAGTTCCCAGTGTGGGCCGTAAGGCGATGGGCGGTGGGGTTGCCCCCGCCCACACCGAGCCCACCGCTACCAGTGCGTCCTGAACGTCGTCCTTGACCGCGATCCATGGCGGCACGTCGAGGATCAGAACGGAGACCGTTGTCGTCGGCCTGTTAACTCTGCCGTCGACGCCGACCACCGCCTGCGGCTTTTCCGCCAAAATCGCAGCCTCCTCCTTTCTCACCGTGAGAGTAATTCCGCCCGCATGGCTCGCGCGAGCGTTCAAGACCTCGATTTTCAAGGCCATTAGATCGACTCCCGTGGTGATCATCATCATCATACCGCGCAGCGTCACTACAGAGTCTGGGGCGACCCGGACAGCTACTTCGGGGTGAGCCGATTGATAAGGTTTCGCCTGGACCTGCGGCTGAATCCGAAGTTGCTTCTGCTTCTTCGGATTCGCTGTTTTTGATGACGGGGGCCCGGTTTGCGGTGGCTGCAACACCGAGTCGGTCTGACAGCTCGCCTCCCGGAGGGAGGGCTTACCAACACGACCCGTGTTAACAACACCGCTTTCCGTCTTCATCGAACGCTGGAAGACACGAATGAGAGAACTTGCCTCGTTCACGTCTTTAAGGACAACGTGGGCGTTTTGGTGCGCCTTTGCAAATTCCATCATTCGGTTCAGAACGATGCCGAGTTTTACCAAGGCCGCCACCCCCGCGCTAGGCTTCGTTGTTGGACGTTTGGTTTCGGTCCTTTTCTCCAAGTTTGTGTGTTTCTGTTCGGTTGTGTGCTTTCCATGGCCAGACGATAACGACCGTTGGGGCGAGCCACCCCCAACTGCCGGCTCTTGGACATCCGAAACCCCTGTAGCAGTAGCTGTAATTGTTTGGTTGTCTTCCATTTTGATTTTTTAGGCAAATTCTAGCCTTTGCGTTTTAACCCTATCCGCCAGGGGTTTTTTTTATCGAGGATTTCCTTCCTCTGGGGTTCCGCGTCGCCGCGGACCTCGATGCGCGCTTTCCTCATGCCGAATTTTGTATATTAACGTATCCATTCATCTAAAAATGAGCCTTGTCACTAAAAATATTTTTTTTTGGCAAAATTTGGGTCAACTTCTAATTGCTCCAGAGTCCAATCAGTGAATACACGGCGTTGTCTATGGTCGTTTACCCCAAGTTTCTGGGACAGTTGGATTTTATATGGGTGCAGACATGTCCTGACGCAAAATTTGCCATGTTGAAGTCTCAAAAAGGCCAAGTTCTTGTGAGGTTGATTGATTGTTTGCCTCGGGTTTTTCCGTACACTCGGACGCAGGTTCACGCACTGTAGCGATGTTATCATCAGACCTTGCGTTTCGGTAACGTACGAGTGTTGCTTGATTATTTATTAAATCGGTTGACTTCAATTTGGCTACCAAACGTCGAATAGTTGACTCAATAAAACGGTTGTGGCGAGGATAAAAATCACGTAATGCGCGGAACGTTTCTCGAACAGGGCATAGATTTTGAAAATAAAATTTAATAATTTTGCACACGTTGTTGAACACTATTACCTTCCATGGTAATTTGCCATACGCTACTTAATAACTCGCATTAAATTTGACAAATGAAGCTTTATCAGCATGGCCGCTATAACTTGATAAAGTTCGAGTGCCCCTATTGAAATAATACTATAATACTCATTGTATTATAGTTCCACATAATTCTTTGTGCACGTTAAGTATGTAGGTAGAGTATTTTAAATATTTCTTATTGCTTTTTTTTTACATACATATAAAAATGTATTGGTATTTTTTTATCCATACGCGGATAAATACAGATATGAATCGGTACTTTCCGAAGTTTTATCTTGGACCGCATATATGCTTTATTATTTGTGCGCATTAAGTTAGTAGTCTGTGTAGTTGACATTATCCATTCTTATTGAACAGAGTGTAAATATTAATGTTAGATTTAATATATGATGTCTCAAGGTCGTGAGTAGTGGCGGTTCTATTATGTGTATTCGTGAATCTTGAGCGTTGAACCTCTATAAGTGTTACATCAGTAGACGGGCGGTGCTAGGAAGACTGCGCTGAGTTTATAACATAGCATTCATCTCTTTCCCTCTACATGATGTTCTTGATCTGTGGGTCACTTAATGTAACTCCGTTCTGCTTTTCCCCGGTCTAGTCCGATCATCTAAGAATATACTCTCGACGCACCCCCTTTAGTTCTCCGTTCCTGTCATACTTCGTGTTATTGGAGGTGACACTTGTAGGTTCATATGATTAGTTTTAATCAGTATGGTTAATTATTTGTGCGCATTAAGTTAGCAGTCTGTGTAGATGATATATGAATATTATCCATGCTTATTCAACAGAGTATTAAAAATAATACCAATAGATTATTGGTTTTTGGTTTTGAACATAAAATAATGAAACTCGTCCGTCATTGCGTGTCAAAAAAGGACGTACAAATGTAGCCGGCCGATCGGCATTACGTAACAGCTAGCCCCCATACGCATTTCGCGACTGTGTCGCTAGACCTCCGCCGTGTTACATAATTTATAATTACACAAAAATAACTCAACATTTATTAATCCTACTAATCAAATCCACGGTCGCGATGTACAAAATACAGCGCTTACATGCGTATTGCTTATATATTTTAAAATATGATGCAATATTATAAAACAACAGTACTATGCAATTATACAGGGCTGGTTAGGTTACCACCATGGCTCCATCACTTTCTTGAGGTCATTTTGGTAGGCATATTGTGAGTGTAAATCACACAGCCTGCTTACCTCCCATAACACTTGATGGTTAGGACACGCTGCTCGTTGGCCCATGGTGATGCGTGTCTTCCTCGATTGCGTAAGAACGCTATTCTGCGAAAGCATCCCGGTTATCCTCGTGTTTTAATGGCCCTTATTGTGTGCCCCTACCTCATAGTGGTTGATTTCAGGCGGAGAGTTGAGAGGTCTTGTGTTTGTATGACACTTGTGTTAATGAAAACTACTTTGAACCGCGAAGTCACTTGTTGTTAGGATTAATAAAATAACATTTATTGAATGACAATTTATTTAAGACTATGATTTGTTGTATATGTCTTTTTAAATTTATTTAGTACCATCAACTTGTTCGATAAAGTTACACCACACACAATACATTGAGGTATTTGATTACCTGAAACAGAAAATTGTGATTTAGACGGCGGAGCTATCGATGCTTGTGTCAACCGAAGTTTAATCATACATTTGTCTCTATACTTAATGTACATATTTTAATATAAAATGTATAAGAAAATATAACGAAATGACAAACACAACGCCACAACACGGTAATTACGACTTGATGTCCAAATTGGCTTGAATAACTTCCCCAAAGTACTTTTCATACACATGCAGTCATGGCGCAGGATCGCGTAATGGCAGATCGTTAAACGGGCCGGTTGATTCCTGTAATTTTTGAGGGTTACATAAAGTTTATTATTATCTAAATATATGTGAAATATTAAACCACATTAACATTAGTTTGTTACAAAAGGAATATATCATAATTTGATTTATCAATCAAATTTGTTTATTTTTGATAATGAACAAATAATAAATACAAATATAAGTATTATAATATTATACATCCATGAATTCAATGTGCACGTTAAGTATGTAGGTAGAGTATTTTAAATAACTCTGATTGATTTTACATGAATAAAAATATTCATTAAAACTCTTCTACGGTTGCTCTGATTTTGTACACATACAAATATTCGTGAGCTTGGTACCATATCGCGCGGATCGCATGATAGCTGATCCGAAGCCTAGTAAACCTGGGCCGTACCGGTTTGTTTACTACAAACAAAGTTCATTATTGTACGAATTTTATGGCAAATGTTCGTTATATAAGGCGAATATCATAATTTGATGCATCAAATGAATTATCGTTTGATTATTAACAAATGGGAATAAAAATATAAGTATTATATTTTACTTTCACAAATTCCATGTGCAAGTTAAGTATGCAAATGAAGTATTTTAAATTTTGGTATTAAAAATACTGCACCTGCAATGTGATAGATTGATTTTACATACATATATTCCAGATATTCCGATACAAGATTGGTGTTTTGGTAAACATATACTGTGATAAAAACCGACTTGAATCGATGCGTTTGGAAGTCTCTTCCTAGTACATGGAGATCGATATCTCTAGATATTTAACTACGTGTTACGCTAGGTAAGCAGGCTGTGTGTTTTACACTTTGGTCCAGAATCCACGGAAATCGCTCCGTATAATAAGACGATATTTTTATCGTGATGCGTATCGAACTTTTGCCGAGATTCTTGTCCTTATTCAGTCGGACTTGGTTTTAGTCAAAGTTGATAAAGTGGCCAGACAAAATTTTTTTATTTAAAACCGTACAATATTTATTATAATATATCACACTGTCACATGTCTGATTGCAGTGGGTGTCACCACTTGAACGGTTTCGTTAGCAGTAGTATCCATTTTATGTAGTTGTTTTCTAGAGCTAAGTTTTTGGTAATGAATGGACTGCATTTTTTTTTGGTTAGGTTAGATTAGGTCACATCATTAAATTTATATTAAAAAAAAAAAAAAAGTATGTTACAAATTGCACCTTAGTTTTTTCTTAAAACGCGTCCTGTTGGTCTGCATACAATGTTCGGTAATAAAGAAAAACATTAATAAACTGTATTACAATCTGCTGATTTCGTTTTTTCAATATCGTCCTCACGATATTATGAAACGAGTTTGTTATTAAAACAAACAATTATATAGAAAAAAAAAAAGTTTAATTTTAAATCGTTTAATACAAATTTTGAATAAACAAAATCATTGACAGATAGACATTAAAATCCTGTTTTTTGTTTTTAATAAAGATTTACTCGTACTGACTACTGTTTTTATCAATATTATAAGTATTTTGAACAGATACTTTCTTTGCCTTGAAATATAAAATTGCTTTTTATAAAAATAATGGTTTCTAAAGCTTAAATAGAATAGTGTGGTGGATAATAAAATTAATATATATATATATATATATTTTTGTCTTATTAACTAAAAAAAAATTGTTTATGTTTTGTTACGGTCAAAAGTTTTAGTGTTGCTACATTGTCTGTGTTTTGATCGCATATATTAGCTTTTATTAAAAATCCACAACCCATTATTTGTTGAATTACTTACAATATTAATTCACTCAATAATACACTACTTTTTATAATGATATCGATTTTAATATTTGCATTTTTACAAGTGTTAATATTCAGCAGGTGGATATTATTATAAATCTAATAAATTATTTTCGTTTATTCGGCTTTCTTTAAGTTTTTAAAATTTGTTTTCAATGTTTGCCTCCAGTAAGGCCACGCACTCGCCCAACTTTAAATTGCATTAACATTATTCGAGTATGTTTCTCGATAATATATAAATAATAATTTCTATGACAAATCAAAAGTGACATTTTCAGATATTGCACTCTTGTAATAATTACAATATTAGTTTGGTTACAGTTCACCCGCAGTAGTAATTCTTTGTTTTTTCGTCCTATCAATTAACTAATATTGGACTGCTTAATTTCCATAAACAGGTCATAATTAACCTTTAAGAAAAAGCGACCACGTCGGTTATTTTTTCATTTTTTTGAACATATTTTATACAATTAGTATATATTCACATAAATAAAATCTTTCTTACTTATTAAAATTGTATAGGCAACAATTAGCATTACCACGTTTTATTAATGTTATAAACATCTATTGAACCGTTTATTTTATGTAATACTCATTTATTATCAATACGACCCGACCCATGTATAATTATTTCCGCGTGACCATTTAAGTATTTAACGTATTATGTTTTTTAATTGTAATAAAAATACGGTTTTCAATGAATGTTTGTTAAGTTTGTTAATTTGAAATTGTTTAAATGTTATACGCATAGAATAAGATCATGTATGTAAGTGTACTACAATATATACGCATTGTGTAGCCTAACCCAACCTTCTAGTTTAAAAACGTGTACCTACCGCAGTCATTTCACCGTATTTATTTGTATTTTAATTGTTACGTTAATGTATGTTTTTTTTTTTTTTTTTTTTTTTTTCTGATTGTCATTTGTATATAAATGTAATGTGTATTTTAAATGCTATGTGTATAATATATTTGTTTGCAATATTTGATTAAATTACACATTGTGCCGCTATATATATATATATATATATATAAATGTTTTATTATTTTTTTCGCAGACATGTATAATATGTATCTATATTCTGTACATAACAATATACCATTGGTTGTAATACCCGGTTCTATACGGATAGGCCGCGCAAGATAAGTGTAGATAAAGATAAATACAATGTATAAACAGAGCCGGTGCGTGATACGAGGTGCCCCCGTGCACCGGGCGCTTATGACCATACGGGCGCCTGCGTAAATTCGATAATCAAGTTTGTAATGGTTTTTAATTTATGTTTGTAACTAATGTAATATCCGTAATATTACGTATTGTCTTCTGTAAAAAGTATTAATTTTTTTTTTCAACATATATTTTTATTAAAAAATGAATGCCACATTATTTTTTTATTCGTCTGTTCATCAAAAATATTTTCCGTGCACCGGGCGCTGATTTCGCTATGCACACGGCGCACTGTGTATAAATACAGATAAGTTGGGACTAAAATTTGGAAAACATATTGGGCTGATGAGGTACATGTAACCTCCCAAAACTAATGGTTTTATCGGTTATAGTTCGGTTTATTAAAAAAAAAAATATATGTTCCGGTTCCAATTTCGTTTCTTAAAATTATAAAATAAATATTGCTAATTAGGGCATTTTTTTATTATTATTATTATTTTTTTTTTTTAATAAAACTACCAACAAAATAAATATTTAGTGATAATAATAAACTTTAATATTTATTATTCATTCTATATTAAATTCAATTAAAAATAACGGAAAAGTAATTTTCAATTAAACTTCATGACGAAATCGAGCATGTTTTCAGAAGTTTTATCCGATTATATTAGGACAGGTGGTACAATTGGCGTAATAAAAGTCTATTTGGACAGAAAATACAACCGGTATCTAATCCTCTTAGCTATAAAACAGCTAAATATTGTTACTCGTAGGTATTCTTGTTAGAAAAGCCCATAATCGTTGTTTGTACTATTTGTAGATAATAATCGCCGATGGTCGTATAATATGATTATTTCGAGTTGAAAATACCATAGATACGAAATCCTATACATGATGAATATAATGGAAGAATATATTTCTATGGAAAATAGACACTTTTATTCATTTGATAAAA
Source organism: Tuberolachnus salignus (assembly GCA_956483605.1). Lineage (NCBI taxonomy): Eukaryota > Metazoa > Arthropoda > Insecta > Hemiptera > Aphididae > Tuberolachnus > Tuberolachnus salignus. The sequence continues at coordinate 11,759,994 of OY101436.1, forward strand.
ACCAAATCCAATTTAAATAAAATGTTCATCTATTTATTAGAACCGAAAATATTTGTATTTTATTTAAAAGGTTCCGGTTCCGGTTTCTTGAATTGAAAAATATGGGTTCCAATTAATAGACGTTCTGGTTCTCAAATTTTCTTTGGGAACCCGTTCTTTTTCGGTTCCGGTTCCAGTCCCCGGTTTGAAGTGTATATAGCAACGGCGGCGGAACATGTGTAGTTTTCGCTCGCCAGTAAGAACTAAGAATGTGTGAAAATGATGAATCAATCCAATATTACAATATATTTTGACCGGAGACGCTGCACCTCAACTATAAAAGAGTAAAGAGGCACTCTTTACGAGTACACCTAGAATACGTTAGTACTTGATAGAGGTGTTCTATTTGTTTTAATATCGTTTGAGTTTGACTCATTTATCCTAGCTCAAACTGTACAATTTAATTATAATATATAGTATTCAGTGAATTGTTATATAATAAAATTATGGGGGGGGGAGATGGGAATTTAAATTAATATCTGTACGCAGCGATAAATCATCGCCAACGAAAACCGATTCCCAGCGAAGTCCGGTAAAAATGTTTGATATATTAAAATCGAACATTTTATTCATTCGGTCCCCTGAAAATTACTATTATCCCATGTGCGTCCCGTTGGGGTTGACTTCCTAGCAAATTGTCGGAATGTGGTGTGAGTATTACTTATAATAGGTAGTCATTAAATAAAATATTTACGACGGTAACAGAAACGGGAATTGCAAATTAGGATTCGTAGTCGTTGGGGTTAGTAGTTCGTTCGACTTTGTAAATAATAATAATTGTCAAGTTAAATAAATGTCCACTGGCGCATCTCGGCCGGTACAATACGTACGTATTGTTTATCCCTTAGTAATTTTGGAAAGTTTTGATATCCACTGAGGCACGGCAAGACCCGTCAACTTCTGTCCTTTAATTAGAAACAAAAATGGATACGACGATCATGTTGTGCATTAAATGCGCCACGACATAATATATACCGTCGGGTCAAAACTACGTCGTTTAGATATATCTGCAAAATAATACGGTACGCATTTCGGGACCGTTGGTATAAAATCGAAGACACTCGTGGTTTTTATTAAACAAATTGATCTTTGTTTCGTTTAGTAATTTATACAATATTCAAAACGACATTACAATCGTACAATAATTAAACCGTACGTTTATATTCGATTCCCAATAAATGAAATTTTTTTTTTTTTTTTTTTTTTTGTTTCGTTTTGCGGGTGTGCCCGAGTGTATACGATTCAATGTATTTTGGTGAGGGGTTGGCGTTTCATCGTACAACTTAATGGTATTTTGTCGGCGCGAAGTTCGCGGATAATACGTACCGCGACTTGTATGTATTACACAGTGGGGGGTTTTGCGGTATGATACAAAAGTGATTTTGGCGCGGTGTTGGCGTTTTACGATACTAAAGTATCTAAATGAGAAAGCGGATAACGAGTTGTTAACAGTGAACAAGTACGATCGAAAATTACAAGTCAATAAATATGTTAAATAATGATAGAGACTTGGTGGGAGGATGGCAGGACTGGGGCCTTTTTTTTTTTTTTTTTTCGTTCCAAACCGGCAATACCTCTGCCTCCCGGAAACGCCGTGAGATAGTACTTCGGGAGGCGGGTGGCCATCGTTTATTGAAATAAACAACATATACAATTAAGGTCACATTGAAAAATCCCGTTTTTCCCTAAGGCGGGGCGGGCTCACAATGGATAGATGTAGATAAAAAAATCTTGCCTTACCGTCGTGGGGATGGGCAGTAACCGGGCCGAAGCCCACTTGCTGCCCTCCCGGCCGGCGGTCTAGCGACTCGAGGGCTTGGCGCTGCCGTTCTGCCGACTCCTTCTCCGCGAGGACGGCCTCTGCGAAGTCGACCACGGCTTCCCAGTGGCCTGGGGACTCCCGGTTCGAACGGACCGATCCTCCGGGCCCGGGCGCTCCCCATCCCCGTCAAACGCCGCCTCGCAGCGCATCGGGGTATGGAAAGCGTCGTCATCCACCTGGTTCTCCTCACTGGGAAATCTGCAGTGAGAACACCCGGGGGACGGAGCGAGTTGAAGCATCCGTGCCCCGCGAATAGCCGAGTGAGGCGGTACGTCACGGTGGACGGGGCCTGCTGGTTCGGAGCGCGGGCCGCCGGTAAAAAACGCAAAGTTGGTGGTGGCGCCGGTACACGTGGTGGTGTGAGCGGAAAGGACAGAAGAAGAATCCGTGTGCTGCCGCCGCCCGTCGGTACCGTGGCGATGGTTCGCTGCAAAGTAAACGTGCACAATAATTGATCCGCCGGTGTACTTAAACGGATAGGAGGTAAGTGCTGAAGTGCAGTTATTATAATCGCATGGTCGGACTAAAGTAGCAATTGCTCCTCTTAGTCCGGTTTGTGGACCAAATGCAGCCAATCTCGGCACAGCGTCACTTTAAAAATCATTATAAATCGGTATTACCGGAGAAATCGGCCACGGTTTCACGTACTTGGGACCACTCTAGGACTTTTACGCAATCGCATCAAACGAGAGTTATTCACGTGTTATATATCATTTGAGAGTTTTGCATCACGACTCACACTTTATTTTTTATTTTTTTCTTTACTCTTTTACCCAGAGCACACGATTTCCGAAGCCGAATAAATAAGGTAAGTGTGGCTTTTTTTTTTTTTATTTATTTTTTTTCTCGTAACAGGAACAATTAGAACGCACACGGCCATAGGACGATAAGTTCACACGCACCATTGTAGGAAACGGATCGTTGCATTGATAGCTTCCCACAAAGTCAAGACTGTTTTGTGTTGCCCTTTCACTCTTACCGCACCGAACAGCCTGTAGTAAACTGCGTGGACTAATTGGTACGACTCCGAACTTTATATCGGCGAAGTCACTGCCGTGCGTTGACTCTTCTCGTGTGACGATTCTTCAACGGTTTGTATCGAGTTTGATACAAGTCAATAGAGAAAACACTCGGTGAAAGTATAAGTTTAATTTGTTAACTTGACACTTGGCGGTCCGGTGGATCGTTCGAATGTATGCAGCGATGACACCGGGCGGGCTTATGAATCTACGAACAAAATAAATCCAAAACTAAGTCTAAAATTTATGGGGACTCGTGCCCGTGTGTATACTGAAACCCGCGGAAGTAGTAGTTTATAAATGGACATAGGACAAAAAAAACTAGTATATTTTAATACCAAAAACACGTAGTGGTTCTTACTTTAATTCTGGGTTATAACTAACATATCATAATTACTACGACAAACTAGTAATATGCTAAATTAACTTGTAACAAACACAAGTGAAAATGACTACGATAACTAATTACACGATCAATGTCTAGGACTCTGACCAGATTGCTATATAGAATACTATTGTACTACGATATAATTTCGTATTATAATTTTCGCCATTTCGGACGCAAAAAAAACTTTGGCCGGATTTACATAGGACACGTGGTGTTATGCACTGTGTATACAATATTGGTTCACAAATACGGTTTCGAAAAATGCAATTGTTCATAATTGAATATTTTGTACGATACAATTAATTCGTTTACGTCCAATATGGCGAAATAAGTATTTACAAGCGAACTAATATAGGTACCTATAATTGTATTTACGTGAAATATTAGAATAATTGTATAGTGAGTATTTTAAGGAACGCCATTCATTATTCGGTATCATTATGTAAATATATATTAAAAAAAAAAAAAAAAAAAAATGCAATTACAAATAATCATTTAATTTGGCCAAGCAGACCTGATAAGAATTTATCTTTGTAAAATGACGTGATTAAATTTATTAATGACGTAAAATTAAATTGGTTTATTAAAAACATTAAAAAAAAAAAAAAAAATGTTATTTAAATTAATTACAACTATGGTTTAATAATCCTTAAAAAGTTTTTTCTTTTTATTAAATAGAAAAGAGATTTTATAAACAAAGAGCGAAAAGTTGTTTGTTATGGAGGTTACTAAGTAAAAAAAAAAAAAAAAACCAGGTTAAACATTTATATGTTTATAAAATTCATAGTAAAACCAATACGTTTACCTCGCTACGCTCAGAATCTAAAACAACTAAACAGAAGTATAAATAATTGCGTTTAAAATTTAAAAATTAAATTTACATTTGTTCAATAAACACAAAAGTTGTGATTTAACGACAGAAGCAATTTTAAATCTGTCAGCGTGTGTGACTTTCTAATATATCGTGGAAACTGTTCGGGACAGTAATACAGTACAATGTAAAACTTTAGTATTTAATTTGAAAAAAAAAAAAAAAAAACCAATCAATGTGACCGTCTCCTATGCACACGCAATGTATACTTTACGTATAAATGTTTATTCTTATAAATTATAGCCCACATTGTAAAAGAGTTTGCGATATTTGTATACACGCGGTTCTTAAACATCGGCAGTATTGTTTTTTCCCTATGCTATCACATTTACCCGAAGGGTTTTTTCCTCAAAAAAAAAAAAAAACAAAAAAATGAATTTAAATTATATTTGCCAGATTCGTAAAATTAATTAAGGTATATATTTTTTATATAATATACAATAGTATCATATCGAAAATTACTATCTTGTTTTACATATAAAATACGAGAATAAACAATAAAATGTAATACCGAATACGCTTGCATAGTAATAACACGGTGGGCATTAAAAAGATCACTTTATAGAATAAAATGTTTTTTAAAGGAAATGATAACGTTGTAATTTTCCGTTCTTGTATTTAGACGGGCCTATAAAAACTGGCGTGAATATTAATAACCTAAGCTTACACTGAGCGTTTTTCTGCCTAAACAATTTTTTTACCGGACATCTCGCTCCAATTTACGAGTGTAGTAATTTTTCCGAAAGCATTTTGGACCTCTAGTCGGTGCATTGGAAAGACATTTTTATTTTTTTATTGTTGTTTTGTTAATAGTTAGTAATAAACGTAGGAAAAACATGAATTACCGCAATATTTTTTCTACTAAAACATATTACGACGACAAACGGACGTTTTAATTATTTATAGGCATTTTGAGTTTTCGAGTTTTTGTTTTGTTTTTTTTTTCGTATTTGCAAATAAAATTTGTGGTTTGGTCGACCGGAAATGCTTGAAATATTTACACGAGGTCCAACACAAGTTGTACATACTAGTAAAGAAAAGAAAAAAAGTAGCGCAATTGTACAGAAACGATTATTTCATTAGTGGATTTTATTAGTTTTCAGCGTCGAATACGGTTTATGTCCAATACGGCGATATTTGCGCAGATCGAGCGCATTTCGATTGCCGCTATAAAACGGACACGACAACGAATCGCTGATTCATATTTCATCGGGGGGGTATTCCTCGGTAAACGCGTTTTAAACGTTGCCATAATATTATTTCAATGAGTCCCGTTTTACAATGTCGCCCAAAAGAGATTATTATATATAATAACGCCCGTAGATATTTCGTTTATTTACATCAACGGCATCGCTACGTTTAAACGGCACCTGACTAACGATCGAATAATTAGTTATTAATCGTGTTTACGCGATTTAACACGTGAACGCGCGTAGAGACGTATGGGAAATTCGCGTTTCGCACTGTTCGGCGATTACGTTATTACGATATAATAAATACGGTTTAACGGATCCGAACGGTAAAACGATCGTTGGTTTTCGGTTTTCAATAAAAGAAAAATTACTATTTACATTATTTATAAACACGTACTTTCGGAAACACAGAAATAACTAAATGTTTGTCAACACTGACAATATTTAAATATCTAAGGATAAATGGAATTATTGAGTGACATTCATGACGAAATATGTAAAATCATATATAGCTTATCACCCGAAAACGAATATATAATAAAATCGCAGTAAAATTACGTATTTACATATAAATCCGAATCATGCTTCACCACGGAAGATGACACTCATCATCAAAACAAACACTCAGAAGAAATGTCAAACAAAATTAATTACGAGCATAACACCATTATCACGTCAACATCCCCCAAGGAAATACAATTAATCATATCAAAATTAGCAAGCAAGAAAAGTCCCGGCCATGGCTTAATAATAAACAAAATTTTAAAAACCTTACTTCAAAAGCATTAATATACCTAGCCTCTTTATTTAATTCAACCATGCGTATAGGTGTCTTTCCCCTTACATGGAAACATGTCATAATAGTCCCAATCCATAAACCTGGAAAACAAGCAAACTCTCCCACAAGCTACAGACCAATAAGCCTATTACCAACCTTATCAAAGCTAAAAACATGTTATAATAGCTGAAACTAAATCAGACTAAAAGCAAGGCTAAAATATTCACATTAAAAAGATATAACGATCCAATAAATATAAGCATAAACAACCAGATCATACAATGGAACAGAAAAGATGACTCGGTAAAATACCTTGGAGTTTTTCTCGATGAAAAACTGACATGGAATATCCACATAAACAAAAAACTTACTCAGGGATATGCCAGGATGAGAATTCTCTACCCCTTAGTGAATTACAAATCAACTCTCCAAATGAAATCTTCTCTCCTTCTCTACACAGCAATAATCAGACCACTGATAACTTATGCCTGTCCTGTATGGTCCGCTGCCTCTATAACTAAAATAAATAAAATACAAATCTTATAAAATAAATTCTTAAGGATATGTTTCAAAGCACCGTGGTTCATGAGAAATCGCCACATCCATAATGACACGAAAATACCCCTGATAAATACACGGATTAAAACCCAATTTAAAAATTTCCACGCCAAACTAAAAAACTTGGACAGTGCTCGTCATTACAATATAGGAAAAAAAACACTCAATAGACGTCTGCGGCCTCGACTTTCCCAGGACATTCTTTTAACAGACACACAAGACTCATCATCAGAAAATAAAGATCATTATTAATATATTAGACCTCATCGTTATTATTATATTCAAATATGTAACACATTATTATATCACTCTCACTATTAATTATTATGTCATTAATAAATTTATAATCATTTAAATTTGTAACAAATAAAATTGTAAAAATTAAAAAGTTGTAATAGCATTAAGTGTGCTATTTTAAACATTTTATAATTATAATAAAAAAAAAAAAAAAACTTTTCGGCACCTCTTAAATATACGCGTATTATTTTATTAAACGTTCAATATTATTCGAATATCGTATTTCGATATAAATTCACCGTTCTACGCGTTACCGTTGGCGTTACTACTAAATTGCAGTAACAGTGGGCTGCATCGATCTTGTCAAAACTAATTGAATGCGCGGAAATCGCGTTTCTAACCTCTCTGATTATGTCAATGATCGTATGATAATATTGTTCATCGATGTTCCATGCATAATTTTACTTCGAATTTATATTTTATTTGCTGTTCGTTTAATGTGAGCAGGATCGAAATGCACGTCTCTCGGAATTCCGTGTTACATTGTCATGCCACGGTATTAGACGGTCCTTTGATAAAATACCCGTAGACATTTGCTTTCTGATTAACTTCTATAACTATACCACAAAGACTACGCGCGGTTTTAATTATCATTTGCACAATAAACCACGGCGCTCTGACGAGAAAAATACGCTTCAATTTTGTACTTTCATCACGCACAAAGACATTATTGATTGTGCAATATTGCCTGTATGCAAAGCGTTTGTAAATATTGTTTCGGTGCCATTATCAAGTACAGGTAAACGCCACGTGGCACCTAAGGCGCGTAAAAACTGAAAATCCCATAAGCGTTAGTTTAATATTATACTATAGTACGTAATCCGACAACAGTTGTATACCTAGCAAATGATTTTTGTACGGAAAATACAATTGATAAATACGAAATAATTTCCACTTTTTAAAAGTTCCAAAACGACAATCACTGCAGTGGTTAGGAAATTATTAATATGTGATAGTACGAGTAAAAGTTTTTTTTATTTATTCATTAATAAGAAAATTATACTATCTGTGTAAGCGTATGGTACAATAAGCATAAGTGAATGCAGTAGAAATAAAACAATAGTATAAGGGATTAGTATTAAAAGTATTTACAATAATTCCTACTTATGTAATAACACTAATATCATTTTGCATGAATTGCACGAATTGATGAGGCTGTCCAGCCACAGTTACTTCGGCCGGAATTTTTTTTAATTTTTTTTATTGTAATTATTATTTATTTATTTATTTTATTCGCTCGTGGACTATGCTAACCAGTTTGATCGTCGACTAAGAAATCTCTGGGCCACGTTCGCTTAAGTCGCCTTGTATTATTACCGGGAAGGGAGTTTGAGAATGGTTCAGAAATAAGGGTGTTGGAGTGATTGTGGAGTAAAAGTAAAACAAAATCCCTTTTTTTTTTCTCAAGACGGCGTATCGTATAGGCAAAAGTGATACATAACTGTGTATATTCTCGTACAACCGTTACACGATAACTGTTGGTAATTGATTGGTAATTACTAGGGCTCAGGGATTAATGTGTATTATAAAAACCAAAATATCGAAATATAAATTTAATAAAAAATTGCTTTATGTGTAATAAAAATATACAAATTATGGAAATTTAAAAAAAAAAAAAAAAATTCAATTTATATTAATTAAAACTTATATCTTGATCGCAAAGAGATACCCATGTACATTGTACATTATACACACTCAAATTGTCGACGTTAAATGCTCGATGACTTGACATTAAATGACATTATTTATAAACACGTACTTTCGGAAACACGAAATTACTAAATGTTTGTCTATACTGACAATATTTAAATATCTAAGGATAAATGGAATTATTGAGTGACATTTATGACGAAATATGTAAAATCATATATAGCTTATCACCCGAAAACGAATAAATAAAATCGCAGTAAAAATACGTATTTACATATAAATCCGAACTGTAATAATTGCATACCCGCCGCCTAGTTTTGTGAAATATGTTTAAAACAATACACCAAAATCGAATGTGCCCTGGGTAAACCACGGTTTAGATTGGTATTGATCGGGTTTAGACATTCGAGCGCGTGATAATAATGGCGTAACTATTGTACGAAAATAATTTGCAAAAAGTCAATAATTCGAATAATTTATCATGTTCTATTTATTTAGAATCATATGCATATAGAAATTTTGATTTTACCAACTAAAAAAAAACCATTTTTACTACAAAGTCTTAGCCCTAACAATAATCGCTTTACGGTCGAAGCGGTTTGTTTCAAATAAATTATTTTTCGGATTTCGAGACGTAGATACTCATACGATAATTTTATTATAAAACCACGTATAACTATTATCAATTATAGTATTATTTTGTCGTATTATATTTACAACGGGAATATTTAGTACACATTGTTCGACTATAATATTATGTGATTTAGCGCAGTGGTTCTCAATATTTTTAACGTGGTTAAACTTTTCGGTACCTCATAAATATACGTGTATTATTTTATTTACACGCTCGGACGATTTCTTTGTTGGCGACACTGAAAATGTAATTTGCTCAGGTCGAGAGTCACTGATCCAGGGAATTCACGTATACCAAGACGATCCCGTTTAAACCGTTATAATATTGAATAATTGTAATTTATCGTTGCGGTCAGACATGAACCAAAAATAAATACCCGACATATTATCCCACCTACCAGACTGTGGACACCCACACGCGGTTTTTAATATTGGTGCTATAATAAATTTCAAATTTGTACCAGTACGTAAGAAAGGTAGAACGACAACACGTGGTTTAGCAAATTATTTGGTTAAATGAAACAACGGGTTTAAATACAATAAAATTATATTGTTATGATCCAAAACAACTGCGGAATGAACAAAAATAACGAACTGTTTTAAATACAATTAAATTATATTGTTACGGTCCAAAACAACTGAAGAATGAACAAACACTTTGGCAATTTGAACAACCGAGTAATATTTTATCGATCAATTTGATTATGACGATGTTATCAATATTTGTATTTGCCAATCAAAAAGCTATTCCTCGTACAGCCGAATGTCCATTTGACGATACTTTCTACATAGGGAATTTATTTTATATTATTTATCTACAATCAATACGATTATTATCGTATTAGTTATTTAATTGTTATCGACTGATAAATACTTTTTTGTCCCCAAATACCCGTCATCGTTCGTTCATTAGTTTGTGTGGCGCGTTTTATCAAAACACTTGATCAGGAGAATAGGGAGAGTTCGCAGGACGACAGCATTTTTTTTTTATCAGCCAAAAATGCACGAATCGACAGCGCTAATAAATGTGCCGGTGCATTGTCGTGGTGAACAATCGCCGAACGAATTTGGCAGCGCGACCCTTCTCGTCTGTACATTTTCCTGTGAAATTTCAACACAAGACTCAATTGAAATTCGTTTTATTAACTCACGAACGATTAATCGGTGGCCGTTTTGCATTTTTTTTCTCGCAAATTATCGCCACACCATCGTTTCCGGATGACGTCGACGGTCTTCGAGAAACGTCTTCAGTTGACCGCCGCCGACTGTCCTTGATACCTTTAAAACACTCGACGAAAGCGACGGAACCACTTAACGGATCATTCCCAAAAGTGGTTTTAATCATTTCCGTATGTTTCCGTTGCATAGTTTTTACCGAGTTTCGATGCAACACGCGTTGTTCGTTAATTTCGGACATGTCGAAAAAGGCGAACCACACAATCTGACTGGATTTAACCACGTGTAATATTATACTGAGATCAGATAGCCACTTGGGGTTTTGTTTAAAATATTCACCAGTTCACGGGCAATACATTTAATTACAATTCGAAACGTTATCGTGTGTAGTTTAGCCGTAATAACATTTGTCCCGGTACGTTTCGAACGGACCGCGTATAGTCATCTATATAGTCATCGAAATGTATTTATATACCATACCTAACCTAACCTAACCACCTCACACAGAGAACGTTACTACAATACAATTTATGTTTAGGCGGCCGATATCGTGTTTCGACAATACCGCTAGATATCCGTAAATAATTTAACACTTTCTGACCGTAATCACTTGTCTGGAAAATTTTCTGTCAAACAGTATGCGGATGCACACGTGATATAAAATTTCTACGTTCCACCGTTTTGTGGAATGACCATTCCAACTGCGACGCGCATTTAATCGTTACCGATTTGTGTTACGACGCGAACACCAAATGAGACGAAGACGCACTGCCAAAGATTTGTATAGTGTCATTTGACGTACGAACGTGAGGTATATAGAGGCGGTACAAGATATAAACGGATATAAGATAGCGACTTTGGGGTTTTGGTTAAAACAATCACTAATTCGCGGTGGAACGCGTCTATTAACAATTTGAAACGTTATCGTGTGTAGATTAGCCGTAATAACATTTGTCCCGGTACTTTTTGAACGGACCTCGTGTGTATATATATATATATATACATTATTTATAAACGTATATAAAATACGACGTCGCGTTGTCGCGTGCGCCGTGTGACGGTGGGCGGTCCCCGGGTACGCGCCGCCGGTTGCGGGCGGGGGCCAGACGTCGTCGTCCGTCCGCGGCGTGCCGGCCGAAAACGCGTGATCCCCGTGCACCCCTTGACTGCCGGTACGAACGCGTACCTGTAAACGCCGACGCCGCCGCCGCCGCCGCCGCTGACGCCGGTGTCGACACGCGGTCGCAGTCGACAGTGTCGCGCGCGCCGACCACCATGGACCTCCGCGCCGCGTCCATCGCGTACGTCGCGGCCGTCTTCACGATCGTCTCGCAAACGTCCTCAGGTAGGTGACATATGAACGAAAACAAAACAAAAAAAAAAAAAAACAATTAACCCGTCGCGTAAACGTGTTAACGACATTTTTTTTTTTTGTACTTATTTTATACGCGAGAATTTTACAAAAAAAAAAAAAACAATTTATATAACACCGCGATCTTATATGCATGCGTTATCGTACCAAACTCTATGTATACGAATTTAAGGAACCGACAGAAAATTTCTGTTTCACCGAATAATTACATAATAAAAAAATTAAAAATACCAAGTAGAATTAATAATATTTTTTTTTTTTTTTTTTTAACAGTGTTATTGTTATTGTCGCGGTTTTGAAATTAACGTCAAAATCCGTGTAGAATATGCGCTTTCCGTCGCCACTATACATTATTAATTTTTTTTTTTTAATAATATTGTTTTTATAAATGTGTTTAATTTTGATATCGTAAAACGTAATTAATGCAGTTTTTTTGCGCACGATTTCAAAAGTATGTCCGACAGCAATTCCGGGCGCACGATAATTATCAACATTAAAAAACGTATAAGGTTCATACTTAGTAGTATAAAGTTACTAAAATAAATAAACATATATATATATAAAGATACTAGTGTAATTTTGAATGAAAAAATTTTTTTTTTTAAATTCGCGTTCGCAGGGTTGGTAAATATTGCATTTGTTCCCGAATGCGTTCGCATTCACCATCTATCATCCCCGAGCAAAATAGTCTTTATTTTTCCGTCCGTAAATAAACTTAGGAATATTATATTTATTTACATTATTTACTTTTTGAAGGACACTCGTTTCCGTAAAAGTTAAAAAAAAAAAAAAAAAAAAAAAAAAAAAAGGCAACGACACTAATCTGACCTTTAATGTTTTCTTTTCGTCTTTTGTTTCGCGAACCGACATTTTCCGTAGGAAAAAGTCACAGCAATGTTTGTAGTAGACCTGACGTGCAAACAGAGTAATCTAATAATAAGCAAATTTTCAAAATACATAAATTACAATTAATACGATGTTTTACCGCGGGTTTACTATATCATAATTACAAGAGTCAAATAATGTTTGGTTGGCCAATAGAATTATTCGTAAAACCGTCGGATAACCACTACGATACGTTACCTACTACTTACGTTGCTACATATTAGCATTGGACGGCCAAGTTGAATTTGATTGTATAATGTATTTTAGATATCCATTTCTGTGACATGGTAAATTAAATAAATAGAATTTTACTCTATATAACAGTGGCGCGTATAGGATTAAATTCCGGGGAGCTGGGAGCAGCACATCGAATCGGAATAATAATAAAAAAAAAAAACTTTTTTTTTTTCCCCGTCCTATTTTACACTTACATAGTTTATATTAATCCGCACGGGTCGTATCAACGATAAATTTCACGCAGTATTAAAATCGTCACCGTCACGATTAAAAAATTCTATATATTTCTGCGTCAGAAACACGACGAAATTTAAAATGTATTTGGTTTCACAATAAGTTTACTCTTCATTTTTGTATCCATCCAATGTACGAGAGTAGAGAACTAATTTGGATTACGGTTTGAACAAGATCGAATCTACTCAATTTCTATTATAGGTTTCCCGTTTATTTTTAGCGTTTTATATTAGTATTTCATCTTGGTGTTAAAATTATCAAATTTACAATATTTTATTCCCGTGCAATTCAAAATGTTTATTATAGTAAAATTAATTGTGTACATGCACGTATTTACAACAGTCGAAAGCTAATCGTTTTTGTAGTAAACCAATGTCTGTTTTTAGAAATGTTTAACTAAGTACGAGTATTACGTTGTTAATTGTAAGCGATTATGAGTTTTTTTTTGTTTTTTATATGATTTTACTTATTAATATACGAAAATGGAACAAATTAAAATATACGAATGTATAACCGTATCTTTTACTGAAATAGACCAGGGCAAGATATTTCCAATTGCCCGAATCTACGTGTTTGTTTGAAAGTGGTTTTAATTTACAGGAAATCCATTATGAAAAAAAAAAAAAAAATCAAACAATATACGTATTACTATCACAGTTATATATATATAACTTTACATATTTTCAAAACTAGTTTCTATTAGTTTTTGAGGTTAGTATCTAATTAAATTCTTTAGATAAACCTCAATTTATAATACAATATAGTCGATTAAACTTAAAATTGAATTGTATCGTTTTACTCTTGTAATATATTACATAGTTAAAATATTATATAAAATAGAGAACGTAATATATTAAAATTAACTTTTGATGATGTATAGGTGAACAAAAAATATGTACATTATTCATTGTACCGCCAATAAAAACAAGTTACAATATGTGTATTCTCATAAAACCAAAAAAACCAAATATTTCAAATAGATTTTTGCATAACTCAAAAAACGGAAGAATATTTTTACAATCATTTACTACGTCTAGAAAGTACTATAATATAAGTGTTTTATGTAATGTTTAGGTTTCAAAGATTATTTTTAACTGAGTTAAAAAAAAAAAAAAAAAAAAAAAAAAACGAAAACCATCAATGTGTAAATATTCCCGTTTTTCCGATTTTGTACCCCATTTTTAAGAAAATTACAAGGGAAATCAAGTGCACCAATCGGATCAATATTGGTTTACAGAAACCATCTTAAATGTAAATGTTCGGAGATAGATTTTCGGTAGGAATGTTGGTCCCAAACGGGAAAAAAATGTACACATCATAATAAAATCCAATACATTTCTCACTACGCTCATAATCTCAAAATAGGAAAGGGCTTTAATTATATAACGATTTATATTAAAGGTTATCATGTCAAAAAGTCAATCCAAATAATAGTTAATATACAAAAAATTATATTAATATAATCCAAAACTCACAATTTTAGAGACATTTAAAAAAAATTTTTTGTTTTTTTTTAAGAAATACACAATTTGTTTTTCTCTTAACCACTATAAACACACTAAATTGATAATTTTAGATATTATTTTATACGGGGCCATCTTAAGTTTTTGGATATTGTCATTGAAGTTAAACATTTAATAACCCGAATTTTAGAACACTACAAATCTATTTTGTTAAAATAATCTACACGTGTATTAAATTATTCTGGCTGTCGTACCGGTAAAGAACTGACGTAGGTATACGACGTAGTTGTGCACACCTTCGGGTTTATTAATCATGATATTTTGATGGGGGTCCGTCCTGCAGTTAAACCAAACTTTAAAATAAACGAAATTGAATAAATTATACAAAAGTGCGTTTAATCAAACTATTTAAACTAAGTACACCTGCTGGGTTTAAAATTTAAAATTTAAATCAAAAAATATGTATATAATTTCTCGGCATAACCAAATACATAAGTGCTAAAACGTTTTATACTATATCATATAATTTAACGAACTATTTACGTTCTGTAGAAGTACTAAAAAAATATGATTAAATTATTTTTATTAAATATTTATACGGTAAATATAATATTATGACTATACTTATAGTGCTTACCTATTATACATGTTATTATTATGTCTAATTTAAAAAAAAAAAAAAAATAGGAAAATAGTTTTTGATATTAATTGTATAAAAATACAATTAAATTCGTTTCAATATTGTATTTTATGTTCATAATTATCATGATAAAATAACTGTTATTTGTTTAATATAACAGAGTAATATAAATATATAACGTACGAATTCGTAGTAGTAAATTATCTTTGACGAAAACTTAGAACATATAATAATATAATTAAAATAAATTGTTTGTGTACTCGTAATAAACCGACTGTAGAAATAATATTATCATTTAAACATTTTATTAATGCTAAAAAACAATTTCAGTTATAACACTAAAACATTTTATTACGTTTTCAACCAGCGGGACACATTAGCCATCATGAAAAATGTAATTTTATTAGGTACATAAATAAAGACAAAGTAGCAAATTTCAAATATATTTTTAGTTGCATACAAAATACTATTACTACTTAGATTAAGTTTAAAATGGGCACTACGTATTTTAAGTATTAAATTTAAGTGACCAACCATAAAACGGGCTTTTCAACCTAATTCTTGCATATCACATCGAATTTCAAGACTATCATAATTATAGATAAGTTCATCTGACAAGGTACACATTTTCCCAATTTATTTTAAAAATGTTAACCGTTTTGGCTGGCGGCACGGTAAAAATCTAATAAAAACAGATCACGCATTAAGTTACGATTTCAACTTGATCTATTATACCTATTAAATTTCGTATTAAGGAACCTGGAAATTGTTATTGAAAATGTGGACTATATAATTATGGTTCCTGGTTTACAAACGCAACGGACTTATTTTTTTTTTTTTTTATGAGATATTTACCCTAATTTTTTATTTAAAAGCTTTTAGTATAGAATTTAATTTATCGGTACGATACAATACAATATAAATTCGAGTTTTTTTTTTCCCCCCCGGTTTATTTAAAAATTAATAGAACGCGATGTTCTATCATTTACGTCTCCCTGGTGCTCGGCGATTTACTCGTTTATTTTCACTGTACGCCGTATCGTAAACGTGAAATTTAAACTCCAATAATTTAACGTACAAAACACAAGTATATAGTAAATTTATTTTCGAAAATAAAATTTTTTTTTTATCACGTCGATTTAAGTAAATTATGATTGTTGGGGGGGGGAGGGTTTCCTCAGCCACCCATCGAATAATAAAATCACAAATATTTGTCTCGTGCAAAATTAATTACGAGAAATGTTTAATACTTACTTTATATACTTAGTATAAGATCGTATGGGTATTTATATATATATATATATATATATACGATTTTCATAACTTTACGTCTACTATACAGCATTTAGCTTAATATTAACGCAAACAATATAACAAATATTTACAATCTTCAGTATACGGTTTTTTTTTTTTTTTTTTTTGATATTAAGATTAAAGCTTTATCGGCTTTATATCGGAATGGAACAAATATTGCATATTACGTTTTCCTGTCTCCGGGTATTTTATTAAGCGTCTGCAGAAAATTGTCAATTTGTTTTTTAATTTTTTATTGAAATTATTTTTATACGCCCGTGTTTAAATTTAAACGTAAATTAACGACAATTGTTTATGCGCGGCGCCCCCATTGGATCGCAGCTGTTATTTGTCTAAATAATTTAATAATCGGCCAGCGTTATATTTTTTTTGAAATCCTAAACGTGTCGTGACTAAATCAAATAATAATAATAATATATAATATACAACAATGGCAAATTGACGTAATAAATCAATCGCGTAAGAATACGTAAGAAAACGTTAATTTTTCAAAAACAATTTCAACGGAATAGATTAAAAACCGTGACGGATTTTTCGATTTTTTTTTATACGTTTATTATCTGAAATAAATAAATAAATAAACGCGTGTGTTTTTGTACGAGTAAAGATGAAAAAGAAACTCTCCGTTATTTTATTTCGTATCCAACAATTGCAGTGTTATCACTGTCTAGTGCGGGGCGGCGGTGGCGGTGGTGGTGGCGGTTGGGGAGGGGAAACAAAGAAAGAAGAAAAAAAATATAAAAAAAAAACCCGTCTCGTCGTCTCGATTAATTTTCTCGGTACGTCGTTACACAACGACGACGGTAGGTTTTATGTATGTTTTTACATATATATATATATATATATATATAGGCCTATAATAGCGGTTTTCATAAAAATATTTTATAAAATGTTAATATTTATACCTAGAGCGGTATTACGACCCATACACCTAATATTATTAAAATACGTAAATTATATCGCCCTATTAGGACGGCGGACGGTTAGGGAGACGTGGGGATACCAGACACATTTTAACAATCAGCTATATTCTATTTTTCCGGACGACGACGACGGCGTGATTAAAGCGTTAAAATAAAATAGGGGGGGGGGTTTTTTTTTTTTTTTTTTTTGTTGTAAATTTGTTTTTATTATTAAAATACGTTTGTTACGAATGTTTGTGCGCGCGTTACGACCGCGTTGAGTATGTCGCGCACGTACGTATTGGTTAATATACGGCGACAGGGACGCATAAAAATGGCAATTTTCCCAACGCGGTCGCGGTCGCGGGCCCGGGCAATAACCGGCCTATTTGCAATGTAGGTGTACCGTACCCGGCGAGCTACCGGGCCGTTAAAAATATTAGCGTTTTATCTTCGGCATAATTGTTTTTGACGTATGCGGCCGGCTTGTATATACGAGTATTATATTATAGTCTAACACGATTGTCGGTGAGGAAAAAAAAAACCTACAAAACCGTTTCCCGTCCCGCCGCCGCATTAAATTCCCCGCGTGTCTTATTCGCGTTCCGTCGCGGGTTTACGATCGAAAAAGAACCGCCGGGCTCATATAAAAAAAAAAGGAAAAAACCCGTTAAAAAAAGTTCACTTTAACGGTCGAGTCTTGGACGGCGGCGGTCCCGTTATACGCGCGCAGTTTTGTAAACCGTCCGCGAGTATTCGCCCACGAGGTTAGTTGTCCGTCCGTGGGGGGTGAAGTGGTGACGAGGAAAAAAAATAAAATATAAAAAATTATTATAATTATAATACCGACGGACGGCCATAAAACCTTTTAACCAATTCCGGGCGCGTAAATTTATTGCCGTTAGCGTCTGTCTGTTCTCATATGATATTCCCGGTAGGAAGTTGTTTAGAGCCACCGGCAACCCCGCGTAAATATGGAGAGTATTCGTTTCTTGTGTATAATTGAAAACCTACAAAATTAATTTTCAATACGATTTGTCGACCGCTTTGTAAAACCACCAGTAAAAATATCAACTCGTTTCACAACTCTTTTTACCGTTGACACTGACCGCGTTGAATTTAATTTACAAAATAACGCTCCTTTCACCGAATGCATACGAATATTTTGTTTAAAACATTCCCAAATAGGTATTGATAGTAGTTTTGCTACTACAAAAATTATTACTATTTTCGGTAGCACTTGTATTTGCGAACTGAGACATTTAGCATTTGTTAAATATCGAACAAATAAATATTGTTCCCGGTTAAGCGACGAACGCACGATTGCGGTTTCACTTCGATGTTCGACATCCCTTATGAAAACGGACAATATCTAAGCTCAAAATTCACAACTAGAAACCATATATCTGTTCGCTTTTTTTTTTTTTTTCCACTCGAGAATTAATTTATTTTCTACAAAGCAATTTGTAATAAAATTTATTTTTCCATACTGAAATATTTTTTTTTTCTGACTGAAATTAGTCAATATTAGTATAAACCAAGCAACTCACACTTCACACTGATAATCATGATTTTTTTTTTTTTTTATATATATACAAACGAATACGTATTCAATTGAGATGTTGATGTTGTATATTGTTTATTTAAATTTTTAATACGGCCGTCAATGAAACGGTGATAAAAAAAAAAAAAAAAAAAAAAAAAAATGGCCTGCGATGGAAAAAAAGTTTGCCGACCCCCGGTTTAATGCGTTCAAGAGGAGTTTTGGACGTCACGTCTATTTTTCGCTGGTCTAAACGTTATCCGGTACTTTAAACGGCGTTTTCGTTTTCAACGATTCCGGACGTTAACCTAACCGCTCGTCGGTCGGTTTTATTTAACGAGAAATTATTGTGTTTTATTTATTTCTTTTTTTCTTTCTTTTTTTTGAGCCGGTCGATTTTATGATCTAGTTTACTCCGTCGCAAGTCGACCGGAGAAAACATGTTATATAAGAGATAATATTTTCATTAATCTCGTTTTGAAAAATGTGAACGTTTTACATTACTTGTGAGCAACACGAATTAATCGCATGATATTTTACAATACATAAACGCTTTTTATATCCCGCATAAAGCATAAATATTTACTTATTATAATTAATATATATATATAAAAAAAAACTAAATACAGTGCAAGTTTTAATTAATTTAACTGTCTTTGAACATATTGTCAGTAATCTCTTAATGGATTAAATTTATTATTATTTATTTTTTGTTTTTTTTTTTTTTTTTTTTTTTACGGAAGACAAAATTTTTAAAAACATTTTAAAAATTCAGCTTTTGTTGAAATTATTTTTTCTCATTCACAGGTTTTTTTTTTTTTATGTTATAGTAGAAATCTATCACCCGAATATTTTAATCCTCGTCGTTTACCAGTCGTGTACTATACGGAGTGTAGCAAATGTCTCAAATATTTGTATAATTCAATTACTGGCCGGGTACAACCACGGTCATTAAGTAAAACATTCAAACCGTATACTATTATATATCGCAGTCTGTCGACAAACATCTTGAAACTTTTGTCCAGTGGATTAAAGGGCGGTCATTTGTGTTTACCTTTCGGACCAAAATTTTACCGTAAAATGGCAACGACAAACAGGCATCCCCGTCCGCAAACCACTATTAGACTACGTTTAATAATATATATATAATTCATAATTAAAATTTTAAACGCGAATGTAACTCTGGATCTTTGATGGAATCTGGCTCGCGCTGGGCTATTGGTATTATTGGTACGGAAATCGCATTAATTTTTGTCGATTTATCGGTTACCTTGGTGATACGGACGAAAATAAATAAATAATAGGATAATTCGTAGCAGGGTAGAGGGACCGTTATAGTCGTCCCGAGTCTAAATTATAACAATTAGCATTTATCGTCCTATCCACGCGTCCAGTCGCTTCCTATTTAGCGTCCCTTATGGTAGGTTTAGAATAATTCGAAGCGGTCGAACGAAGAATAACGATAATTTTTCTATTGACAACACTTTTTAGACGAAATAGTCTGGGGGTAGAAACGGCACCATTAATTTACCTTTTATGCACACCGTCGAAAAGGCATAAGACAAGTCTACGCGGTTATTTTTTTTTTTTTAGAATAGAACACAGACAATTGCGATGTTGGATTTCCTAGAGGCTCCCAAATGAAAATTAATAGTAAACCGATTTATCAAAATTAATATTTAAAAACACCGTAATATGTAAGTATATTAAGGGCCATTCTCAGACCGGATTTCTCGGGTAATTTGTCCGGGGCCCTAAGCGATTTAAGCCTATTTTTATCGGGCTCGGACATACAAATAAATCAAATATCTCGACGGGCCCCAAATTTAAAAATACATTTATTTAAATTTAATTATGAAAACAAGATAGAACATATTAAAACAGCACGGTTGCAATAACATTCGATGTCAAAACCTATTAATTCTTAGTTTTCATGTATATGTAGACAAATTCTTCAGGCCTAACCCTGAAAAGGAAAATAAGGAGACCAGGAAGATTTAGTTTGCTCGGGGTCCGCCGAAGCTGAGTACGGCCCGGGTTGTTACGTATACGCTTCGTAACGTTTTACTTTCCTATTATACAATTTAGTCTATAATATCAATCAAATATATAATAACAGTTTAATGGCACAGTCACAGAGTTTTTCTAGGCGAATAAAGTTGAAATACATTCATATTTCTAATTAGAAACGCAATTCTATCTTTCTCGAATGATACTGAGATTGCCTTTAAGGATATTTACAACGTACCAAAAATTTAGGATTCTTCGACGATCGATAATTTTCAAAAACCTTTTACAATTACGAATATTAACAAAAAAAAAAATAAAAAAAAATAAAAAAGTTATGCGAAATAGTCTGTTAACCTTTTAGTGGGATAGAAAAAGAAAGTTTAAAATACTTGCACAACATCAAAGGACGAATTTTTCTTGTTTGCTTAAACACGGTTCAATAATAAATCACCTATAGTAATGTCTCCTTTTGATTTTTAATACGATGCAATTTTTTTTTTTTTCATCAATATTACCTATCTTCATTATATTTTTTCCGGAAGTTAAATCGTGAAATATTAATCAAAACCCATCAAAATAAAATGCCTATAATTAAAAAAAAAAAAAAAAAAAATGTATTTAAACAGAAAATATTCAATTATAATTATTTTGCGGGACACCGATTACGAAAATCACTATACATAGCTGAATAATCAAATTGTTAAGCAGATTTGTACAATTTTCGATTGATAATAATACATAGGATCTTTGTCTCCGTCTAGTTCGTGTAAGTTAAAATAAAAATAATATTTTCGGAAATATTTAAATTCGTAATAAATTATTAATATTGTCAAATAGTATATGAATATTAGTATTTTAATGAACAAAATAAAAATGAATTGCCATCAAATAATTGTACAGACTGTACCATCTACATACACGCGAATTTCATTTTTCAGTCCACTTAGTCAAATTTACAAGCGGTATTGTATACTATAAATTATAATTATTAAGATGAATAAGATGTAGTAAATGTATTTTTTTTTTTTTTTTTTTTTTGGCGATTTTCACGTTTAAGAAAAATAAAGATTTTCCCGGATACTTGATGAACCAGAGTAATTATTTAATAATTAACGTTTACTTAACATTTTTTTGAATACAAAAATTACAATAGATATGAATCTTAGCGATTCAAATTAATCATCATTAATATTTATATTCTTTATTATGTTTTTCATTTAGCTACATATATTATAAATCACCGTGTTAGAAAAAAATAATTTTAATTTATACTCCCGATGGTGAATATTTTTATTGTATATTATTTTTCAACACTCGTCAAATGCTGAAAATCGTAATATTATGATGGTTCTATTTTGGTTTTATTATACATACATTACAATAAACCCGCAGAATTGTATAGTTATACCATACAATAAATTAACAACATCAAATTAAACTAAAATTGTATCTCCTCCCCCCCCCCTTAATTGATGTACAACAATTATTATCAATTATATTTGTATTAAAAAATATATTGTTTCAATTACAAAACCACTAACTATTTACCTAGACGTGAAAACCGTATATTTAATTATTTTTTATATTAGCCCGACAAAAATCACCGTAACCCTGTTTGAAACACAAGGAACAGTGGTTGGTGTTTCACGAAAGATAATCGATGTAGACAGTGATCGGGTAGGGGGCGATGTCGGTGTCGCAAACAATTTTCATCATTAGCATACAAAGGAAGCGAAATCATAAAATACAATAGAAAGAAAATAAAAGGAAATACGCGTACCTAGTGAGTCTGGTTAATAAAATAAAACGTTTATATTTAATTAATTTCGTTCCGATAAAATAAATGAATGGAATATACTTGTAATATTTATTTAAACAAGAATTCGCATTTTTTTTTTGTTTTTAAATATTTGGTGTGTTTTTTTTTTTTTTTAAATTTCTGCGCAAAAGGTTACTTTCGAAAGTTTTAAACATATTTCCATTTCAGGTTTTTTTTTTCTGCAGAATGATACTATATATATATATATATATATATATATATATATATATATATATATTGTTTTTCTTTACATTGAATTAAAGTAATAATATTTCAATATTGTAAAGAATTTTAGGAAATGGTATGGATTAAAATATTTAAAACGGCAAATGAAAGAAATAATTTTAGAAATACAAAATTTACAAAAGTCCTCTCGTTTAGGTCGTGCAATGTTCGCTTATCGTTTTAATATTCTATCGTCATCAGCTAACGCCGGGTACGTTGCCTAGTTAATATATTGTTATAATACCTATTATAACAATTTATTAGGTGGGTATATTAATATATATTATTATTATTTTCTATTCGTCGTTATATTTATGGACTTAAAACAATATTTTAGTAGCATTTATGAAACTTTACCAAACTTATTAAACATTTACAAAATTTATGCGTTTACTTTGACGGTAAGGTAATTGGGTAATCTATTTCTTGAAATGAATATAACTATATATATATATATATATATATATATATATATATATATATATATATTATTATATTCTATTGCAAACAAATTGATGGCGTTTTTTAATCGGTTAATAATAATATACATTTATACTACAGTTTTAATATCACAAACTCTAGGTATTAAAATATTACAATAAACAAATAAATAAATAGCGAACAATTGTAATAAACGTATAAAAAAAAAAAAAAAAAGAAGAAAGTTTTCGTCACGTCATATTACTCGTAGATTTATCCCTCCCGGAAAAAAAATACACTAAATTTTCCTATTTTATTCATTGGCGCGTATTATTATTCGTCCAGATAACTTCGATATAGGTGCAGATAACGAAACGAAAACGATACATTACTTGTGACTTTTAGACCGAACAATATTGCTAGAGTGGACCGAACCCCTAACAAGGTCGCAATAAAAATAAATCTATATAGGTTGATAGGGAGGGGGGGCGGAGGGTGGCACAAGAAAAAGAAGATAAAAAAGGGCAAAAATACATTCAGTAAAAATAAAGACATAGTTTCTAACGATATGGATAAGACTCCTGGGATGCGTAAAACTAGTATCTACTGCAGATATAAAATCTACGGTAATGATAACCGATAAAAATGCACTTTTCGTTTTATGGCAAATTTCAATTTTTTGAGTTATGTTGTTACGCGTGCACAAGCACCGCACTAAAAGTTATGATATTTTACGATTTTCGAATTAAAGGTAACTGCAGCTATAATATTATTATAATATAAGATATTATACGAGTACATGTTAATATTTAAAGGGGAACGAATTATACGACGGAACATATTTACCAATGGAAACCGTAAAATATAATTTTATTTATTTATTAAAATAATTTTTAATCAGATACGCTCGGTTATGAAATAACTCGATTTTATCGTTTTTAATGTGATAATTGTGTTAAATCGTCTAAATTATACGCACCCAAGATGAAACGCGAGTTTCTATTAACTATATATTATTAATTATTATATAAAAACCAATTCGCTTTCCTGACGAGAGGTCATCAATCTTCCCTTTAATTTTATTTCAACATAACCAATTATTATTAGAAAATTCCCGTTTCAAAAATTTAATTCGCACCTCTATATAAAACTCATACGTCTAACTGTACGATGTGTATATTCCTAACCTGCGGTAGTTAATATTTTTTGTACTTCATTCGTATCAAATTCGTAACGCACGCGCCGACACAAATAACCGCCCGACATAGATCTTTTTTTTTTAACTAGGTAATGACAATTTACGAGTATAAACGATATTATTATAATTTGTTAAATGGGTAGTAGTATATCCTGAAAAATAACGGAGACCGAAAACAATTTTATTTTCTAGTATGTTTTTGTTCGGTCCAGACGGGCTGTGAACGTAAATTATAATAAATCCATCGTTGTTGTATTTTTTTTTTTTTTTAGTTTTCATAATTCCCTGTTATTTCAAATGTAATCTTTTTTTAATGTACCCACTTGACTATTTTTAAAATTGCTTTACAAAACTTTTCTACCGCGATAACTGTCAACAAGTGTTAACCGAAAAAAAAAAAAAAGTAATAATATCATGTACAATGTACATTCGAATATAACGTTCTAACTACAATAATGTTTAAATTACATCTGTATAATGTGTATTTTCAAACTTTCGCGTAACCCGGATACCATCGTTAAAACTAGTCAAGTGGTCGCCGGACATCGCATAGTAGTAGTTTGACAAAAAAAAAAAAAAAAAAAAGAAGAAAAAAAAAACGTAGTCCATTAAGAATTACAAATGTGTTTTTATTGTGTAGTTAAAGAAAGTTTCATTATGTAATGCACGTTTCGCAAGATCTTAGAAATACCCCTTCCAAAATTCGTTTGTTGGTATAACAATAAATCGTAAAATTTCAATAAAAACTACGATATTCAAATATACGAGCGTTTTAAATTTTACATTACAGTATGCGTGTGTACGTTCAAAATCTGATTTGTAAATCATTCAAAACAATTGATGTAATCGTACAGTAATCGACTATTAATATTTTATAACACACGAGATACACATTTTGTATAATATTAGTTGGTTGTATGAACCGTGAGAATACCGGTCGATATGAAAGGAGAGGAAAAATGTTTTTCGTCGATAATATAATTTCGCTTTGTATTTTTTTTTTTTTATTCAATTGGTAGGAAGGCCAGGAATTGCGGATTTCTGTAATCGAGTTTTGGGGGGTGGTTACCCTTTAACACGATGCGGGGTCGAAAGTAGGTTTTCGTATTTGCAATATTCATAAATTTCATATCTCTGTGCCCCTATTCTTGAACATTTGAGATAATTTATTATACGTCGAAATACCGATATTATCGTTTTTTCGGTATTCTGGAATGGTCCGTGATAGTATACTTCGATAATAAATACGATCCTTAGGCATTTTACCGGTGAATTTGCATTTCGCTTTCAAACGACTTACGCTAATAATCCAAAAATTATAGAAAATTATCATCAATACATTTGGAATTACTTTAGGAGTAAAAATCTCTAAAATATTCTTAACAATCGAGTTATATTTATTTCAAAATTAACATCCAAATGTACGCATACATTTTTTTGTCTCATCTGTCTTATGCTGATTATTCTCGATATGGTAATCTATATCTGCTATATGTATGACTGCTAGTGTCAATAAAAACTAAAACATAAAAAAAAAATGTAGCATTTTGTCTATAAAATATGAATTAATAAAACCCATTGTCTTTAATTCTATATAATATAAGTAAAACATAATTGATTTGATTTGTTTTCAAAAAAAAAAAAAAAAAATTGTTTTTGGTATGAGTAAAATTACTTAAATTACTTAAATTACATGAAAAAAAAAAAAAAAAAAAGGTATTTTATATTATGGATTCTATTTATTTAGTATAGTATTTTTTAATATAACACCAGATAATTTTCAATTTGTGTTTTTTCAATATTTATCGAGAATGTACGGCACGTTATGAGTTATGTTATATTTTATAAAAAAATATGTTAAAAACTGGTACGAATTGTGTAGAAATTCGTATAGAATAATGTTTATCGGGGGGGGGGGGGTTGTTGTTGTTGAATATACCACCGATAAAGTGTCCATACAGAATAATTGATAAATTAAAAGTATATCGGTATATTATCATCATATACGACCATATTTTATTTCGTTTCTCGTTCGAGAATCGATACGGTTGATTAAAACAAAACAAAAAAAAAAAAAGAAGAAACTACCGCGCGTGATATATAAACCGATAATTATTGCATTCGATGAACTATTACGGAGATTCAAGAATCGGGCCTCCGGTATGCAAATAGTAACGCTATACGTATATTCGTGTAATTCCGTTACCGACGCTATTCGTAGGCGTACCATTTGGTACACGTTCCATTAAAAATGTCTAAAAAGTCCGGACAAAGGGAAAAAATTGCACCGCGGCCGTGAAAAATGCGACGGTAACGCGCGCGCGGGTCTCTACTCAATTTCACCGGTTTATACCGGAACGACCACCTCGGCTCGCTGCTGCACGTTCGTTATCACATTTTACTATCGGGTTGTAAATATCTGGCGTGAAATGGCCTAGAGTTCACTAATGCAGTCGTTTTATTTACTTTTTCCATTTCTTGGACCGCTGTCAATTTCCCATTTCATACTCTCTTATTTTTCACGTCTCGGAAATTAATACGTTTTTTCCTTATCTTTGTCGTTACAAAACTCGACGGGGCGTATGTGCGACAATGAAACGGTCTTAATCCAATATATATATATATATATATATATATAGGTATAAAGAGAAAGAAAGGAGGGCGAAGAAAACGGTTGAAAGGGATTTATAGGGACGGTGGCGACGGCGAGGGGGACATTGGTATTATCGTGGGTATCGGTAGAACCGAGCTCGTTATTTAATACGATTGAAAACGGCCGGGGAGTTGCAGCAGGCGAGAATAGACTGCCTAAAAGATAATCGAAAAACGAATGGTCAACATTCGTTAAGCAGCGCAGGGTTTTTATTCTTTTTAATTCGCCGCAATTTCGGTTATGCCAGGCAACGACCATATATATATGATTACAGAATGTTGCCGATAAACGATTTTTCGAAAATTTCAATTTCCATTTTACAAAAATAATTTGCTGCAATTAATGAATGTTAATCAACTCAATTTCGATACTCGTTCGTTATTCGTGTTTCCACAAACAAAATATATAAATCATAATAATGATATATAATAGACGCCGAACATTTTAATATATATATATATATATATATATATATATATATATATATATATATATATATATATATATATATTTTTTTTTTAAATAAAATTTAAACAACGATCATGTGTTTTTGGTAGAAGACCGCAATAGTAGTCGGAATCGACCTATAATCGAAATGGAACAATTTTCGTATTTTAAGGACAAATGCTCGTGCGATTATTTCTCGTTCGGGGTTGAATTCCCGAAAATCTCTTTTTACATTACATTTCCTATATTATATACGGGAACCTCTGTGCATAATTCCAAGTCTCTAGGTCCAGCGCTATCGTAGTCTGGGCACCGAAGAGCGATTGAGAGTGTATCCGGAAATTTTCTCGTATACTCGTAGATATCGTTTATAAATGCGCGAATTAAATAAAGTAATTATTTAATGTTACGCAAACATGTTTTTTTTTTTTATAATAACAGAGCGAACTGCGCAAATTGCATAACGGAGTACAATTTTAAATTATAGACGGAAACCGTGACAACGTAAATACGTATTTATTGTAATCATCGTGATCCATTATTTCCTCAGTGGGTATTATTTGCGAAAAAAATCCGATTATTTCCCTGCGTGACACCCCGCTGTTTCGACGAGTCCCCTCGCCAACGCAGAATATCGTATATGAATATAGGCACAATACTAACAAATCCAATAATCATAATGTAAATAAATGAACAAAGTATATTTTACGCTTATGTATTTACAGCGATTTACCGGCGTGTTTAAACATTCGATTTTGAATTTTTTATCTGATATATGATCGTATTTATCTCGGTTAGTTTATATTTGTTGAAGCATCGCAGTGTCAAAATCTACTTGTCCTATTTATCGTCCTTTATTTGATATATATATATATATCCGATATCCTCTGAATCGCGTACATTTCCCCAGCATCTGTACATGGTTAGGTCCCTAGCATAGGAGTCTTCGTGTTTTTTGGGCCGGATGGGGCACAAGTGGAAGCTCATTGTGGGGAATAGTCGTCTTGGAATTTTTATTGATCCTGAACGATCTAAGACACAATGCTTTCCGAATGCATTTTTCGATTTATGTTAACAGATACTTCAAAAGTAAAACATTTATTTTGCATTTTTCGGTCGTTATGCTAATTTTTAGTGGATATCTATATATTTTACGGTAATTATTGAAAATATTAACTCTCGTTTATATTAGGTTTAATAGTAGGTTTTTGGATCTAATACATCCATACAGATGTATGTCAATCGTTCCATTTACGATTTCGATTACGTATTTTTATAATCTTTATTAAACGGCTGTGCTACGTTAACCGAACTCAAACATATAAAAATTGAGTCAGTTGGTGTTACATCGTGACATTGCATTTGTTTCCTATTCAAAGTTCTTATTTGCGTTTGCGTTTATGAAATGTTCGATTTTTTGGTCATTTTTTGGTCATTTTTAGGCATTTTTTTTTTTTTTTTTTTTTTTTTTTTTTTTAGAGCATTTTTCGATAGTTGTTTGGGAATTTAAATCCGGGGCCCTATAGCTATTATATATAAATAAATATGTATATATTTTTCTATCGTAAAAGAACAACAAGTTAATGTTTTAACTATTATTATATATATCAACGCACTATAGTTTAAATATTATTACGATTGATAGATTTTCAACGACACCTTTTTTAAAAAAAAAAAAAAAAACATAATACAACGATCAAAGGCCACCGTTTTGATATTATTATTATTTTTTATTTTCCCCCGACGATATCGAGAGCGACGACGGCGACGAGTAGCGTCCAAAAGTGACGCCCGGACCCGGCGGAAACGGCTTTAAATAATTCGGACGACGGCGGTGGCGGTGCACAATGGGATGGGTGCAAGTCCCGGTATTATATTTTAAACATAATAACACAATAACAATAACGGTTATTATCATTATTATTATTATTGTTATTTTCGTCGATTAATAACAACACTATCGGAAACAAAACGATAGACGACAGGGATCCATCGATGACGCCTATCTGAGCGTCAGAACGTTAACGGTACAATGACCATAGTGATGGTGATGATGATATATAATAATAATAATAATAATAATAATAACGTTATGCGAAGGGCTCGTGTACACACAAAACCGATCCGTAACTCGGCGGTGGCTCACTCACTCGCTCGTTCTCTCTTGTCTCTCCCCGCACTGCAGTTAAACCCTTTTCATTATTGGGTTTCGTATCGTTTCGCATCGATTGTGGACCGGCCGACCGGCCGACCGGCCGACCGACCGACCGACCGACCGACCGACCGACCGACCGGCCGCCCCGACCGCCCCGGCGAGCATATTATGCATCGTACAAACAAGGTCCATTGTGATCGCCGAAACCTTTGTTTCTATTTTGTCACCGTGTTGTCGGTTTTTTTTTTGTTGTTTTTTTTTTTCTTTTGTTTTGTAACTACAGTACCTATATTTACCTATACTATTAATCGGTATCCATACCGTATACCGATCAAAGGACGCGATACCGAAACAGTCGGCGATTTATTGCATATTTGTATAAAAAAAAAAAACAAAAAAAACTCATCAGGTTTAACGGGGTATTATGAAAAACGAGTGCAGGCATGTCCTTACCACACTTCGACGTTACTACCTAATCTTTTTGATTTCTGCATATTTCAATACGAGTCCACGTACGACGTCGAGTATTGTATCGCCATTTAAAAATAACGGCATCTACAAACAGAGTGTCCGAAAGCACAACATTTCCAATAATATTTTCACCGGTAAGTATAAACCTATATACTTATAACCGTAGATAATAATGACCAGTCAGCCGTTATGCTAACAACGAGATACCAATTTTCCCCTGTGGCGCTGTGACAAACCCGACGTGGTTTTTCAAATTTTCCGGTCCGCCTTATCTGAACCCGTCGTGGATTGTAAACGTCTAGGTTTTAGGTTTTTTGAGGTTTACATTTATTTTGTCCGGCGTAGTATTACTACCGACGATTTTTATTTCATGTGCGCAGTGCTAATGCGCGATCTGGATGTGATCACATCACCGAATGAGGCCACGCGATATTTTTGCGGCCTCGAACCGATAACAAGTGGGGTTTATACTATTGTTTATTATCACTCGTATGAAAACTACAGGTGGTTACAGTCTTCACTGATAAGCTGGAACATTATCTATTATTATCTATGACTTTAACACATCAAAGTGAAACTATTATTACATGAACAGTTGTTTTCATACGGATTTCATTTACTTAACGTATTGTATATCGATAATGCCATGCAAGTACGTTGTCGCGTGCCAGTTGAATACAGTACAGGAACAGGTAGAAATATGTAATCGAAACTTCTAATTCAGTTTTTAACTATTTATTTGACCCCGTATAAATCTAAAACATTGTATAATTCAATGGAATGAGCTACCAAATCCGGTACATTTCGTTTAACTTGTTAAGAAATTCGTAGTGACACTCACTGGACTGAACTAAACCTGACTGACTTCCAACACAACTGCTACTCTGACTGTGAACTCGGGTCCGAATCCGTGGCCTTTGTATGCGTTTTCCCGGCACTAGGTTTTATCGGCCTCTCGCGATTGTGGCGTAATTCTTAATCTACTACTAAAACTCTAAACTGTTTATTTCTTGGAACGATTATTGCGCAATTCGTCTGGACGTACACGTTGTACTTTAGAGTAGCCCCCTCCCCCCGGGTTAATCCGTTAAAATATATATATCATACACCATTAAAATCGATAAAATAATAACAAGATATATAGTTACGCAATATTAATATTAGGTAGTATTGCGTAATATTGTGTAATCCGTACTTGGTCATGGACCCGTTAAAGGACAGAGTCCGTACCATCGTCGATATATTTGGAGTGGAAATAGTTTAATACCTACCAACCATAACTTTGGTGTTGGTTGGATGTCTCGTATATAACAAATAATTATTAATAGCCTCGTGATAAATTTAATACGTGTTACACTATTTGCCTCTGTCGATTTGCATGTCTCCCCTAACCGTAGTTAAAAATGAATTATTGAAAAAAATTCTTCACCAAAAAAAAAAAAAAAAAATAAATAAATAAATCGAGTACCTTTTTCTATATTTTTATCATTGTGATATTTATGGGGAAGTTTTTTTTTTAAACCACTGTTTGATTTTATTCGTTTCGATGAGCAATATTTTTCGAATTATTGTAACCTCGTAATAATAGTCCTCTATTATTACCGAGCATTTAAATCATACCTGTACGAATATTTTACAATCAATAACGTCGGACTCATTGAAAAATACTTGTTTTTTCCTCCAAATTAATATTGAAATCCTGCTGGAGAAATTGAATTTTCGTTTTAGAATGTGTATAGTATTATATATTAAATATTGTAAATATTTAGCTTCGGAACAGTGATCCAATTGTTATTTTAAATTTGAACTTTACAATACGATCGTATAGAAAAACAATGCCTCAACATTTCAATTAAACGTTGAGACACACGGTGAATCCGATTTTTCGCAATTTTCATTAAATTCCATAAATGTACAAATTATAATCTTTAGTAAAATAAAGACAATACAAATAAATATATAGTATTATCATAGTAAAAAATCATAGGACGAAGCGAGTAACACATTTCCATAGATTTAAAATCGGGAATAATTTATTTCCTAATAATAAATTATTATTAATAATACTTTAATAAAAAAAAAAATAAAATGTTGTAATAACATTGTTTTAAATTTGTTTACCGGGATTCTAACTATTTCAAAAAGTGAGACGATTACCCGTTTTTATATTGCGTACCACGCAAAGCTAAAACTTTGTTATCAAAGAAGAATGTACGTATATTCATAAATTTATTTACGATAAATCGTGAATTCCAGCACTGGAAATCAATAGACTAGGATGTGCATAATAAATGGATCACACACCACACTGATTTAAACATTATTTGTATGATTAAATTAATAACAATAATAATATTTCGATTAACGTATAAAGAGAATACTATTGAGTAACATTTCGATCGGTTCCCGGGAATATGCAATTTGCTTTGAACGCGGAAAATGTTGATCGCTCAAGTTTCTGTTTATGAACACGTAGACGTATTTAGCCAATAACAGTAGCGGATACCCACTCGTATTAGATTTGAGTAGTAGTTATTTTTTTGTTCCTTCTGTCGCGCAGCAAAACCCCCGGGGGAACTAGCCTCTTTTTAATTCGTAATATTTGTTTACAATAAATACAGTGTTTTTAGTCGTAATTTTGAAAAATCATCTGAGTATTTTATTAAATTCATATTGAAAGCAACTTCGATGGTAATAACTCAACCGACGGTCAACGATCAACTAAATATTTTGTAACGTACAATTTAGTGTGCAGCGGTAAAATGATTCCACGACTGGTTCAAGATTGCGCCCACGTTAAATGCGAATTACTATTAAGATACGAATAAATAAATTATGAGTAAAAAATACTGTGTTTTATTATAAACAAATATTGTGAATTTAAAAACGGCTAAAATTGAGTGGGTAAAATCATACTAGTTTCCCGAGGGGTTTTGCTGCGCGACAGAACGTTCAAATAATAACTACTCCGAGTTTCATTAACTTATATCTAAGTGAGATATTATCATTTAAAAATTATATGATAATAGTATATTTAAAATTTTTTGACTCTTTAAATTACTTAATATGTCTGGGAATTGGAGCGGGGCCAAAAGATATTGCTATCTTGTGGCTTCAATAGTGTCGAAATACAATTATCGGTGTCTCGCGGGAAGAAGATCGGAATTACCCAACCAAAAGACTGTTTGATGAATTTAATGGGCTCAATATAAATCGCTTATATCTAAAAACGGTTATAACATGCCCCCCCCCAAAAAAAAAGTCTTGTAAATTTTTTGAACAATATAAAATTCGTTGAAATTTGCTATGATTTTAAAAAAAAGAAATTGGCGCGTATGTTTTGGTGGTATTTAAATTTTATTTTAAAGGTTAAACATCGTCGTTTAAAGTCATGGAAAACTGTGAGAAATTTGAAAATATTCGAACATAATGCGTATGCAATACTTTATTTTGACATTTTCAACCCAGACCTAAAAGACAGAAATGGCGAGTTGACAAGGCTAAAATTTAGAATCCGGGCAAATGTTCAAGTTGCTCCCTCCTCCGTCTAAATAATTCCATGCTCGTACTGAAAATTTCTCGTCTAAACTAGCCGAATTATTTTCCGATTTTATACATAATATCGTTATGAATGGCATTTTACGTTGGTTTAATGGTATGAAAAAATGGTTCCTTATTTACTTATTGAAATATTGCTAACTTTGGTTTTTCTTCTGTTGTATAGCATTTACTACTTGCCAATTATTATTTGCATTTAATGACCGCTGCAATAGCAATAGAATAATGCATTTAATTTTTTGAATGATATTTCTAGTTTTGACAATAACGGAAAATAGAAAATCGAACATATACACGAAACCCAAACGAAATATCGCGTATTATTATATCTATAATAATATATAGATATATACCTATCTATTCGCTACATAGATGCTATAAATATTCCTTGTTCGATAAAAAAAAAAAAAAAATGTTGAAATAATAATTATAATATTAACCTGACGTATATTTTGTAATTATTCCTACGGGCTAAATAATAATAATAAATAAAAAAAAAAAAATGTTTTTTTATTTATTACCCTATAAGCTACGCGTCGGTACAAATTTGTCAGTATTGTGGTATAAATAAATATGTAACAATTGATTAATAATCTTTTTTTTTTTTTTTTTTTTTTTTTTTTTTTTTAATTAACTAGTACGTTGTAATATATTATTTACCTGTTGTTTTACTTAATAAAAACAATACGCGATTAACAGGGGTGTGCGGGAGTGTCACGACAACAATATTTTTAAAAAAAAAACTGAGCGTAATATATCATTAATCGCAGTTACTTTTTGTTTTAAACTATGATGCAATGTTTATAAATTAAATACAATTGTAATACATTAGTAAAAAAAAAAAATATATATATATATGTTATACTTACGTATTTAATATTTTACCGTAGTGCGACGTGTTAAAAAAGGGGAGAAGGATGAAATGTTTGTTTAAAATGACGGAGGGCGTTGACCTGTTGGATGTAGATTTAGCGATGGTAAAATTATATTAGGATTTTAACAACCGTACGGTTTTTAACTGTACACGATTTCCGACTGGAAACACCAATTGGACAATAATATGTGCACTTACTAAAAACGCATCGTCGGTTCCAATAAACGTTACTACTAATATAATATAGTCACGTTAATAAAAACGGTTTAATGGATGGAAATCCGTTTCCATTAAGTTATTATTTCATTTCACATCTGACAATATATCATCGCATCAACACTTTTAGCCACTTGTTTTTATTACGAATACATTTTCACATAATTACGGCCTGTCGTCTTACTTGTCGAGTTTGCGTTCCACACTTCATCAAATCCTTCCGATTATAATTTACTTAATTACTTACCACAATATAATATTCTGTTTTCATGGAGTTTTTAACCCTCTCCCAGTACCCACTCCCCCCCCCACGAACTTTATCACGTACACGCGCGTTACTCAGTGTTTGGATATATTGTTAGGGTTTTTTTTTTCTCGATGGTATCACGATCGTCTTATTGCGATGTCTCTTAATTTGTACCTCAAGGATTTTAAATAGCGTTTTACGTTTCACCGTGCGAATTTTACAGAATGTGAAATAAATAAAACGAGAATTTAATATCGTTTTAAAAAAATACGTTTCCATAAATATACACGTACAATTTAAAATAGGTAAATTGTGATTTTGCGATTTTCCCCGAGTTACTTTCTTCACTTTTATTAAGCTTTTTGTCACTTGGTCGTCTTCCCCCCTCGCCCACTTGCAATTTCCAAGAGCACTGCATTATGGAGATGAGATATCAGAATGTATATAATAAATACACACATAAACTTTTTTTTATATTTTACCTTGTACCACGGTTTTATTATTACTATAATTATTTTTATTATAACCTTATACATTACGAAAATCAGTAAATTCATAGTTTAAAATTGTTCGATTTTTTAATTCTTTTTTAGGTTCTGAGTGTAAAGAATAATCTGTATTAGAGTTTTACTAAAGTGCGATTTTTTTTTTTTTTTTAAATGCACTGATTATCTGATTCCGTACTCCAAATGATGCGCATTTTCTGTCCGACGGTACTTTATTTTGAATTTTTTTCGAAATTCCCATTCCTCTTGAATTGATGTCGTTTGACTGTACAAAGGTGAAATTTCTGCGAGATATATGAAAAAAAAAAAAAAAAAAAAAAAAAAAAAAAAAAATGGTCATTCCTTATACAATTTCTATAAATTAAATTTCTATAGGTTCATATTATTTTTCAGAGGGGTAGGGCATGTGTCGCGTTTCTCCCTCACGGGCGCCCTCGTTTGACTGTTTTTTTAATTTTAAGTATTAATAACCGACACCTTAAAAATATATTCATTAAGTCGTTCAGTATTTCCTCGTGGTTCTCAACACTTCCAGGGTGTTTGAGCAAATTAAATATAAGTATATCATTTCAATGTGGATATTATAAGTGTCACGCACATGATGGACCGACACGAAATGAGTATTTCGAGTGTGAATGATCTATAGGTTTGGTAATATGTATTCACTTTAAACCATGTGTATGATACGGTTAATAATATTCATTCAAGTATTTTGTTTTTTTTTTTGACAATTATTTATTTATTTTCTATACGTGATGATTTCAGTTGCCATATCGTAATCGGTTCATCAATTTTACGACTAGTATCTTGAATGGAAATTTTCCCAAACATTGAGGTGTTTATCTATAAGTTTGATAGGTATGGGGTTTAAGTTATTATTGTATTTGTAAAACTGTATTTTCTTAAATTCCCATGTAAAAAAAAAAAAAAAACAAGTCGTCTTCAACTAATTTCATATTTTGTGTAGGTGTTTACTGTTGAATTTAATTTATCGCTTACTTTTAAAATGTATTTAAATAAAATATTTTTAAATTGATACAGACAATTTGGATAATTTTATTTGGAACATTTCGTTTTTTGTTAATATTTAGATCACTACATTTAATTGCAGTTTTATTCGATGTAATATAAACCGGAGTAAGTGTAATTTAGTTACGATTTTTTTTTTGGGTATATTAAGTAGAAATTTAGTTTTCATAAAGCTGAATTCGAAATAAAGTCCGAAAACGTTAAAAATAGAATCCAAAATGTATCCGTAATATAATAATGTAGTCCGCAACACTTTTTCGTGTATTTCGGTTTTCCATTAAAATAATTCGCACGTTTCAGTAAGTTTAACGGGTTGATATAATAATATTTTAAATTACTACAAATAGTTTGCTCGTCAACTTCGAAGCGTTTAACAGAACTTCTCGTTATACTAAGGAATTTACGCCTAAGTATATTAAACTGTTCAAGCGGAACGCCAATTTTCAATAATAGATTTTGCAAACATCAAATGGTTTGATTTCTACTCGATAAGATTCTAATCATAATATAATTATTAGACATGTATAAACACGCACGATTTCAAGGTGGTGGTGGTAAATTATAGTTTCGCAACGATATTGTTAATTTTTTTTGAATTCTGATCAATTTATTTCGAATTCAATTCAATGCCATAAACAAGCAATATGTTATATGTATAGTTATTGTACGGATATTCATTGACAGAATGATCCATACAACTAATTTCTGTCATATTTCTTTAACAACGTTCACAATTAAACATTGTACATTCGGTCTAGAGACAGAAATAACGCTATACGAACACAACACCGCGAACGGTAAGTACGTACACAATATTTTTTCCTGAGAAAATTGCCGTGGATAAGACTTTTTGGAATATTTTACAACGACAAGTACGCGATTTCAAATGCGTTTTTGGTGGTACACAGTTTATTACTATACAATATATGTATATTGTAAGTAAAACGACACTCTAAATAAAAAAAAAAACCGTGCGGATAATTGTTTTCCGCTATTAGTGAAATTAAAATAAAACATAGAGAAATCGAAATCCGTAGTGAAAATCACCGAAACTTTGAACACTTCCCTGTCACCCTTGAAATTTGTTTCGAAAAATAACTTTATAAAACCTACCAAGGCCATATTTGAGGGGGTCCATGGGGTCCAGATTCACATAGATTCTACAGAACAAGAAAGACTAACCGGTCTAGCTCTATTAAGTGTGTAAATTTATTAAAAAAAAAATAAAATAATATATCATCGAGTAATATAACAGCAAAGACGAAAAGATAATATATGCGTTTATTTTTTTTAAACGTATTTATTTATTTTTATTTGATATTTTATTAAGTATATTAATATCTAGAACAATTTGTTTGGTCTCCATTTTTTTTTTAAAATTATGAATTGTATAACGTGAACAAAACGTCAAGGTATAATTCGTTTATTTAATAATTTTTAATAAAACAAGTATATTCTCGTTTCTATCGTATTTTTTTTCACCAAATGTTGATACTTCAATTCAGTATTGGCTATTATAAAACGTTCATATAATGGATTTCGATTGTAATAGTAAATGTAATATATTTTTTTATTTTAGTTAATCAATGAATTAACTAAGAGTATATTGGATTTTATTTTAAATTGATTTCATTTATAGCGTAGTCAGTTTTCCATTACACGCGTAAAACTTTTTTTTTCTTTTGATAAAATTCCCTTACAGAACTCTCGTAAATTAAAAATGGTGTCGCTGAAGCAGAAGGTTTACTAAAACGTTTTAGACAATATCCCATTTTAACCGAATGAATTCTTTATACATTAAACATTTTTGTATTTTTGAATATAATAACCGAATTGTGCATACGATTATGTATTTATTTAAACAACGGGTCCATATGCGACAATTGAAAAACCAAAAAAAAACAACAAAAAAACAAAAAAACGCCCACATACTTCACATCATGGGTGGGCCACTGCATGGTGTAGTTGGGATAGTTGGGAATACGGGAGATATTAGAGTGTTTTAGTTAATATCCGTACGTAACGATAATATTCATTGCAAACGAAAAACGATTCTGAGCTGAGTTCGCTATTAACAATTATTAATATAATAAAATATTATTAACAATTATTAATATTTTCCCGCCGTTGTTGTTTTATCACCTTACCGATGATTTTTCAAATAAATGTTTAATAATAATAATACAATTAGTAAATTAAATGTACATAATTACAATGGCAAGAGTGCAAACGCGATTCGATAGTACCAGCGATTCTTAAAACAATAATTTGTCTTGTTAGCGTATTGAAATTGAATATTTTAGAATCAGTAAATATTGAAAACAATACACTTTATCTAGACAATCAAATTATAAATCTAAAATTCGATTATATATCTCAGATAGTTTATTTTTCATTTACCTAGATAATATATACAAATATAGCTTTTATCTAGATAAAATACAAATACCGGTTACATGTTACAATATATACACGTGCCGAATTCGTATAAATTGTTAAACAATTACAATTGTTTACTTGTATGCGCACCGGAATCTTGAACGAAATCGTTTTTAATGTTTGAAAATACGATAACCACCGGCTAAAATGTATTTTCATTACGCTCGGACCGGCAACCAAAACGATAGTTTTAAGAACGCACACCCGTAAATATTTTTATTTTTATTTATTATTACCTTATCGCAATAATAATTCACGTGCATGCAGTTATTGACGTGGTATCCGTAAATATGGTTAACTACGTTATTCGCGTATTGCCAACTGTATAGTATTTAATTGGAGTATACGGTACCCGTTGAGACGATAACAACAAACCATTTTTTTTTTTTTTTTTTTATAAACCCTTAAACAGTATTATGTACGCACATAACAATTTTTACGAAATATTTTTTATGGTTAGTGCGCGTTGGAATTAATATAATAATTTTTTCGATACGGTGTAATTTGTAAATGTTTTTTTTTATATTTTTAAAACTCGTCAAAATGAACGCCGTTTCAGGGGAAATAATATAATTATATAAAATACGCCCCCTATCTCCCCCCTCCCATTCTCTCTTACTGTTAATGTTCGTAAAAAAAATAAATAAATAAATAACTCTTAGTAGTTGTTGTACGGTGGCATCACCGTAATTGTCGTGGTTTCAAACGCTCCGGTAATCAGACAGAGAAATTATACGATATTGTTATACTGCCCAGCTAATATGCGATGCGATTTCAATAGTCGAACACATTTTTTAAACCCTGTCACCGTGACAAACAAATGCAATTTTCAAATTAAAACGATTGCCTGTGAGGTCCCCTTTAGCGGTTGCATTTTGGGAACAGATTATATGCGCCAGATCACTAGGAAATCGCGAATATAATGGCGTATATAACTGAGGTCTAACTCTTTACCACGATTGAGCTTTGCATAGCCTTTGCATGACAGACAGACACGAATGACTTTCAGAATTTAATTATAACGCAATAATATTTAAAACGCAATTTTGTTGATTTTAGATTCTAAACGTAGCGAGATTATTTATGTTGTATGATGTGTGTGTGTGTGTTAACAACTTTACTACAAGAATTCTTGATCCAATCAAAAATATGAAAAATAACATTCTTGTAGCATTTTGGATCTATAGTCGACCGATGTATCGACGAGGTCATTTTTGATTTTCCTTAATGCCGGAGGTAAACCTGGGAAATACTCGGGACAGTGAATGTATATTATTTATACGATACGCATCGGAATTATGTTTTTCCATTTAAATTTAAAAAAAAAATAAATATTTTTTTACCGATTATCTATGCTT
Source organism: Tuberolachnus salignus (assembly GCA_956483605.1). NCBI lineage: Eukaryota > Metazoa > Arthropoda > Insecta > Hemiptera > Aphididae > Tuberolachnus > Tuberolachnus salignus. Next base: position 11,800,633 of record OY101436.1, read on the forward strand.
TAAGTGTACAAGTAGAAAACATTTCGGGGAAGTAGGACTATCAAAGAGAATTTAATTAATATCTGTGCTCAGCGATAAATCATTGCTATCGAAAAGCGATTCTGAACAAAATTCAGTTAACCATGTATTGAATTGCCGCCATTAAAATTTTAACATTAAACGCTTATAAATAATAATAAAAAAAAAACTATTACTATTACTATTTCAAGTGTTTTTTTTAATCAATAAGTAAGACACACAATGAAACTCGTGTAAAATGTCAAGCATTCTGACCGGTCAAATCAATTTTATCCAAATGAAACCAAACAAATAATTCAAAAGTAGCCAGAATGTTTTGAAAAACTCTCAGGAAGAGTTAATATTAATAGTCTACGGAAATATCCGGGTTTTACGATTATTTTTTACCGTGTTACAACAAAACGAAACCGTTTTTGCTGTAAATTTTCCCGGTTTTTCCTAATTATTCAAAAACTATAACGGAAATCAAAAAAATGACCCAATTCGATCTAAAATGCATTTAGAAAAGGTGTTATACATGGAAATCGGATCCGGGATGTCTGGTAGAAAACGGCTGTTTACGGAGGGATAATATAAATTTAAAAAAAAAAAAAAACCGTTGATAATTTAAAAATTAAATTTTTATATCGACGCGTTACGCAGAAAAATAGACGCGTCACATTTTAAACGGAGAAAGTTAAATATTTTTAACGCCCTGCTTTGGTTGCGTTTTTCTATAATAAAATCGACTTTCGATATTACCGCAAAACTGTCGATAAAAAAAAAAAAAAAAAAAAAAAAAAAATCTATTTACTCGCGTGATTGTGAGTGAACGAAGAAAGGATAATATATTTTAATCATTAATATCCGCCGTATAACTGGGTTCGGGGCGGCGGCGGCGGAAAGCATAAAACTGTAATTCGATTACCTATATAATAATATTATTGATTTACAAACTCCGCGGAGGGAAATTAATTATTCTTTTAAAAGTTGATAAAACCCGACTCTCGGGGAACGTTTACTATTATATAATAATTATAATAATACCAAGGCGGTACGTAATAAAGCTAAATAATATTGTCGCTGTTACATTGTTCGACGACACGATCCAACCGTATAATATAAAATATTTTTTTTGTACAAATCGTCAACACTCGAGATGCACGGCGATGTGGGGGTGTGTGTATGTGGGGGGGGGAAGAACGTACATTTTTTTATTTTTTTTTTTTGGAAATTGAAAATTATTTCTAATCGTTTATTTTCTATGATGTTTTCGATATTCGTCCACAACATTCTAAATCCAGCTTTTCGACTCTTTGTCCACATAAAAATTACACTCGCAAGCAGTGAACGCGCTTAAATCTAGGCGGGAGGTTTCTTCGCCAGCCCCCCCGTGGTCGCCGTTGGACGTCTGAGTTTGGTCCGGCCATCAACATTTGGAGTACGATTTCGCACGCACATTTATCGCTATTACAATTCCGTATGGTTAGCCAAGTCTATTTTTATTGCAGCGTCGAACCGTACACACTATAATATATTGACCGGTAAAAACTGCTCCATGGAAATCGGTATCTCGAGTGAAAAACACAAAACCTAGTCGACGAGAAGCCACTCTGTGGTAAGATTCATCACAGGGAAATCGGAAAAACTTTACCGACCGTCCGTCCGAACCCCATAACGTTCCCAATACTTTTCTAGACGCGGTAAAATGTTCAAATATTCCGAGATTCGTTGAGTTTCTCGAAGTCCTTTTATCGGATTTCTTTAGTTTTCACTTGGTAAATAATTTGATCACGACAGAAATGCATACGAATTCAACACAAGATTTATCATACAATTAAACGGTGTAAAAGTGTCGAACGTAATGTAGCTACTTTTTAAAAAAAATATTTTTTTTTATAAGCGTTTAAAGTACACATTTTGACGAAAATCGTGAAACAAAAAAAAAAAAAAAATACTGCGTTTCAAGACACGATTAACCGAACTTGTCTGCCGTACGTTCCCGGACTTTTCACTAATGTATTGTATTACTGGCATAGGTAAAACCGCCGGTAATAATTATTGTATCGGCGAGTGGGGCCTCGGGAACGGGACGGAGCAGTAATTTCGGACGTGTCGACCGGCCGAGCACGGTCGAAATCCGAGGTTGACGGGGTATTATTGCGAGGCGGCGCGACAATTTCGGCGGAAATGTGTTGTAGTTGTGCAGGAGGCCGTGAAAGACGAGAAAGAGAAACCGAGAGAGAGAGAGAGAGAGAGAAAAAAAAATAATTCCTTGCACTCGGGGAAACCAGATGGTTTTCGTACGCCGCCGCCGCCGCCGCCGCCGTCGTCGGATCGTTTGTTCTCATTACGAGCGGCCATTTCGTTGATCAACCGCCGTTTCTCTCTGCGCGCCGCCGGGCCGGGAGTCGTCCCGTACTCGCCGTTCGCCCGCGACAATCCATTCCGGTAAAACCGGCGGCAGAGGCGGCCCTAACTCGGAAAAACACGACGGGTCGGTAGGCGGTTTCGGGGTGTGCGCCGCCGGGTCGCCAATCATCTCGGCTCGGTCCGGCACCGAACATAACAGTCGTATATACACGGTGTGTGCGACGACGACGACTAGTATTTACGGTGCCCGTAAAAACCGTATTAACCGGAGGGCCGGAGGTCCCCGTATGGCCGCGGCCGTTAATCTCCGGCGTGGCGCGCACGGCGAAGACCGGCGGCGTAGTTGGCGGCGGAATTTCCACCCGAATGCCTGCGATTCGAACGTCCGCGTGCTTTAGTTATCGTTCGACAACGTTGTGCGCAGAGAGCTTGAAAAATTATCCGGACGAGTTTATGTATTGAAATATCTGTCTAGATAAATGAATAAGTTTACCAATTTTTTTTTTGTCTTTGACAATTTCTTCAACTATACGATACCCATTCGATTATGAACAACTATGATTCATGTCTCTTCGAGTCATCGTAATTTATTTATTTATTGAGCATCGGAAATCAATAATATCAAGAATATTTACTTTATTATATTGTATACAATAACGAATAAATTAATACGTTTGTATAAGAAATTTAAAATTTGAACAGTTATAGAAAAACGAAAAAAAATCAAGTGAAATTACTTAAATGTTTTATCTGTCTAGATAACGCATAATCACTGATTATATTAATATATTTAAATACATATATAAAACAACTATAGGAAATTGACTATGAGTTATTATAGGAAGCCTGGCAGCCGTATACTAATAGAATACATTTTATTGATCGAGGAATTATGAAATTTTTGTTTATGCCGTGAACTATGCGATAAATACAATATAAAACATAATCGAAATCAGTCGCGCAATCGTTATATCTTTATCATCACGTAATTCATTACGTCATTGCGTAAATAAATATTGAATATTTAAACCAATCTTGGTATATTACGGCCGCAAAAATGCGTGTCGCACGTTGGTACACGTCTGGTGTATTGCTCGAAAATCAGACGACATCTCGATAAGCGATAAAAGAGTATCCGGGGAGAAAACTTTCGTTTTGTTTCCGTAAATAAATATTGAATAAATGATCGGAAATAGCTCGGTGGTTTTAAAAAAAACCGTTTTGTTCTACTCCGCGTGCACTGGTCAGTGGTTTCAATTGAATATTTTTTTTTTTTTTTTTCAATAGTTCATTATTATTGCCCTGTACGTTTTTCCCGAAAAAAAAAAAAACAAAACCGTTTAGCTTTCCTCCTACTGCAGGCAATGCATTTTAACGGACGCCAGTTTGTGTTTTAATTTGTATGTTTAATAACGGTTATCGATCCGGATTATTTATTATTATAGAGGTAAATTGATTAAAAAAATATGCTTAATTTATTATTGCAGACAAAATGAAAAAAAAAAGAGAGAGAGAGAGAGAGAGTGAGAGAGACTGTTAGGCCTACACGGCTGACAATATTAATCGCAACAATCTTGTGTTTTTTCGTAGTAGAAAATAAGATACATTTACTTGTTAATATTATTAATATTTTTTATAATGTCGTTAGGTATTTGTAATTCGATCATAATTGTGTTTTTTTTTTTTTTTTTTTTTTTTTTTTTTTTTATTCTGATTGACCGTTGTTGACAGATTGAATCCGGATAAAACGGTTTAATTCTAATCCATTCATTAATATTGTACAATTCGGATTACGGATTGATAAAACTTTTTGCTCGGCGCTAATTCCGACGGTATATATTCTGTTAAAATCGTTTTCCGTATACCGGCGGTAGGTATTCTGAACTTTTCCCCTCGTGCCAGTCACCGTGGACGCCACAGGTACAAATGCGGTAACGGGTTGGCAGAGAACTCCAATTTCCATTAGGCAATACAAATCGTTGTAACGATTTCGTTATTAATTGAAAAATAATAATAAACGGTATATATATAAAAAAAAAAAAAAAACCCCCCTTTTACCAAACTCGTCTACGGATTTTTCCTTTTGAATCGCGCTGTACACCTGTTTCGCGCATAAGCCAATAGTTATTTGTTACGGGAAGACGGAGGGGACGATTGTCCCGCGGCGGCCATTGGCTGTAAGTCGGCGAATGTCTTTAACAATATTACGCGTTGTACGTCACGGTTAGGTTTTCCGGTGCTGTCCGATCGGAACTTAAATCTCACCGTATCTCTGGCCGTTCCGTCTGTCTGAACACACGCATAGGCGCGTATAGCGTTGTAGATAAACCAGCCGGTCGGATCCAAAATATAAATGGTATTCCGAAACGCGCGGTCCCCCGAGAAATCCGAATCGAGTGAAAGACTGCAGCTGTTCCGGGGGGGGCGGGGGCGGGGGCGGGGGCGAAAGAGATACAATTTCGGGACGGAGCGGTGCGGCGCGGCGGTGGTGCGGTGAGCGGACGGACGGGAATAGAGCGGTCCACGACATTTTTGCCACCTGCCCACATTCCCGTTTGGAGCCGTTAGGTGCGTTTTAAAACGGCGAACAATTTTCATTTTTTTTTTTTTTTTTTTTTTTTTTTTTACTTAAAACCGTTAGACCGCGAACGTTATTTCGAACGACTCCACCCCGTTTCTTTTACACGCAATTGCCAATATTTAATCTCGTGTCGGCTTTGCGTCTATCCCGGCAATCGGTTCATATTTATCGTTTCCGAGTTGTTCGGAATTCGAACCGTATTCGTTTGTGGCACGCACCACCGCATACCGCGTCGTTTAGAAAATATACCAAGTTCGGACCGTTGTTGCTTCAAAGTTCTAATACTCATATAGTTTCAAAAGTATCGATAGTTGCTGCTTTTTTCTCTCCTTCCCGCCACCCCCCCCCCCACACTTGTTTTTGTGGCAAAATATTTCGTAACGGTAATTCGACAACTCCACCGGAAGGCTTGGAACGTTAACTCTTGTTTATTTGCCATTACGACGTTTTACTAACGGACGTTCCGTTGCTACGCCCGTCCGCATAGTTTTCAACGGTTCGCCGATATTTCCCCCCCGCGTCCGGTTAAAACGATACTGGTGCCGGCGGATCTGTCCGGGACACTCGGATATTTTTTAAATCCGGACCAGAATTAACTCGGATCAATCCGTGACGTGGGTAAGAGTACGTAATGTACTCGCCTTTCTACTCGGGTATATTTATTCGTCGATAATTCGATAATGCACATCGAGCACATTTGAACTAGAAACGTATTAAATGAAGTATTACATCTACGAAGAAACATGCCGAGCACTTACTAGGTACACTTTATAACTAACGGTAACAATAAATAGATGTAAACCGATTGGGCTGCTAAACGTTGACTGCGGCGGGGACACTGCGATTATGATGTCTCGTTTTATAGTAATTGTATAACCACTTTGCAATACGTATAATTTGGAGTCTCGTAAAATCGATCGCACGAGTCATAATAAAAATAAATATTTTAAAACCTTTGAATGTACAGAATTCCGAATACCATCCGAGTATATTCGGATTTTGCCATCATCCGGATATCAGATTCTGGTTATCCGAATATTCAAAAAATTCGAGTATATTCGACCCGACACCGACTGATTTTTTTTTTTATATTCAGCGACGCTTATTAAACTCGCGTAATTTATTGTTTTTTTTTTTCCTTTTCTGAAATACACGAAGCCGGTCAGATCGGTAGAACTAGAATAAGTAATAGGTGGGCATTTATTTTTAGATTACTTACCTACTAACCGTTTTGCAGAGTTCCCGAATATTCGGTTTTACAGTCTCCGATAATTTACATTCGTCACGTGGGTATTTTTTTTATAAAATACACCGGCGTGTTTGTTAAAAAGGTGAACTTGTGTTTTGCGTCCAAAACAAAAAAAGTTAGCCCATTTTTGAATTTTTAACAACGGCGTTATAGTATTTGAAATATAGGTTTTAAGTAAACCGATGGCAATATTGACTATAAAAATATTGATTTTATACGCAATATTTTTATGAATTACAAAAAAAAAAAAAAAAAAACATTCCGATTAAATTTCCATTACTCAGCATAATCAGTATTTACCAGTATCTGCTCAATTGGATATTGTCAAAATAATTTTTTTATAAGTAATTAGTGGTTGCGGTATAATAATGATAATTAAGCTAAAAAAAAAAAAAAAAAAAAAACGTTCACATGACGTATCAGCAGAATATTAATATATTTATCGTAATTTATTTAGACCGATTTTCAATCATTTATCACCACCGGGTAGCTATAATTTATATAAATAATTTACATATACACATATATATATATATATTATTAATTTTAGAAAATTAAAATTGTGTACGGTTTATTAAAAAAAAAAAAAGTTTTTAATTATAACTTTTATTGACACGATATCATAGTATATATATAAAAATAAAATAATCATCAGCGTTCCAGTGTTTTAATACACGTTAATAAAAAAATAAAAAAAAAAAAAATAATAAAAAAATGGTGGCTTCCTATGTAATTAAATTATATCATATTTTAGATGCTGGGCGTAGTGAAGAAGCACTATATAGATTTACTATGATGTGTTTTTCTTCTCAGAAAACACTTTTTGGGATGGTAAAAATATCTGGATGTTAGGCAAACCGTACTTTAGAAAACCGTGGGTTTTTCGCCTGCTAATTTTTATTTGAAAAATTATTCTAGATTTCCAAAAGTTTTTTTTAAAAAAAAACCGACAGCAAACGCGTCTGAATATTTTCCCTCTGTCTGTGAACCAATTTTTTTCCCAAAAATAAAGTTCCGATCGCAAGAACTTCAGGGGGGAGGGGAAACAAATGTTGTCTGGTCAGTGCATAAGAGTGGCCATTTTTCAATATTCCTTGTAGTTTTCTGAATAATTCGGAAAACAACACCGGAAAAACGGGAATATTTGCCCAATGCCCAATGTCTGTAATTTTCGATTTAGTTTTTTTTATTGTTTTAGTCTGTTAAAAATTAATTTACTGTTTTTGGATTTGTTATGCGGACAAAATTATTTTGACTCCATAAAAATGCTCGGCGTATTGAGACGAAAACAAAACACGGGTATTTGTAAATTTACTCTGTAGATAAAAAATTATCGCAAATTTCGATATTAATTTATCAAAACATATTTAATCGAACCGCGCAAGTTTAAATTCGTTTCTATATTTTTACCTAGCATCCCGTCTACTAATATTGACTCACCAATGTATTCTACTGTTTTTAAAAAAAAATTTAATTTCGTGAACATTTCGTGATGTGTTTTGTTATTAAAATCCAATATTATCACCGAACGGAGTATCCGAACACCGCAGCTAGTGATAATAATACGAAAAAAAAAAAAAAAAAAAATCATTTTCCGCATAGTTTATTTTTACAGTTTTGCCGGGGAAACTGCTCGAAATATTACGTACTAAATTATCAATTATAAATTATAGTTTAGCCGTGACCACTTAAAGTAATTACTATAAAATGACTATGGAAAGCCGTACTATCAAGCGCCCGGGTAACGGGCGTGCAATTAGGTTAAAACGAAATGTTTACTTTGTTTTTTTTTTTTTTTTAATTTTTTTTTTACTTATTTCGAATTAATAATTGAATTCGCTTATTATTACCCCCGTACTATTGACAATCAGAAATTATGTACAATTCAATAAAAATGATTCCGTTCCCCGGACGGTTCGGTCGGATTACGCAATGTTTTACTGCGACATAATAATAATAATAATAATAATAATATACGCAATAGTGGACCCTAGTCGACGATTACGACCCGAACGTCCCCGTCGGGTAACGCGAATCGATTCGATTATGTTCGGTGTTGTACTGGTAATTTTCGCATAAGATTAAAATAAACGCAAATCTGTTATCTTATTTCATTTTTTTTTGGAAATTTTAAACGCATTATTCGGGAGGAGGGAGATTTTAAAATGTTTTTTCTATTTTTTTCCCCCTATATTAAATCCACAGCCCTAATTATTATTTTAGGTATTTGTTTCGGTTATTGTTTTTTTTTTTTTTTTTTTTCCGGCGCGGACTCCCGCGTTTCGTTTCGCACGGCACTCGCCGCCCGCATCGTGCGCTTTAAAACAAAATTATGACGGCGGTACAAAACACAAACGGTAAAGGGTAAAACAATATTAAAATATACTGCAGTCACGCGGTAACGAGGAAATTCTCACGGCCGGTGGATTCGGCCCGTATTTAAATAATATTTACGACGAAATACATGTATTGCGACAAAAACTGCGCAGTGCAAAGTGTCAGTGTGTAGAATACGGTTCGGTCCAGGGGCGAAAGAAGGAGAACAACTTGGGTTTTTGAAAAAAAAAAAAAAAAAAAATGTAAAACGTAAAATCTTAGCGGTTAAATTAATTCTGTAAATGCAAAGGGTATACAATTAGCTGACTTCGAATTTATCACTGAAAGCAAAACGTACACGAGCCTACATTTTTAGATATTTTTTTATTTTCTATTATGATTGATTTACTTGTTTAATTGTATTGAGGTATATTTTATCTAGATAAATACTTATAGGGCAATTGTATTTGTGTCTAAGATCAATTGCAGATAGATATAAAAATTATCGTCAAGATAAGATAAAAAATAATAAATAGACAAATATTACCAAGATAATACAATTCCGACTAATCGTGTTTTGTCGTACAAAACACAAACGGTATAGCGTAAAACAATATTAAAATAAACTTTAGTCACGTGGACAGACTGACGAGGAAATACGTACGCACCTATTTAAATAATATCTAGAGCGATAAAACCGACGAAATAAATGTATCGCGACAAACTGCACGGTGAAATGTATTAATGTAGAATATGATTCCGTCCAGGGGCGAAAGATGGAGAACAATTTGGCGGGTGGGTTTTTGAAAAAAAAAAAATGTAAAATGTAAAACGTTCATAAATATCATACTGTAGTACTATTTAGGTACTCGTACGCGTGTACATAAATATTGGTCTATTTTATTTGTAAATCTCACGGGAGACGTTTAAATAACAATTCAATTTCTAGGTCTGGTTATTTATTTTTATAATTTTTCCTCATATTTCGGAGGCGTTTTATCTAGACACAGATAATTATAACAAATTATGTGATAAGTGCAATTTATCTAGATAAAAAAAAAAAAAGAAGAAGATATATTTGATTTTAAATTGTCTGTTGTTATCGTTGTAATGAACATTATATAGTAGGGAGATAAAAATCTTAGTGGTTAAATTAATTCTGTAAATGCAAAGGGTGTAAATTAGCTAATTTCGAATTTATCTACTTCTACGAGCCTACATTTTTAGATATTTTTTATTTTCTATTATGGGAAATTGATTAATTTACTCGTTAAATTGTATTTAAGTATATTTTATCTAGATAAATACTTAAAGGGCAATTGTGTTTTTGTCTAAGATAAACTTTAAATAGATATCAAAATTACCGTCAAGGTAAGATAAAATATAATAAATAGATAAATATTAATATGACAATACAAGTCCGACCCATCATGTTTTGTGGTACAAAACACAAACGGTACAGCGTAAAACAGTATTAAAATAAACTGTAGTCACGTGGACGGACTGACGAGGAAATTCTCACGGCCGTTGGATTCGGCCCGTATTTAAATAATATTTACGACGAAATAAATGTATTGCGACAAACTGCACAGTGCAAAGTGTTAGTGTAGAATGTCGTTCCGTCCGGGGGCGAAAGAAGGAGAACAATTTGGCGGGTGAGTTTTTGAAAAAAAAAAAAAATGTAAAATGTTCATAAATATCATACTGTATTACAATTTAGGTACTCGTACGCGTATACATAAATATGGGTCTATTTTATTTGTAAATCCCATGGGAGACGTTGAAATAACAATTCAATTTCTAGGTCTGGTTGTTTATTTTTATAATTTTTCCTGATATTTCGGAGGCGTTTTGTCCACCCCAGCCTTTTCCCCCTTACTCTCTCCCCGGCGTTCCCTCACAGTGTAAAAAAAAAAGACCTTTGTACGGTAGTAAAATTCGTTGCAGTTTACATTGTTTCAACTGCGATTGGCCGGTTGGTCTATATCCAGCCGACCACGTCCAAAATCTGCGAACGATTACAATTAAACGGTTATAATTTTTGCTTGGGGTCGAAAATACGAACGTTACGCATTTTTTATTCGTTTGTTGGGTTAGGTTAGGCAGTTTTCAAAACGACCGTCGTCGATAAACGAGAGTTTTACAATTTTGCATCAGCCGCTTGTACATCGCTCAACATTTTTTCGGCGAATAAATGCGTTTACGAGTGTTTCAGTCAAGGAAAAGCGCGGAAAAGCTCGATTAATTTTATTATAATCGGAATTTTCGAATCCGGTTTCGAATTTCACACTGTCGGTTTTCGCATAAAAGACATTCGACGTTTGTAGTATAATGACACTGTCGTCGCTTATTGTTTTTTTTTTTGTTTTAATATTTAGGTCGGTTGTCGTCGTTGTTTTCCGGAGTAATGATTCGTAATGTTTTTTTTTTTTTTTATTACCGTTCTCTGTCGGCGGAACGAAAAGTTTCGACGCAATCTCGGCCGACCAAATCGCAATGAAATACCTACACACGCTGCGTTTATAGATTCCAACTTCTCGCGCGGGGAATGTAATTGTTCTAAAACGCGTGTTCCGCCTCGGATAGCGAACACTTTCGAAACTAATTATGAGATGCTTAATGTCGGCGGGTAACGGAGTTTAAAACTTATTATTTTTTTTTTAATACGAAATGATTATCGACGGACGTATAATATAATATAATAAGTACGTGTAACACAATAATAATCGCTATTTCTGGAAACGGTTTTTTATACCGAACGATAGCAATAGTCGGACAGTGCCACGTATCATTATTTCGATATTTTCCACAAGAACTAACCGATTTGTCGTCTTCTTTATCTACAATGCACGTACCACGGATATCCGTTGGTTTTTAGTTTTCCAAAAAGACTTTTGTACATTATTTGAATAACACGCGTTACACATAATAAATACAAATTGTAGTTTACAGAAAGAAGAAGAACAAAAAAATTAAATATTTCAACAATCATGAGACGTGGATAAGTAACATTTGTCACCCAAAGATAAAAGATAATTGCTCAAAAATCGTCTAGATACAGTTAATTATAACAAATTATGTGATAAGTGGAATTTATCTAGATTAAAAAAAAAAAAAAGAAGAAGATATATTTGATTTTAAATTGTCTATTGTTGTCATTGTAATGGACATTATATAGTAGGGAGATAAAAATCATAGCGGTTAAATTGCAAAGGGAGTAAATTAGCTAATTTCGAATTTATCACTAAAAGCAAAACATATGCTTCGACGAGCCTACATTTATTTTCTATTTTGGGATATTGATTAATTTACTTGTTAAATTGTATTTTGGTATATTTTATCTAGATAAATACTTAAAGGGCAATTGTGTTTTTGTCTAAGATAAACTTTAGATTGATATCAAAATTATCATCATGATAAGATAAAAGATAATAAATAGATAGATGAACGACTCAAAAACTATCTTTATTACCGGTTAAAAAAAAAAAAATAATTATTGTCTTAACAATTTGTTTAGAATATTACAGTATTTGGTTTGTATATTCATAAAAAAAAAAAAAAATCAATATTTTGTTTCTTACATTTAAACAACTTATGCGTGTATCTTTTATTTAATTCGTATTTGATTAAAATCGAGCTTGTCCGATATATTCGGCTTCACTTTCGAAATCGTAAAAAAGATATTTATCGAAATTGAATAAATTAAAAAAAAAAAAAAAAAAAAAAAAAAAAAAAAAAAAAAAAAAAAAAAAAAAAAAAGCAAAACAACTGCTACTACTAAATTTATATTATTTACGACCATTTTTGGTTATTTATTTATTTATTTATTTTTTTTTTTTTACAATTGTCGAGTGAATAAATTACTGCAATAGCGTGCGCCCGTGAAAAAAAAAAAATATATATTTTTTGTATTTTTATATTGTTCTTTATGTTACAGTTTTATCGATATTGGTACCCAAGTTCGCCGAGCCTATTCCAAACTTTACGATAGCCGTGGGAAGGGACGTCTCGTTGCCTTGTGTCGTCAGCAATTTGGGATCATACCAGGTATCTATTTGAATCTTATTTAAAATCGATTTTTGCCCTTTGTACTTGTGTGTTTCATTTGATTATTTTCATTTGATAACAACTGCTGCGCAGTTTAACGGCCGCCGCCCGGTTTTTAGTTGTGTTTTTAACAAGTAAAAGGAGCCATAGTATAGTTTTCCTGTTTTTTTTTTTTTTTTTTTATTTTTTTTATTGTTGGCTCAAGTGTCACGAAAGACGCTGCGATATAAAACTAAATATAAGAGAAATACGGGGGAGCGGAATAGGAGAATCAAATAAAGTGTATATATATTATAGTATATAAAATACAATTTTTGTGGCGTGAAATGTGATCCGTAAGGAGTTTTCATTTCTCTTTAATTCACATTCGGACGAATGTCACTGGGAGCTTACGCGCTGCAAACACAATAAACTGAATACCGAAAATATAAAATGGTTCAACAACTTATTCAAAGGATATTAAGGATCAATAATATAATGACAGTGGTTGAATGTTTATAATCGATATAACATATTTTTACAATTGTACGGTTATATGTTTTTTTCCTCCCCGATTCGGTACGTTCTTTTAGCCATCGTTAGGAATGGCGATGATAGTAAATTATTTCAATTAATTTTAATACTCTTGCGGATATAAAAAAAGAAAAAAAAATATTAAACGACGGACAGGCGTTTACGAGAATATATTGTTACGTATTTTACGTCGATGCGATTTTCCGAATTTTATAATATGAAATATTCTGTTCGCAAACATAATTTACGCGTAAATATAATTGCGTTTATTTAAATTTCACGATAATATGGTGAGATTTTTTTAGGCGGTTAACTGGCCGTACCCGTTCCCTCCGAAGGTTACCTATGCGTTTCGTATTATGGCCAACAATAATAATTTTCTTCTAAACATGTTCGTATTCGAATCGAGACCGGTTAATCGGTTAGTAAAAAAAAAAAATAGGTCGATATCGAATTACAATAACATTAGTTATTGCTTTGCGAATAAAACGTTCTCAGAATGAACATTTTCGTACGGTGTCGATTTCGAACAGCCACCGCGGGCAACGTTTACGATTGTGTTCGTAAATCCTGTCCAGGGCTAGTGTAAACCGTCGGTTATTATAAAAAAAAAAAAAAAAAAACGGACGGGAGAGAGCCGAATCAATTTTCTCTTTAAACGGCTTAACCCGGCCGTGTTATCCGTCCGCCGAATCGCTATAAGGAATTAGTTCGTAATTAACGCGTTATGCGAACAACAACGACACCAATTCATCGGCATTCGGTCATTTAGCCTATAATACAGTATAAATTAGCCGAACGATCCCAAAAGTGCCCCGGGGGTTCTGCAGTTAAAACTGTTCATAAATTTACAAAACGACCGCCTTGTTTCCAATTCCCAGGTCAAAATCGTTCATCCGTTGACTTTATCGCGCCGCGCGTCACACGGGTAACTCTTACTCATAATACCCCGATAGATTCATATTATTTATTTATTCATTTTTTTTTATTTTTTTGTTCCTCCTTCCCCCTATCCCGATATCCGTTTATAGATTTAAATCGACTTGCCTGCATTGCATTCGCGCGTAAAGAAAATCAATTGTACCCGTATACATTGTTACAGTGGAACAGTGTATTAACAAGACGAAAATACACTATACCATATAATTGTTAAACTGCGGCGGTTTTTTTTTTTTTACTCAAGATTAAAATGTAATCATATTATAGTATATATTTTTAGGTAATAGATTTGTTATAATAAAACCGTCGGAACAACTTTTGAATAGCTATAAATAACGAACCCGCTAAAACGTTTTCAAAATTGTACTAAATGGTCGAATGTGCTAATATAAAAGTATTCGGTGAACGTTACGATTATTTTCACCTCAATTACGATAAAATAAAAATATTAAAGAAAAAAAAAAAAACACATAAACCTCAAATAATGCATACACTAGACAAAACTCGTTACTAGAAACCTCCTCTAAAGCTGATGATCGGAAAAAGATTTCTCGTAAAAAAAAAAAAGAAAAAAAAAACACATCGTTGTATTTAAAATCAATAGATTCTCTTCGCTACGCCCAATTTTAGGGGGGGGGGGGAAAAAAAAATAAAAAAAATAAAACAAACAAACTTAATTAATATGATGAAGTATCGAGAGATTAAATAGTTATTGATTAAGTACTATTTAATGTGCTACTGTCGTTTTTTTTTTTTTTTTTTTCGAGTAATTTGTTTTGTTATTTTTTTTTTTTTTTTTTCCCATCCATAGGTATCCACGCCTATATCGTGTTGCATACTCGTACACGCCGTATAATATTGTGAAATATCGTGCGCGTTTGTGCAAACTATATAATTTTTTACCGTTACATACCGGCGCAGATAAATATTTAATAATTGTTCAAACGCCGTGTGCGAAAATTCGGTCGTTATTATTCACGAGGGCCCGTCCGGCGTGACGCGCTGAAGTATTGGTTAAACCGTTGAATAATACTCACAATAATTTCGGTAACTATTGAATGATGGCTTTGCACGTCGTACAGGTTAATATCGTACAATTCGACAGTGTACGTACACGTACACGATAATCAGTTATCGAGATCGTTGCATCGGTTTTGGGTCAATATATATATATATATATATATATATATCTGATGCAAAACTATTATTATTATTATTATTATATAATCATATGAGACTTGTGACGATATTATTGTACAGCATAACGAATCGACTGTTGTCCAGCGATATTATCAATCATAGAAAATTACGTCTGTAACACTGATGGACATTCCCTAACCGTCATAGTTAACCACCGTGGAAAACTACCCTCTAGAAATATTTTTAAGAGTTTTAATTTTCGATGCATTATTTTAAAAAAAAAAAAATGGGGCGAGGTGTAATTTTATATGTATTGTTCAATGCGTTTTTATGCAGGATACAATGCGAGCGGATTGAGCAATTTTATTTAAAAAAAAAAAAAAAAAAAAATGGGCGAGTGGTGTGTTTAAATGTTCGCCCCTTAAGCAAAATCAATTCAACACGCTACTGTTTTGCGAATCTTTCAACCGCTTTTCTACCAGACATATTGTTCAAATCGAATAACGACAATAGGGCCTTTATCGTTGTGTTTCGGATTTAGTCGGTGGATCGAGACGGTCATATTTTGATTATCCTCGTGGTATCCTCAGTAATAGGGAACGTAACGGAAACGTTTGCTGTAAATGAAATGTTATATATTTTTTGGTAATTCCGTTAAAAACAATTGGAGAGACCTGACATTTTCGCCGAGCACTGATCATTTTCCGACGCGGTACAATATTCAATAAAAAATATACGCGGAATCTTTCTGTAGTGGTTTTCGTACCCCGTTGTCGGGCCGTAATAATTAATATCTGTCAACACGGGGTCGCAGATAATACACAGTCTTACAGGGCAATAGATTATTAAAATTCCCTTCACTTATCTTAATTAAATAATGTACAATATGATTTCATACATTTCTCTTACGGACAATTTCCCTTTTGATCGCGATAAATTCTCGTTTCGATTTTTTTAATACTTAAATAATACAATACTATAACGATATAGTGCGCACCGCGGGAATACAGATCATTGTGCGTATCGTATTGCAGTCAACTACAAAATATTGCAATCGTACATAAATTATATGCAAACTTAAATAAAAAATACATATTTATTTATAGGCATTAAATTTGAAATTTTGATGTAAATCACAAAAGTCACGACATTTCGCGTACTAATATCAAATTTATCCGGATCAATTTTCTTTTGAACCTCCAATACAAGTGCTCGTCAAATTAAGAAGACAAATCACCACGGACACGGTCGTAATTCGTTTTGCAGTTAAAAATTAATATAATTTTCGTTTTTAATTTATCAAAACGTGTTTTACCCGAACTCCGCTCAGAATCGTTTTTTTTTTTTTGTTAGCAATGATTTATCGTCGTTTATAGATATAAATTAAATTCCCCATTGTATCCTGCCTTTTTTCCCTTCAGTCAAGTACGCCAGAAATCGACGATTTGCCGTCATATGAGTTTTTCAATCAAATGTCTCGCCAATCTGTTATCGGTACGGGGTTTTCTCGAATTGCCCGTGATATTACGTCCGTCGATCGAACATTTGGCCTGCAAAGTTTGCTGTCACTGCGCGGAAACGGTTTTTCCGGTAATATCCTCATAGGGCACGGACATTTTACAATAATTACAGGGAGTAAACGAAAAATCCGTCATCCTCTCCTAGTGGGTTTCTGCTATTAAGACCAGCCGTCCGAGACATACTTGCCCCAAAAACTTTACTCGCGGTTCAACACATTTCTCTCCAAAATGTATTTCTGATTCTGTTTTGCTCGTTCAGATAGTGCCTCGAGGAGATATTTCAAACATCAACACGAGGATCTGTATTAAGGTTTTTATTAGGGTTTGTTAAAAGTTTACTAAACTTTATAGTTTATAGTTTAGAAAAAAATAGATTCTATTTTAAATATTGCAAGGTTAACGCAGTATTTAATCAATATTTCAATCAGAAAATGATTTTACTTCTTCGATATTGGTTTCTATCAATCAGCCCTTTCTTTATTATCAACACTGCGAGTGCTCTCACTATTCAGTTATTTTCCTCGGAGTCCGTGTCATCCCAAACAAAACTCACAATCATCAGAGTATCAGATTCATGTAAACTATACAATTTTAAAATTTTTTTTTCAAATTGAACATATTTCCCATTTGTATCCATGTAATTGCCTTGTGTAAGTATCCTATGATGTTATCCTATAGGTATTTTATTCGCCTTACTATTTTCATCTAGTCCATTTATATGTATTTCCCTTTGTCGATATCCTCTAATTTTTCGTACCACTATCGATGTAGACGCTGGGCGTTTCTGATAGTTAGGACAGTTACCTTCTAATAGTGGTATATTATATATTTTTATTTTTTTTTTTTGATTGATGATACGATTATCTTCGACGTTAGTCGAGTCGTATACTAGTATCTGTACGATAATAACCCCATAATAAAGCGAATACGTTAAAAAAAAAAAAAAAAAATAACAATAACAATAATAATAATCCAATATTGTCAATAGAAAGAAAAAAAAACCGAAACTTTGTGAAATGCAAATAACGTTTAACAGCCGAAAATTAAAATTTTAGCGTTTTATTATATTTATCGAATAAATAAATACATAATAATATATTTATGATCGCCATTGCGAATTCTTGCTCGATTATAGAAAAAAAATTTTGTATAATAAAAAGTTAAAATTGAATTCTGGAAAATTTACATAAATACCGTAATTGTATAATTCGTATAAAGATTTTTTTCCGATGTCCCTCGAGCACATCAACGAGTCTGAGAAACGATGACCGAATCAAAAATGTCCATATGATAAAATGGCCAAAAGAAAATAGGGCCAGAGGAATACATGGACGAATGATAAATTAGACATTTTTTATCTATGTCAAATTATTGCATTCTGCCATATTTTTCCATTATTTTTTATTATGTTTAAAGAACATTATAGGCGATAATTAAAAAAAAAAAAAAACAATTTTAAATAATAATTATTATTTTTATTTGAGCGTAATAATCAACGTGCGTAACAATGTCGTTTATAAACAATGATATTTCAACTATTATATATTTTTGGCGTTTGAAAAATAGCTATTAAAAATTAAGTTGTTTACATCGATCCAGCAACTTGCGATTAAACTACTCTCGTTATTTTAAACGAAAAACGATTCCGAGCGGTACAGTCATATGTTTTTTTACCTTGTAGCATAGGAATCCGCGAAATCAATAAAAAGCAAAACACAAGAAAAAGGACCCGGGAACTACTGAAAATGTCGTTCAATGTTTTAAATAAAGTAACGCCGGACAAAAGTTACCGGAAAACATTTGGCCAATTTTGTCTGTGGTCATATTTATCACCGGCCATATTTTCTGTTTTTACGAAATTTATGAACGTAAAGTAGCTATTCGCTTGACAAAAATGTTGGTACTTACAGTAGTTAGATTTATAAAACAAAAAACGTTTGAATTCATAATCAAGTTTACTTTTATTATGTCAAAGCGCTTTTTCAATATTATCGAATTATTAACGAGAATCAAACTTTGAAATACGTAAAGATTTGTCATTTTTCATTGGTAAATAAACAATTTTTATATGAAAATATTCTTCGACGGGCGCAAAGTAAACTTGTTTATAATATACATTATTTTTTTTTTTTAAAATTGAACCACAGGAATTACTTTATTTTTTTTTTAAGCGTTTAGAGGTCTTTTTGACGAAAATTTCGTAGAGTTTCCAGGGGGGTTTTAATTTAAAATGTTATTCTTGTTTTATAATAATTATTATTTTAAAACTGAAGTATATTATTTTTTTACAACGCGCTCCTGCCCGACGCGCATAATAATAATAATAATTATAATAATATATTTCTAATATATTTAAAAGCAAGTCATCGTAAAACATCATCATCTTTATTTAAATTTCCGTTTTAACAAAAGTTCGTGGAAAAGCGTAATTACTTTAAAGAGTAACGATGAATGATGTTTTTTTGCTAAAACGCGTTGCGGCCGATCCGTGGAGGCGTACAAAATACAAATTCAGATATTATTTTTATAGTTACGTTTACGCCCGTCCCGTAATAAATTTGTACGAATAATAATAATATAAATAATAATTATTACAATATTATTATTAATTGAAACATATTTCGACGCGCCGACCGACGTTTACCTCCCTCGACTTACTTACTCGGCCGAACCGCAGTACGCGTAACCGACCCGAGAATACGAGGTGCGACAATAAAATAACGAGACTTTTTGAATAAAAGTTGTTTATTTTAAAAATATTATAATTTAATGATTATCACCTTCAAAGTACCTTCCCTCAGCATCAATACACTGTTGCATACGTCGCTGCCATTCTTGAAAACAGTGTTGCCAATTGCTTTCATTCAGCCCTTTTAGAAGTTCTGCCGTTTTCATTTTTACGTCATCAACTGTTTGAAAATGGGAAAAGAAATAAGAAGAAGTCACAAGGAGCAAGGTCTGGCGAGTACGGGGGATGTTGAAGTACAGAAATTTTTTTTTCAGTTAAAAAACGTTGAATTGAAAATGCACTGTGAGCTGGAGCATTGTCTTGGTGAAGAACCCAGCCATTTTTCCATAGATCTGGTCGCTTCTTTCTGACACGTTCTCTTAATTTAATTAATATCTCTTTATAATAATATTGATTAATTAATTTTGTCGATTTTTTCAACGTTTTCGTTTGTTAAAGACGTGGTAGGACGTCCAGAACGATCATCGTCTTCGACGTCCTCCCTTCCACTACAAAACCGTTTGTGCCATTCAAAAACACGAGCTCTTGATAAACATTCTTCACCGTAAACTTCACATAATATACGAAACGATTCCGCGGCAGTTTTTTTTAATTTAACAAGAAATTTAATGTTAACACATGTTGTTCGATTTTTATATATCTAACATTTTTCGGCAGTATAGTCGAACTCGCACTAATAACAAGGCTACTAACGTATAAGAAAATGAATCGACGCCATCAGTGTTCATAGTACTTTTAGATAAGTGTTTTCTAATCATATTTCAATAATCGTTTTATAGATAACGTTAATAGTTTAGGTTATATTGAGAAAGTCTCGTTATTTTATTGTCACACCTCGTATACCCTTTGCTATTTCTAGCCGGCGTAATCCTGGTGATAATTATTTTCATAATTCCATTCGTCTGATTTACAGTTTGATTTTCAATAACTAGTACTGTTTCGTCAACTATGGCAGAAATAAAGTATAGATATATACCCCAAACGGGGTTTTTTCTACGCCATTTCGTCAATGTTGCTGGAGGTACGCAAGAATAACCGATTTTCTTTTTTCATTCCGATTTCATTTATTCCGCGGTCGTCATCACGACTATAATAACTTTTTTTCTTTTTTTTTTGGAAAATCATTTTAAATCGTTTTTATAATTAATATTTGTTCATATATTCGACCGATTGACTAATAATAGTTAAAAAAAAAAACAACAAAAAAACCGACAACAATCAACGGTGCTACATAAACGACAACAAATTGTATTTTTTTTAATTTTTCTTGGAAAACAAACGTTTTACAGTAAATTATGTAATAATATATTAAAAAAAAAAAAATAGGTACCAAAAAGTCTTATACCGTTTTGTGATCAGTTGCTACAGGGTTGTTCGATTAAATACGAAAAAACAATAAAACTACAATCTACGTAATAGGATCAAAAAGTTTCCGGAATTTATTTATAGAAAAAAAACTATTTTTCTTATCAAATATCTGTTTATTGGAATTAAAAGTAGACATTATTAGCTATCTGTAGGGGGTTGTGGAATTGTAGAAATTTTTTTATCCGTTAAAAATTGTCGAACTGCAAAAGACGAGTGGCACGGTGCAAAAACCTACCATTTTCCCATTTTCTTTGCCTTTTTCGTCGAATTGAATCTCTTAAACGCTTTAAAACTTCAATATAAAAACTTGAGTTGACTGTTTGTCCATTAGGTACAAATTCCCAGTGAACTCCTTACCCTTCATTGTCGAAGAACACAATCAACATGACCTTCAATTGTGATTTGACAACACGTGATTTTTTGGTAAATATGCGTAAACTCCGTTTCGTATGGACACGATTACGACTCACATGAGACTAATGTAATTTTAACGACAAAACCTACAGATAGCTAATAATGTCTACTTTTAATTCCAATAAACAGATATTTGATAAGAAAAATAGTTTTTTTTTCTATAAATAAATTCCGGGAACTTTTTGATCCTACTACGTATTATCATTTTTCAACCGTCTCGCGGCACAGGAAGGAGGTGAGCTAACTCAGCGTCGAAACCGACACGAATTACATTTGCACGATAAATGAAAAAACTACGGGTTATCATATCGATGTACGAAAATAATGACCGGCCTATATTGTAAATATACGCTGTGCGTATCCCGAGTTTCATTAAAATTGGTTCGTTAGTTCGGGCGGACTATGGGCGACGGTTCGCGTCCCGGTGGTACTACAAGGGGGGGGGGGGGTACCGTCACTATCCGTTTCGCTCCGGCTCAATTAAAATCGCGCATAGCCAAATAATACAGTGTAAAGTGCCGATAAATAAAATTGAATATTTAATGACGGCGGTTGACGGTGTAATATGATTTACGCAAGACGACGGTACGGGACCGTGTTAATATCCGATCGCGTACGGTTTGTTTAGCGGGCACGCGCGGATTGTTGTGTTTATTGCTCGAATCAAATATATTCGATTTCAAATTAAGGATGGCCGGGGGCCGGGTGGAACCCGCGGGTTTCGCGTGCGGGTTTGCCGAGAGCGTGTTCGTAATTCGATCTTTGTTGTCGGCAACTTAACGTTTATTTGTCTCGCCGCCAATGCCATTTACCGTCGTTTCGCGATTGCCAGCAAACGGTTACCAGCGGCGGACAAAACGATACAATACACGAACCGATATGGTATTTAATTGTTTAAACCGTGCCCATACCGTATATTTATTTTTTCGTAAATTTTTAACGCGTCGCAGCTATTTATTTATGTTCACGTATACGACAACCTGCCGTATACTTGCCGACAATGACCTCGACGTTCATTTTGACGCGAATTCAAACGGACGCCGCGCGTATTTTCGATGATTTTTTTGAGGGTGATGGAAAGGCGAAGGGTGTCCAAAATTTAAGGAAACACACAAACCGTTCCGTTTTAAAATTGATTTACTGACAAAAAAGTCGTTGAACTTACTTTTTTTTTTTCATATTGCATTGGACAAGTAATTTTACAATTAAAACTTCTATATAACGAACTTCCATTTAACGAATTATTTTTGAGAATCATTACCGTGTTAACAATGCGTAAATTTATCTCTGTATACTATTCGATAACAAACGTGTTTTTGTAAACTTTGTCACTATCGAATATTAAATTTTGTTCGAAAATACCTACGATTTTATTGTTTCCGATAACGATAAGACATTGATAGGCAAGGCGGTTAATTTGACTGCAGTACTGTCATGCTGCAGTTCCAATACTGACGTAAACGTAATCGTACAAAACGCGATGAAATCGAAGGAGATCATGCAGACGAATTATCCAAACTCACTGAAAAAGAGATACTAAACGCCTTTTCTATTGTGAGAAATGGTTAGGTTAGAACAACAAGCATATGTTTCGGATGCGATTTTTTTTTAAACTCAATGAAATCGAAACATTTTACGAAAACAGTACAATTTATAAAAATAATAAACTAACGAAACTCACCGATTATATCTTTTAAATTAAAATTAAAAAATAATAATATATATGTAGGAAGTATAATATGATACTTTATGTTTTATTTGTAATATAAAATTAAAAAATTTATACATATGAAAAAAAAAATGTGTAATTCTATCCAACGAATTTCTCTGTATTACGAATTTGTTTTGTTCCTCACGACACTTTGTTATATGGAAGTTTTACTGTAGTATAGTTAATAAGTTGAAGGTTATTACTTAATACTTAATAATGAATACATTTATTTTAAAAATTACCTTCTTATTTTATCAACATTTATCATCAGTTAGTTTATTATTTATTAGTCAAATAACGATTGTTTTTTTTTTAATTTGTAGTCGAGGAGTGTCCAGGTATGAAGAACACCATACATACCTCTAAAAAAGTCACTAGTCACGCACAACGTGCACCGTAGGAAAAACATGTTTAAATAGAGCTTGTTTTAGAAGTCAAAGTTCCTATTAAGAGGGTAATATTTCGGGCGGAAATGATATTTTATTATTTTAAAAACCTAAGTTACAGTCGTTATTTTTTTTTTTCTTAATCGATGTATATTGAATGCAATGTTATTTAGAACAATGGAGAAGACGAGTCGTCTTGCTCTCTGGAATTTTGTGCTCGTTTTATTTTATAACAGGTGCGTTCACTCTATAACCAAAAATTATGCGAGTTCCGTGCAGTCTGCATAAATATCTTTTTGCTATGTCGCCCGTCGGACGGACTGCAATGCTAATTGCAGGTGCGGCGTCCTCTTAGTCGTACTCGTCTACGAAGTCGGCTCATTCGCTTCATCCGATCTCGTCGAAATCGATTTTAAAATTTTTATATTAACTTGCGAGTCTATTCCCAGCATTTACAAGTCACCCGAAGTCATCCGAGAGATGTAAAAACTACACGCGAATTCTCGACCAAATCTGATGAACTGGGTTGGCCAACTTCATGGAAAATAACTATAACCTCGAAAAAACCATACACAATAACATTTCAATTAGGTATTATTATTATTATTATTATTTTTTTTTTTTCGGTCGGTAAACCTGCTGCGGCGCAACTATAAAACAAATAAAAAGTTGCTTAGTAAAGTAAAGAACGAGTAATTCACATATTTTTACTACAGTGAAAACTGCAGAAACGTATCCGTTTGTACAAAGTGGAACAAAAAAAAAAAAAAAAAAAATTTATCTTCTTTCTACTTACGTTCAAAGGATATAAATAATAATAGGGACGACGATGAAAACGTTTTTAAATTAAATAAAAATCAGCCGAGTGTAAACTGTACTAAGTACACTTTAGAATATGATGTTATAAACAAGTTATAATTTCCATCAAAAAATATAAATTTTTTTTTAAAAACTATCACGTGCAACATATATAATTTTTTTTTTTTGTCAAATAAATTCATCATAAAATTACCGTTAAATCGGATATTATCATCTATATCTAATATATAGATGATAATATTTGTGTAAGATTAATTTTCATTTATTATCCGCATATAACAATACGAATAGATTTATTTTATTAATCATAATTTTTCATCAAATTGTTTATAAAATCGCTAGTCGTTTACGAATTCATTAAAACCAAAAAGCGAACTAGTCAACCTTTAAATAACGCGGGTATCTAAATAATTTTTTGTTTTAGATTGTGAACGTAGCCAGGAATGTATTGTATCGTTTTGCTATGATAAATGACTTTTTTTCCTGTCAGTTAACAGTTTTTCGACCAGAAACATTGCTCCAGTCAAAAACTTTATAGTAGTTTTCATGTAACGTTTTCAGATTAGTTGGTACATTGAGAAGTTCAATTTTTTTTTCCATGTACTGTGCTAAATTATATGATAAAACCGGAAAAAACGGGAGTACTTGTCTTAAAATGATTTCTGTTATTTTTCGTGATAGTTTTAGTTATTGGAAATTTTTAAGTTTTTTATTTTGTTTTAATTTGATTTTGCGGTGCGGATAAAATGTTTTTGGCTGTTCAAAAATTCGATACAAGGCGTATCATTATATGTTGTTATTATGGTACTAACAAATATCAAAAGTCCATAGTACGGTTTTTTTTATTATTATTAAAACGCGTTTAAAGTTTTATGTGGAAAAATGTATTTTTAACTATGAAAAAAACGCAAATTCCGAATAATTTGAAATGAAAATGCACTGTTTGTAATTCATTATTTTTATATGCTAGTTAATACAATTCTAAATTTCGATTTATCAAAATTCGTTCGTTGTGTTATCGTAGCGTTCAGATATAGATACAAAATTATCTCGTGTATAACAGTTTTAGTGTAGGCCCAGGCCCGTGGCGCGAACTTAGGTTAGGCTTTTTCACATTTGGATCGAACCGCACGTGCAAATGTCGCGCAGTTAATCGTTTCGTTATAACATTTTTTTTTTTTGTCGTTCTTTTCGATTACTACGACTTTACCGATATGTTTTACGTGTACGCGATGCGCAAAACTTAATCGATTGTCAACTGTAATTTTTAACGTGAACAAAATACGACATTATTCCGTAGATGTTACGGTATTGTTTCTGTTTGAATAAAACAACGGGAAAACAATTGTATTAAACCGTAATGAAATGAAAAAAAAAAAAAAATGTTTAATTAAATTTAGATACATACACGCGTAGCGAGTTACGCGAGAGTGTGTTGTCGGTCTACGCGATTTTTGCGCCCTGCCCGCCGCCGGCGTTCACCGCGGCGATCACCGCGGGCCCCGGTGCACTGACTCTTAGGTACGTTCCAATTAAAAAACTTAACAAAATGATATATATATATATATATATATATTTGTACGGGGAAACGGCTGTGGCAGGGGAAACCGACTGGGAAGAGGAATTGCGTGTACAATGTACATACGTGTATACGTACACAATAATGTGTATTTACGCTTTAAACGCGAACGTTGTGCACGACGACTATAATGGCTTTATCGTGTTTTGTCGTACGGCTAATGCGATTTCAGTTTTCTATTTTTTTTTTTTTTTTTTTTTTTTTCTGCGTTTCGAAAGATTCAAACAAAGTTTTCGTTCAAGTCCCGGAACACAACAATAATATTATTATCAACGTTGATAACGTACGGTATGGTAAACGCTGATATGGTCTGTACAAAAAAGTACCCGGACATAATGTTATTACGGCTAATCCGCATTACGCGATAACGTTTCGAATTGTAAAATAGATGCATTTATTCGCCGTGAATTAGCGAACAAAATATCTTTTTAAAAAAAAAAAAAAAAACCCCAAGTCGCTATCTTATCTCGGTTTAATATTACACGCGGTTAAATCCGCGTCCGATTGTTGTTTCGTTCGCCGTTTTCGACACGTCCGAAATCAACGAACAACGCGTGTGCGTCGAGTTTCGCTCGAAACTCGGCGAATATGACGCGACGGAAATGACTAAAACCTATTTCGGGGACGATCCCGTTTAGTGGTCCCGTGACATTCGAGTGTTTCGAAACGGTTCGAGGACAGTCGGATAGGTAAACCGAAGACGATCGACGTTCCGGAAGACCGTCGACGTCATCCAGAAACGATGGTGTGGCGACAATTTTGCGAAAAAAAAAAAAAAAAAAAAAAAAAAATATGCGAAACGGCCGCCGATCTAACCGTTCGCGAGTTAACAAAGCGAATCTCGATTGAGTCTTGTCGTGCAATTTTACAGGAAAATGTACAGACGAGAATGGTGGCGCTGTAAAATTTAGCGTTGTCGATTCGTGCATTTTTCGGCTGATAAAATAAATCGCTGCGGACTCTCCAATATCCAGATATGTCTCAAACACTGCTTATAATTGGTTGGGAAATCATTTTTGTCGAAACCGTATGTTACCGGAACGTACTTTGTCGGTAAATAATAATACGTTAATCAAAATTGATTTCCCGACCGAAAGTGGTTTCGGGTCGAATACAATTCCGACAAATTATTTTTCAACTCTTTTACCCGCGAGTGCCGATTTGATGAGGCCGTCGTCACGTTCATTGTTATCGCATATAAAATATCAGAGAGGTGAACTTTTACCCTGTCGGTCAAATATCCGGTGGGCGTGGAGGAGTATGGGGTAAATAATCACCGACACGGTTCTTTCCCCCCCATTTTTTTTTTAAAACGATATACCGAAAATATCGAAAATATCCGGTATATCGAAATATACAATGTACCGAAAATACCGAATGCCGGATTGATACCGAGTTTTTTTTTATATCGCCGTATCTTAATTACAGACTCGGGAATAAAAATACTGTCACAATTTATATCTAAGCGTTGTGATATTGTATATCTAATTGTCCGACCACTATACATACATTTCGATAACGAACGAATTACGGTTGTCTATTTATTTTTTATTTTCAATTTATAAATGAAATAAATAACGTAAACGATATAAAATAAAAAAAAAAAAAAATAACGCGCATTCAAGTATAATAACCATCACCGGTTTTAGCAAACCGATATGTAGTCTAACGATACCGGCGATTATGATCGGTTAGAGTTTAAAATCTCAACAATGTTATTTTACTGATTATCGACAACGTTTGATCGACAGTGATGAAAATAGCCCGTATCATAGTAAAATAATATGTTATGTAATATTTTTCACTTTTGTATAAAAACTGTTATTTTTGTGTCTCTTAAACATCGTGAAATATTTAATTAATATTTACAAACATTGTTTGCATTTAGAACGTATTTCGTGAAAAAAAATATCAGTGAATATTGCATGCGTGATAATGTACACGTAAGATTTTGTGTGCTATTATTATTCGTTTATTGTGTTTGTTTGTTTACGAGCTTGGTTAAAAAAAAATAGAAAATTACAATTGTCTATTACTACGATCCGTGTTTTGTATATGTTTTATTAGAACCAGTTACGTTTATTAATAATGAATAAAATAATAATAATGATTAAAAAAAAAAAAAAAAAATAATAACTTCTCTAATTATTTAAAACGACATTTCGCATAAAGTTACTCTATCTGAAAAAAAACAACGAAACAATGCGTACCTTCTATAATGGATATACTGAGAAATTATAACAAATTGTTGGAATGCTGACATTTATCAAATAGAATATTCTGCTTCTATTTCGAGAATACTATAACGAAATGAGTGTAATAGAATTTGTGCGCAACATATATATATATAAATAGAAATAAATGTTAATTTATCTTTGTAGAAAAAACTTTTCCGCATTCTCTGTGTTTTCTCTAATATTTTTTTTATTATTCGACAATAATGTACACAATTTAACAGCGGAAATTCCCTTTGTGAAAATATCGTAATACCATAAATTTATAACAAAAATATCTATCCATGTGTGTAAATCCGAGGCTTTCGACATGTAATACGATATAATAATTAGGTACGAAAATATTTAAAAAAAAAACCCAAAAATTATGACTGTTTATTTTTTTTTTAAATTTAATATAAAGATTATTTACGACTTAATAAACGATAATACGTATACATGTTTGCCTACAGTATAACACGGCAATATCGAAAATAATTTTATACGAATGATATTTATCGTTTTCACCGAAGGTTTTTGATATAAATACGGCTATCTGATAAATGTAAAAAAGTCACGATTACAGAGCCGTGCAATTTAATTGAAATATACTACTATTATGTTGAGCTTGACAAAATGCTTTTTACTCACACTTTTTTTTTCTACTCAATTTTGTCTAGTCGTTTGTATAAACCGTATTAATATTATTATATTTTTTGGAATAATAAATCGTAGAAAAAATAAAACTAATTAACACAACATCGCGCACGAATCTGTAATATATAATTGATCAGAAAATAATCTTATTGGCGTAATCGTGCGTGCGAACGTGATTCCATATGACTTTATCTATTGAAATATTAAAACAAAACATGTATGTGATATTATTGTTGTAATTTAAAAATCTCAAATTGATTAAGGCGATGTCACTGTGCCTCTGTCCAACTAACAAATATTGCGGCGTTTATGTTGAAATCAATATTTAACCGCAGATAATGAAATTTAAACAAGAGGAAATGTTCGCGGGGATGTGCTATTCCATTTTTCTAAAACACAAAAAAAAAAAAAAAAACTAAAGACATGCAATTTGTAGGGTTTTTTTTTTTTTAATAGAATTACTCGTTTGTTTGACAATATTTACATAAAACGATAAAACAACAACGCAATGTACTCTGTATTAATAATTCTTCTCTTTAAGTTCCGTTGTTTGGGTTTAAATTGGAAATTTGATCTAAATCGCTACAATTTAATGTATCCTACGGAACGTCAATTTGACCGAGACAGTAAATGCCGACGTGACGGTCTTTTAATTATTGCAAAACAAACCGAATAAAACTCGTAGTACAAAATCGAATTGAATTCTCGTTTGAGAACGTTTTGTTACGCGGGTCGTCACAGATAATATTGAAACTATGCGTTCGGAACCTCGCCGGAGAGCTTTATGGACCCGTAAAGTTACGAAACATTTACTAATAAATTGCACTTCAATAATAGTAACCTAGTGCTCGGTCTAGTGATTCGCGCCGGAATATATCGAATAATATGCCCGTATATAATAATATGTCCGGTCTATGCCGCGCGATTTACAACGTTTACACCTAATAGCCGGGGACGCGTTAACCCAGAATATATAAATAATTAATAACAACTAACGTAAGTTTAAAATTAATTTTCAAATACAATTGAGTTTTGAGAATTTCGTTAAATCACACATTTCCAGGGACAACAATAACTTTACTTAAAATGTAAACTTTTTTAAAATCTAACCAACGTATTATATTTTCCTCTCATATTTATACTCGCGTGGACATCCCGTAGGCCACACGACCGTTTTGTTATGCTTTAACGCGAAATATAGGCATTTTGTACGAACAATTCCCAAAATACATTTTAGAATTGGAAACTCTAAATAAAACTCCCGAATAGAACATCGATTTTAACAGAATAATCGAGTGTAGTTAAAATTTATTTCTGAAAATATACTACCAAGTTGTTTTCTAACATTCATTTTTCGTTTAACCATTTAAGTTAAAGTTATCAAAAAAAAAAAAAAATATATATATATATATATATATATATATATATAAAACGTATCGTGTAACTCAACTATTACGTTTTTAACTAGTTACTGTCCAGCCTTGCATTCATTTTTTTTTTTTTTGCGATTATTATTAATCGAAAATCTGCAGTGTGGTGTTGTGCCCGTAGGCGTTTTAAATTTATCATAAAAGGCACAACGACATATTAGATTTTCACGGACGAAATAAAAACCATCGCCCGTTATGCTACACCAGTGTTTCCCAAACCTTTTTACCACCACCACTGACCACTTCGACAATATTTTATAGGTCGTGGACCACCTCAATTTTACGAAAACTAGGAATATCTTTTTTTTTTTTGCTCATTAACAAGAGTACACAAAATTTATCGAAAAATGTTAACTTTTATTATTTTACTTTACATTTTATTACTATACTTCACTAACCCTCTTAAACTTGAGGCGGGAATCACTCTACTACCTACTTGGTAAAAATTCTAGTCTCAGCTTAAAAACAAAAATCCTACTCTATAAAACACTCTTAATGCCAATTTGGACTTACGGCATCCAACTCTGGGATGCTGTTAAAAAATCAAACACAAACAAAATTCAAACCTTCCAGTCCATAACTCTTCGTATTACTACAAATTCACCAGCCTATGTTTCCAACCATACACTACACACTGACTTAGTAATTAACACAGTTGACGAAACTGCGAAAATCTCATATAAACGATTCCGTGCTCGACTGGAAAATCATAAGTACCCCTTAATTTCCGCTATCAATTCCGATACCGTCCCAGGCAACCCATCTCGTCGACTAAAGAGGAAATGGTGTAGGGATCTAAACAGAAATTAATCCCTGAAGACTGTTCAGGTTATGGAGTGTCGTCATTGGGCGGCTTCTTTTTTTCACGTTATCCTAGTCTTGTATATTCCGCATAAAGTAATTTTGAATTTTGTAATTTTAATTACAGATTGTCTTTTTCTCAATAAAAGTTTAAAAAAAAAAAATACTTCACTAATATACAATTATACTTAAAATTATTACTCTGATACCTAGACACTTATAAAAGTGGAAAATGCTTATCGGTCTACAGCAGCAACAACGATAAGATAACCGTATAATATTATACGGTTCCTCAATAAGTCGTCATTTTTTTCGCTATTTAAAAAAAAAAAAAAAATAATAATTAACTTGTAATAGACATCGAAGGAAAAATCTATGGGACCGCGGAACCGCCAATGACCGGCCCACGGACCACCGGTTGGGAAACACCGTGCTACACCGATGCCCTATCCTTCTGCCGGTTTTTGTCGTAATCCGATAACGCCCCGAGCAAGTCATGACGGCGGCACCTAAAACACAAGAAGTCGACGTAAAACCACGACGGGCATAGATTTGCCGGTGGAGATATTGGGAAAACCACGTCGGGTTTGTGGCCAACTATTGATACCGACCGACGGGTTTTGATTTCGCGCACCTCCTCGTATATTAATATTATAAATTTAATATTATCACCAGACCCGCGACAATCGTGCATTGGCGCATGAGGAACTAAGCATTTTAATCATACAAAGTGAATATAATATTTTCTTATACAGTGTACAAAATCAAAGTTTTCTATGACATTCACGAATAGTCCCGCGTCTCGGTCTGTTTGTACTTTATTCGTATTCTTTACGGGTTTAACATAAACTTAGTCCAAACATAATACTTACTCGTAAATAACTTCCCGACATCGTGTCGCGGGGAAAATATCTGCGGGATATTATTATTATGAAAAAAAAAAGCTTAGTAAAATATTTCATATTATATACGTATATATATATATAATAAATTGTAGGAAATGAACCTAATGGAAAACGTATTTGAAATACTTTCTCGTGCGACGAAAATAGTTTTTTTTTGTACTATTTACGTTTATTAAAAATATTAGATATCCGCTGTCGTTAGAATTCCATCGATATTTCGCGGTGGTTGACGATCAATTCCCTAAAAATGTCTTTAGTCGGTTTCAAAAATCGAATATATTTTATCGTTTCTAAAATTATACGTTTACATGACTTTATTGTTTTGGTCTTTTGATCCAAAGTTTTCCTTTAAAATAATAGGTAATTTTTTATTTTAGTCGTCTCAAATTTGACACAAGATTCACCATGAGGTGCTCGTTTGGCCGTATACAAATATTGAAAATCTATAGGCTCCGTTTCTTTTTTTTCTTTTTACGATTTCCGTCAAAATCTATAAATCAAACTTTATATATTTTTTTTTACTTATAATGTTTGATGTATAGATTTTGACGGAAATCGTAAACAATTTTTTTTCTCTGTATTTTGCGTACTATTTTTCGGTTTATGCGAGGAATTGTTCATAAGATTCACCATAAGTTATATTTATGATAAAAATGAAAAAAAAAAAAAAAAAACGCAGTTCACCAATTTATTTGTATAGTCGTTTAAAGGATAAATTTTGACGAAAATCGTATAAATCTAACACGATTTACTGAAATTCGCTCAGAATCGTTTTTCGTAAGCGGCGATTTGTCGGTGCGCGTTGACATAAATAAAATTCTCCTCTGTACCCAATAATGCGATGTATGTCAGTCTTTTTCACTCTAAGTTCAAACAATAAATTGTACGTTTTTGCGTATTATTCGAATTGCCAACTGCTTTTTTTATATGATAAATTTTTAACGCACGCGTACATAACACACGCATCTCAGTACAATATTCACTTATTAAAAATAATTATTGCAATCCAATACGCGAATAATAATAATAATAATAATAATACGCGCTATACACATTTGCGCGTTTTCAGTTTTGTAATGCGTTGATAGTATATATCGGATTTCGGCAAAATAAATTCGCACACGTGTATAATTCTGGATTATAATTTTACCGTTACCAGTGCGGTATCTTTCGTGAATATAAATCAAACCCGACCACCACGCCGAAAACCTGCGCGCATACCTACCCGTTCGCTTGTACACTGATTAAAAATATATATATATATTATATTCGATTACTTTTTTTTTTTTTTTTTTTTTTTATCCCGCGTTACGTTTCTAGAGTGTTGCCGTATTATCACCACTAGCTTCAATTGGAATCAAACCGTTAATTATGACCATCGCCGACCGACGAACAATAATTACTTTATTTTTTTTAGAAAAATTTAATATTAAAAAAAAGCCGTGTCCGTTCCCGTAATCAAATACTATACGCTCTATAATTGAAAGCTCCGTGCCGATTATTACTCTTAAATATGTAATTAACTGTTCACGTTTAAGAGTCGAAATTTAGCTGGAACATTTGATTAAACACACTGCGGCGTTGCCACATTAGATTTACAACGTGAAGCGCCTAAATTTTTTTCGGGCTTCCCCGTAGATTTTTTTTTGGTACCTTATTTATGCCTATTGTCCATAAACCAATGTTGTATTGGGATAAATGTGTAGTTGGTACCCAGGTATACCAAGTATTCAATCGAGTCGAATATCCGTTATCAGTCGAGTCGGTCGGCAAAAAACTGCAAAATAACTAAAAGTTATGTATGTAGTTTTCGTATAATATTTTAATTTTCAACAAATAAAAACTGCGACCGGGTCTCGGTTCCGTGGCTTCATCCAAATATGTATTTAGGAGCGGTACGGGCGTCCCTGGGTTAATCAAACATATTTATTTTTTTCAGTAGGGTATTATTTTTTTTTTTTACCGATTACTACCTATAGTTACTGATTAACTAAACTTGGTTACTACTGCAATACAATTTTAGTCTGGAATTCCATTTCGAGTGACGATTATGTACAGGTCGTGCTTCGGTCTTTCTATCATAACTCCAATTAGATCGGAAAGGTTTGTTTTTTTTTGCCTTTGTCAACATCCGGAATGTGGATTGCAACGTCAACGATAACCTCGGCTTTCCGTGCACGATTTTTAATTTTGCGTATAGTTTTTTAAGCTCAGCTATTACGCTATTGAAAAATTCTCTCCCTTTTTTTCCCAATTGCAAAATTGCTCGGACGTAGAAGAACCGGGCCTCCAAAGTTCGGAAAAAAAATGTTTAGAATGCGACTTGTAACCTATGTGTAAAGATGGGTAAAGCACAAGTTCGAACACACACGTGTAAATTTCAATTATAACTAGTTTCGACTGATTCTAGTTTAAACCTACATTCGTCTAGTTTAGAACTAGTTGTGCGCGAAATATATCGATGAAAACTAGGATTACATCTAGGGAATCGTTGATTTCCAGAAGTGGTTATTATATCGTTAGTTAATACACTAGGGACCGTATTTTAACTACGAACCAGAACGAGTCCGGTAAATAATATCGGTACCGTTCGTGGTAATGTTCGGGAATAAGGGGTAAACGCACTGCTAACATTGCCGTTTGCGTGTCGTATAGAATTACACGGGATGCGGTTTTCAATGTTCGCCTCGGCCGTTGTGACCTTGCGATTAGCTCTTGTCTTGAGTATACGACAAAAACCAAAAAAAATCGCTTTTGACGGCACAAGCGATTTTGCGGAAACTATCGAAACGGACCGACGTCCGGCGGGCCGGCCGGCGAAGAACGGGGACTCGTATATCCGGGGGATTCGGGCGGTCCGAGCCGCACAAACCCGTTGGCTACGGATAATTATTATCCGCACCCGCGCGGCGGATGTCGTGACGGTTCGGTCGCGACGCGTTCGCCGTTGTCGTCGAAATAATAATAATAATAATAATAGTGCGCCCGGCAGGACGGATAATAATCGTAATAATTATACGGGCGCACACACGCGTAGCCGTAATGGTATACGACGGGAGTCCGATGGGTCCGATGGGCGATCCGTATACACCGTCCTGACCGCCGCCGACCTCCGAAATATGCGTGTCGCGTTGTACGTCACGCCCTATATATATATATATATATATATATATATATATATATATATATATATATATACGCACACGCACAAATAGTGTATTAATGTATTTTATATACACGTAAAGCTCGTTTAGGCGAACGGGAATAATATTATTCCTCTCTCCGCGCCGAAACAGTCCGAACGACGCCGCCGCGGCCGATAATGCACCGGTGATAAATCGTCGTCACCGATATTAATGTGCGACCGTACGCATAAACACACCTACGCATTTCGCGCACACACGCGTATAATATATGCGTCCGGAGGGATGACGACTACGGCGGCGGCGGCGGCGACGACTACGACGACGACGACGACGACGACTACGACTACGACGACGACGACGACGATGATGATGACGATTATAGTAATGATAACGTATATCCGTGTTCGGGGGGAGTGCAGGGCGGAGTTGGTGGGGCGTATAGACCGACTCGGGCAAGGTGTTTCGACGAGTTAATGAGTATTTATGGATTATCGTCCGAATTAACCGTCCCGGCGCGGTTTATGCGCGCGTACGTACACGTTACGTTTTACCGCGTTCCGGGCGCGCCCTCGCCGGCCCCGGGTCCCTCCGCGCGCCTCGCGTGTGCCGGCCGGTCGGGTCGGCCGCGGCCCGAAAAACCGCGTCGCCGCCGGTTACTCTCTCGCTCCCTCTCTCACGATCTCTCGCCCGCTCTCTGTTCTTGGCCAATACGAATCCGTCGGCACCGGAATGTGGAAACGATCCACGCGATATTTACGTACATTTTTTTTTTTGTTTTACGTACCAAGCCGGTACCGATGTCTCGGTCGTTCTCTATCGGGTCCCGCAGCAAACTCAAATTAATTAGTCCATTTTTTTTTTTTTTCTTCGGATTACTCTAAGGAGTTTTTTCGGGGCTATTGCTCCTACGCCTCGTTATTCTTATCGTCAATATCGTTATCCACCCAGAGGCCTTAGTCCCTATTTTGGAATCGCCCCACCCAATAATCTCCGCAATATTGTTTTTTCGCGACGTTACTGTATCTCGTGTTATCATTTACCGGCCCGAAGACATTCCGTAACATCGTTCATTCAAGTATCGACAATTTATTTTCGTCTGATTTCCTCGGGGACCAACGTTCAGATTCGTACAACTTATTACCGGTCGTAATGAGTTAGTTAAAGTGAGTATTTTTTATGTATTGTACTGCACGAGATTATGTCTTAATATGTTATATCTGGTGGTTATTGTCTTTAGCTTATTGAATTTTTGTTGGAAAAATACGGCGGTGGGTCGGAGGAATCCCGGGTGCCGATCTTCAACAGTAATCAAACCTAACCCGACCCGCGTTGTCCGCGAGTCTATTCGATATCCGGGCGCTTTTTATTGTTTTATTTTGATTCTAATTTATTTATTTTGCCATTTTTACCGGCGCGAACGGTTTCTCCCACACCCACTCGACGTTTCGCCCAACGTTTGCAAAGTGGTTTTATCAACCGATTGGTTACCAACGACGGTTAACCAACCGTAACCGTTTAAGTCTGTCCGAGATGCGGCGGGCGATTATTATCGATAGTTGAAAAGGTATTGTAGTTCAATTTTTCGGTTTCATTTAAGGCCCGGAAACCGTATGCATTTATTTGCGATTATTTTATAATACCTCTGTGCCCCCCCCACCCATCATTCATATGTGTAATGTATTTGTAATGTTCGATCCGTATAAATAGCCCGTCGAATATTTTATATTAATAAATGTCTGTTAACGTGATTGCCGCAGATTCGGTGTAAAATGTAATCTCACCTGTAGAGTAAACCGGGAGATGTTTGTAAAATAAAATATTATTGTAAATAGAACGCGTGTGAATTCGTGTTTTAAAAACAATACGGTCGGCCGCACAAAGAACATCTCGCCTAAAAACTGTTTAGATGATTCAGGACTTTTAAAAGCCTTTTAAACATTCCATTTTTCCATCTAGTTGTATTTGTTTCAATTTTTTTTATTATAATAATTTATTCATGTTGTATACAGTTTGGCGAACTTTCTGGTTTAAATACTTACAACACTGATTTCAGTATACTTCTATAATAATTCACATATTGTTTTTTAAGTCTGTAATTTAATCAACTTCTATTTTACAATTAGTTTTTTATTTACAGTTTTTTTTTTTCCAATTTTGAAACCGAACAGTTAAAATATATTAATAATTTTAATTGTTTTGACTTGTGCTTAAGTACTTACAGTGGCGTGGTCAAGGGATTTTCGAGAGGCTATCTGAATTTTTTTCAGTTGGTGGGTGGGTGGTTTTGCGAATCATATATGCGGATCTATAATAAAAATAATTTATCAATTGAACTGTATCTATATATAATCTATAAGAATAATTTTTCATGATAATTCAACATTTTATCGTTTATATCGTTAACATTGTCTCGTAATGTTATTTCTGTAGTTGTCTGCGTAACGGAAATTCGGAATCGAAAATTCTTCTTAGTGGAGCGCGGAGCTAAATATACTTCTGGACAACATGTTTAGCATAGGATGTAGTCGAATCACATTTATATTACAAATATTTCGGTAGGCGATCATAGACAATTGATGGGGGTCCAAGTTCCCCAAACCCCCTCAAAAGATGCGATTTTCGTTTTATACGATTTTATGCGAGTTTCCCAAACTCGGCTGGCCTTATTGGTAAAATATTGTTTGCCAACGCCACCGAGTACTTATTTGTTATAATATGTACAATAATGAATGTTGTTTTATTTGGAACAATGGGAAAACAAATAAAAAAAAAATACGCATCGTATCATCCTGTTTTTTATATATATATATATATATAATAGCTATTCCTACTATAAATCCAAAACTATGCGAGTGATACTCGGTCTGCGAAGCATGTTTAAACCATTGTATGAATCCGGGTATAGGGTCGTCTCGGGTAAAACGAATTTCCTGACGAATGGCAAAATACAATCGCGCAGGACGAAATTACAAATGTCGTCAAGTTCCGTTGATCGTCCGGATATCGTTAAACATTTGACCGGTCGGCGTTAAGGTATAGAGGCTCGTATATCCGAACGGCCGCTCGGGACGGACGGTCTGTTTTAACTACTAACGGCCGTGTGCGGTTAACTAAAACCCGAACCGACGGCTTTTCATAAGTATTACCGACGAGGCGATTTAAGTGTTAGCCGCGCAAACGTTCCGGAATCGATCGGGTTACGCGCATTTGATAATACGCCGAGTGTGTTCCGGCGGCTGACGCGGTCGCGCACGCCCTTCGCGCCGGTTGCTGCGGCCACCGCTATCGGCGTTCACCGTCGTCACGCGTTCGAAAACCGATAAATCGCCGCGTCGCCCGCGTCCGGCCGGCACGGCCACGGGTACCCGTTATTCAGTTACCGTAAACCGTCCGTTATTGTCGGGTACGTTAAATCATTATAAAACTGCCGGCGGCCGCGGCGGACCGGGGACTGTCCGGACACCGAACACGTCGGGTCGGAACAAGTGGCCGGGCGTCGGCCGAGAAACGCACTAAATTATCCGCGGGCGTCCGGCCGGCACCGACGGCGAATATCCGCAAATCATCGTTTTGCGCCCGGCACGCTGCGCCGGTTTTACTTGCGAGACGGCGGCCCCCGCCGGACACGATCACGTATTACATTATTCGAAAACGGCCGGTTGTCCGACCCACTTGGCTTCCGACTGCCAGAAAATATGGCCCGGTCCGAATCCCGTACAGCGGGCGGGACGGACGCGGTTATTACCGCCGAGCTATAATCGTATCCGTCGGTATGCCCGACAACGCGTACCGAAATCCCCACGGGTTTATTAACAGTTTATATACGTACGACATCAAAAAAAAAAAAAAAAAAACAAGCTGATACGGGTAGCGTTTTGAAAATTATTTATTTTTGGACGATATATGGCACTCCGACCCGACGGTATACGACCTTTACTATCGAATAGATTCGCGGATTTTTCGAATACTTTTCAAAAAACCCGTGTCGATTTATTTCCACCGTCAAATTCCCGGTCAAATCAGCAATAATATTATAAAAACGCACAACTAGGTGTGCCTATAACCCTATTATTTTACTGCGCTCAGCTTTGAATCACCCTTTATGATTTCCCTTCCAAACTACTTCCCAATCACAACGGTGCAATGTATGACTGGTTAAAAAAAAAAAAAAAAAGATAAAAGTCGCGGATATTCCTTACGGGTGTCCCGGTGTTATCGATGGGAAATTCGGGAGGTGGGACACACAGAGTAATATAATTTATATCTGTACGCAACGATAAAACGATTAGGTAACGAAATATGTTTCTGAGCGATTTTCGTCCTCTACATCTGAATTTAAAACGCGTATAAAAAGTTTACGCTCGACTTTTTTCTTATTAAATCCCACCAAGTACACAACTTATTAGTGAACACTGTGTGTGCAATTTTCGTTTTTGCTCTGCCAATACAATTTTATCCATATAAAATCAAATAAAAACTAGAAAAAACTGCGACAATAAATAATGTCTTTAAATAGCACAAATACGCGTTTTTAAAGTTAAATATTTAAGTATTAATATTCTGTACGAATTTCAATTGTTATCGATTATTTTCCACCGGTGTACAATAAATAGGGAAAATAACGAGAGCCATTAGCGTAGGAAATTTTTACTGATTTTCCTACATGTATTGTTGGTTTTTTTTTTTCTTCAAATTGTTAAGGTAACTACAGCGAAAATCAAAAAATAAATTTACCTTCTCAATGCACCGATTAGAATAAAATATGCTTACGGGATAGGTGCTACACGTCGGAGTAAGATTTCTGGTAGAAATTTCACTGGCGGGGGAAAAAAAAAAAAATCATAGGCACGTAAATAGCAAAACGAAAACTCGGTTTTTGCGCTCCGCTCAGTATCCAAAAATGTATTTATTTGATATGTTTTACATCGATCGAACCGCGAAAACATAAGGAAAAAAAAAAACAAAAAAAATAATAATAATAATAATAATATCACACTGACGGGCACGGCCCGCATTCAAGTCATTGTCACTTACTGTCTGATCGCGACGCCGGGCGTAAATATTGAAAAACTTTGCCAATACTTTTGGCACGAGTTTACGAACACGTATAATTCGATCACGGGGGGGTGGGGGGGGGTGGGGGGGAGCGATAATACGACTACGGAATTAGTAATATTCGATATTTCCGCCCAAAAATTATATTATATACTACACCGCGTCAGTGTAACGCAACATTATAATTATATTAAACACGTCTAACTTAATTAATAACACTAACATTCTCGAATTTCGACCCAAAGGATGGTTTAAAACTGCGTACGTATATATATATATATATATATATATATGTATATATCGGCCGGCGAAACTAATTAGTAAGTTTTCGTTGTATAAAAAGGAACACAGAAATGCTCTAAGAAGATTAATAACAATATGTATTTAATAAAATATAGGTACTGCGTGTATTGTTAAACACGGCCATTTAAACCTCTTATTAAAATTTAAAATTACGGCGCGAAACATTTGATAATACGTTCGTGCGCAATTTTTTATGCAAACATCGGATATCTAATGTTTTGCGCGCCGCCGTACGACGCGTTTATTATTTATTTATTTATTCGTTTTTTTTTTTTTTTTTTAAATATTATTAAAATACAATATTACAATTGCCGTTGTCTAAGACAATATTTGAACAATATTCGTACGAGCAGTACGATATAATATCGCGTCGGGTGTTTGGTTATTGTGTTTGGCGTTTTTCAAATTAAATACACGTATGTGTATTTTTTTTTTTTTTTTTTTTTTTATATCTACGCGACAAAATAAACACCTTACACGTTTTGCGAAAATTAATCGTCCCAGTGTTATTTACCGTATTTATCGTATCGCAGATGTGATCGTAATAATTTGTACATTACGAGTTACAAGACTTACAAAAAAAAAAAAAAAAAAAAACGCCCTTTTTATTCATTGAAGATTCTGTTTGTAGCGAAGACGCCATTATTCGTACTATTACGATGTAATTTTATTTTATTTTCTTCTGAAAAACGCATTTCTGTTAGTGAAATGCGGATTTTTCGCACGGCAGTATTTTTACTTGATGCATTTGTTTTAAATTCCCAAAAGTTTTTATAAATGAAAATTGACGAAACTTCGAGCTTTGGATTTCGTCGATTTACGGGTTTCCGGGTTACTCTTTACTACACGGGAGTAGCCCCCACCACCACGTCTATACTAGTTTACCGAGCTTCACTGAGAATTTTTTTTTGATTGCTGCAATAATCGCGTTTAATTGTTACTGCTTTTGATATATATATTAAAATAAAAAAAACTTAATTGTCCTTTTTACGGTACAAAAAACACAACCCACAACTGTGGCCTTCCCATGGTGCGATTTATGTGCAGCTCTGTTTTGTCAGTGACACGTTGTGGAATCTCGATCGAATCCATCGAATTCCGTCGTGAAGACGTGTCTGTGACGGTGTTTTTCTTTTTTTTTTTGTCACGCTTTGAAAAATTAAAAAAAAAAAAAAAAAAAAACATTGTATTAAATAATACCTATAGCAACACGGCGTAACGTACAGGCAATATCGGTACAGGGATGCGTATAATAAAATACAATATATTATTTTCCCTTTTTAATAATTGCCGCTTTTACAATACAATACAACTAAATGCATAATGGATTCCGTTATTATCCGGATGGGATTTTTTTTTTTTTTTTATTTACGATTTCCGTTTTAGAAATACATAGAAAAAAATAGTATTGGAACTAATCGGACATGTTTCAGTGGATACATTTTGGACATGTTCGCGACAGTATGTTTTTCTCGTTTTTTTTTTTTTTTATTGTTTTACCCGTATACAACAACAGTACTCGAGGCCGACAACAAATCGGATGTTCACGTCACTGTTATTCGAGTCTCGAGCCTTTTTTTTTTAGTCCCGAGACAGGCGTCTCTCGTCAGTATACGGATCGTTTATTTCCGCTCGAACGCCAACAGTCGAATATCGCCGGGCGGAGCGGCCGCGTGCCGCCGCCGTCGCCTTCGCAAGCCTCCGTGTTCCGGTATCGGCTAATAATATAATACGATGAGTAATGGCCCAATATTATCGTCGTTTTCGCGTCCGCATCCTCTCGGTATTCTCGTTCTTCGGCTAACCCTCGGTGCGTTCAATACGAGGCCCGTTCAAAGAGTTCCCGAATTTTTCAATTTTCCATTTATAGTGCTTACCTAAGAGCTATTGAGACTTATCGCCCTCTTGGTGTATACACGTTTGCCAACGACGTTTCCATTGTGGAAAGCAATCCTGGAAAGCAGTTTCTGGAATTGCTCGTAGCTCCATTAGCCAATTTTCTTTTATTTTGTCTATCGTAGAAAATATTTGTCCATTTAACGGAGATTTTAGATTTGGTAGTCTGTCTGCTGGTGCCATGTCGGGAGAATATGGTGTATGAGGAAGCACGGGGTCATGTGATTTTTCACGCAAAACAGATGGTATCGCGGTTGTATTTCTGATCTTGCGACATCAACCGAGGGCCAAATTTTTTTGCAATTCCAAGTTTTTCTACCAGAATTTTATGACATGAACCAACCAATATGTTACAATCTTTCGCAATTTCTCGATCAGTTAAACGTCTATTAAACCGCACAATTTCATTGACTTTTGTCACACCAGCATCGTCTGTCGACGTCGACGGACGTCTTGAACGTGGGTCGTCATCAACTGATTCCCGACCGTCTTTAAAACGTTTAAACCAGTCGTAACACTGAGTACGTCCTAAACACTGATCACCATAAGCATTTCGCAACAATTTACGAGTCCCAGTAAAAGATTTACAAAGTTAAACACAACATTTTTATATTAATACGTTGTTCGTGAATGTTATTTATCTTAAAAATCGCACAATACACAAGACTCGTCTACTTTGAACGCTCACAGTTAGATAGCAATTAACATTTGATATTTAATTGAAAGATAGCTGTTTATCTCTATTTTATATTAATTTAATAACATCGACGATACTATTAATTTTCTATTTTTAGGAATTATATTTCAGAAACTTTTTTAACAGACCTCGTATTATCTCAACCCGTACCAAACACCGGAAACTCACCGGAAACTCTTACTGTACCGAGTGCGCGGTCAAACCGAAACGATTTATCCACGACATTTGCATCATAAAACTTCCCCTAGCTAACTCACCTCTCCGGTGCCTTATTTACAGACATTTTCCGAGTCAGGTCCCAGCAGAAAACCCCACTCGGTTAAGTTAGGAGCTTGACGATGACAAAACAGTGGCGTATTTTTAATGATTTTTCGAGATGGGGGCGTCCAAAAAAAAAAAAAACAAAACAAAAAAACGAAAATTCGGGAATATTGTTATTTAACGATAAATATCCCAGAATCTCAACGTCGTCCGAGAGGAATATTTTCTTTAACACATACAATTACTGTTAGAATCCACCGGAGTTTTTTTTTCTCGATT
The DNA here is from genome assembly GCA_956483605.1 of Tuberolachnus salignus. Classification (NCBI taxonomy): domain Eukaryota; kingdom Metazoa; phylum Arthropoda; class Insecta; order Hemiptera; family Aphididae; genus Tuberolachnus; species Tuberolachnus salignus. The sequence continues at coordinate 11,843,977 of OY101436.1, forward strand.
TTTTCTAATCTGTCCAGTTTCTATTTCGCACGGTAAACACTCGGTATGATGTCGTTATAATTGTAAATACTGTAAACTATTTCATAATCAAAAACAAATTTAATTCGTATTTAAGTTATAAGTCTATTAAGTTAATTAATTTAACGTATAAATTGTTCAAATTGTTGTTTGCCGTGAACAATTTACGATTCAGCGCGATATGGATGCATTTTATATATATTTTTTTAATATCTTACAAACTTCGGTATGAGATATTCCAAGCTCTCTACTAACACGCCGTGTAGAAACTCTAGGATTTGGTCTAATATAGGCTAATCCTCGACATTTTTAGCTAAATCATTAACTTGTCTTCGTTTTTCATTATTGACCTTATTAGAAAATGACCCATAGGTTCTAAGATTCTTTTCTATGTTATGAATAAAACAATGGGCGGGATGTTGTCTATTTAAAGTAATTCGTAAAAATAACGAAACTAACTTAGAACATTTTTAATATAAAAATAAAGAAAATCACTACGCATATCTGGGAAACGTTGAGCATAAGTTACTGCTGCGTGACGTGCATTTCTTTGTCACTTTTAATAAATAAATAACACGTCTACTTATTCCGAATGATTCATATTTGTCACAGAATAATGTACGTGTTTGATTGATAGATAACATCGAAATGTTCAGTGATTTCATTTATTTTATCGTATTTAATTTAGTATATCAAATTGGTTTATAATGCAACAAAATTTAAGGTAATAGGTCAATAGCAAAAAAAAAAAAAAAATAGTTAATATATTTAAATACATTTCTTTAAATTATTATTTTAGAATGAACGATTACGAAGTAGTTAAGAAGTTATTAAGTCGGAAGTTATATCCACCAAATAGCGTGATTTACTATTGAAAAAACAAAGAAAGAAAGAAAAAACTTGTTATTTATTTATTTTTTTACCGTTTAAGCTTTTAAAATAAATTAAAAGGCATTTTTATAGTGCATTTTTGAGTTTTTTCTATGGCGTTTTTGCTTTTTCTTCGAGGGTATGAAAATCTCGGCTTTAATAATAATTTGTCATTCGCTCCTCGGAATTATAATATTAATTTACTCGTGCCGGCGAAATAATTTCACTATCGTACACCATCACAAAAACATTTCAAACCGGTAAATAGTAGACTATTATTACTATTTTTACTATAAATTATAATTATAGTAATCTAGGTCGTTACCTAAATTATGTAGTACCGCACGACGAGTCGTGTGCGGAATTACAAATATTATTTGAAGTTGCGGGCCAAATATTAACAAAAATTAATTATAATATCACGAATATACTTATATACCGACCGGATATTCTAATAAGCCTCGTCGCTCTGAATAGCAAATGAGAATACTATCGTATTTAAAAAAAAAAAAAAAACAAAAAATATCGTGAATAATATTCTATTTATTCGTTTAATTTATAATGGCTAAGAGGTATATTATACAATGTTTCATTATTTGCGAAATTACGTTTTTTGTTATTTGTTTTTTTTTTATAAAATATCCACTAACCCCACGTAAAATACGATCGTCATTAGCCAATATCATAATATCGTAAAATTTCCGTACTGTATTATCATATTTTTTTTTTATCGACAAAATCGACCACGCGATACATACTAACTACGCAATATAAATCAAAAACATCCGAATTGCAAATGCCGTACGTTAACTTGGTGAGTGTAATAATACTAATGAGATATATTTGAACGTATGCGAAATATAAATCAAGTGTAGTTTTTTTTGTATTAATAGCCCTACTATTCTGTGACGTTATACACATAAAAACGTACACATATTTAGGACGCAGGTGTCAAATATTATAAACGACATGTGATATTTATGTCGTGTTTTACTAATGTTGTAGCATAGAAAATACAAATAAAAATATCCGACATTTTTCGCATCGTGGGTAGGCACTGTTCAAATCGGACGTGGGAATGTAGAATTTATGGGGAAATTTAATTTTTATACGAGGTACGGAAAAAAAAAATAAAAAAAATACCCGGTCTAAATAACGATATTTATATCACTAAAAATAGCGAAACACCGATAATTTTATTCCATAATGTAACTTCTAACAAGTATTAGAGCGTTGGTTTGATACCGATAACGATATTTATTTTTATTTCTTGGCATTTTTACGACCGCGTGTTTGAGTTGTGTAGTGAATTTCATTGTGGTCGCATTTTTTTTTGAAACTACCAGAAATTTTAGTGAAGCTTTTGGACTATTTAATTAAGCTTTGGAACATGACTCTTTATCCCGGTCAAGGTTTTTTTAAACGATTTAAGGAAGGTTGGATATCCGTGGAAGACAATGAACTACTTGGTAGACCCCCGACCTAAAACACGAACGAAACTGTGGCAAGTTCGTGAAACTATTCGAAATAACCGCCGATTAACTATTAGAAAAATTGCAGAAGACGTTGTGTGATGTTTACCAAAGTTTGGAAAAAAGGGCAGAAAGTTGGAAATGTGGTTCTAAGATGCTGCACCACGACAATGTCTCGGCCCACAGCTCATTGCTTGTTTGTCAGTTTTTAGTTAAAAAATCAAACTCCAGTCGTTTCATAACCACCTTATTTGCCTGACCGGGCTCCATGTAATTTTTTTTTTTTGTTTCTTAAGTTAAAGTCAACGCGCAAAGGACGTGATTCTCAAACAATCGATGACATTAACAAAATACGGAAAACAATCTTAAAGACATTTCCTTAAGTGCCTACCATGAGCGGTTCTCAAAAGTAGAAAAGAAGTTTGTAGCGGTGAGTTTGCTTCTCAGGAATGTAACTTTGAAGGAGTTTATGTGTATTTAGAATATTATTGTGTCAATAAAGTTTTAATTAAAAAATCGGGTTATTTTTTTTATCACAACTCGTATGTACTCTTTGATAAATTATTCAAAACGATTCTAACCGAAGTTAGGTTAAACACGTTGTGTTAAATTTGTATTGAAAATTATATTAATAAGTAATTACGAAATATATTACGATTGTTCTTTTTATGACGAATATTAACAAAAATTGCATTTTTATCCACCAAAAAAAAAAAAAAAAAAAAAATGTCAATTAGCAATTAGTAATTCAAAAACCGCTTGGTTCTTTTGAAAATTGCACCACATCTAGAAAGTTTTAGTGTAAGTGTTTGGTTAAAATTGCAGGTATCTATGGTTTTTTCTCACTGAATTAAAAAATTGACGACAAAAAACAAGATCGAAAATAACAGTAACCGTTATTGCGTGATTGCTGGCGGTTTTTCCAATGGTTTAGAATACTTTCGAAGTTCCCACTCGATGGCGATATTTCGACGTATTCATGGGATTGCTATTTGAAAATCAAGAGTTTAACACGAGTGTTTACGCTGTGCGGTATTAGGGTAAAATATCGATAATTTTGTAAATAAGACCGCTTTTTGATTCTACATAACGATTAAAGAAAAACCAAAATCAATTTAATTTTACACAAAATCTTCATAGTTGACCCGCAGATCATAATAAAATATAATCGTCCTGTATACATTGTAATGATCTTTTATAATGTAACGAACAGAATATAATATTTATATCGTAGGTATTCTTTAAAAATAAGGTTCGTAATCGTCATCACGTGTCAAACCTGAACGGTATAGGATTTCATTCGGATAGATTATTTTTATTTATCGGTACAATATATTATTATTTAAATTTTAAATTCATAGTTCTTTCATAACTGCCGATAACCGCGACGCTAAAACCCAAACGGACGGTAAAAAATTACGTTTTTGACGTATAAAAAACTTACTAGGTTCATGAATTCAAAATATAATAAATAGTTTTTTTTTTTTTTTTTTTTTTTTTTTTTCATCAGCTGTGTTTCTACGAAAATAAATACTCTATACCTGTGCCTACGCACGCATTCGTTTCAATCTTGTTTCGTGAACATTTTAAAAGCATATAACTTTTGTTTATTATATTTCCTTGTTAATTAATTAAGTCGCGAAAATAAGAAGTTAGATAAGTTTGGTAATTATTATAGAAACTCCAAGTGTTGCGTAAAAGTTAAATTAAGAAAATGGAAGTATTGATTTTAGAGTTATAATAAAAATTATAATAATATTATAGCCTTTAAAATAATAATATCGCTGTAAGTAGCAGTAGTGACTAGTTAAATATAAAATAATATTTTCATAGATTTTTTTTTTTTTATTTTACAAGTTTATTGTTTATAAAAATACTTATATAATAAATCGTTGCGTATAAATTAAATGATTTTTTTTTTTTTTCAATTCATTAGTTTTACTAAAATGCGTTTTTTTTTCTCGTTATAAACTATTCGTTTTGTAAAAATGCTCCAAATTTTTTATGTGGCGTTTCGGAATATTCTTTCGGTCTTGAAATTGTTTCTAGATTCCTTAAATTTTTTTTAATAAATAAGAAAAAAAAAATATACTGATAATATCTGGGGTACCTTGGCGTCAAGAGGAAAAAAAACACAATTATTGTAATTACATAATCTTACCAGTTTACTGAATCTTTTTTTCAATTACAATGTTTTATTATCGTTTCATTAAGTTTTTCAACTAAACAACAGTGGCCCACCGATATCAATCAAACATTCGCACTGTCACGTGTGATTGCTAGACATTTATTATTTTTATTCTTATATTATTTTCTAGGGCTAGCTATCGAGCCGATCTAAAACCCGAGGATTTCATGAACCGCCAGTATAAAACACAATATATTTGATTTAACAACGTGTACAAATTCCGTTGACTCGATAATGCTCACGAATGTCATTTAACCGTATTATATATCGTCGACTTTCAAAGAATAATTCCTTTGGATTTTTAATTTTTTTAATTTTTTTTTTTTATTCTTCTACTCTCGTTTTCTCCGCGGTCTTGTATATAATTAACAAAGTTTCCGCTGAACTTTAGCCGAACATCGCGTTATCTGCTGGAAGTCGCGCATTTACTTTGCCAATAAAACGTCCCTCATGCAGCAAATCCGTCGTCTTATCTCCAGCCGTGCACTGTATTTAGCTGCTGCGGCCGAGGGGATCAGATAAAAAAATGTTATCCTCGATTTTGTTTTTTTTTTTTTTTTTCATTTGTCTCGACGTTGCTTATAATACACAGTACTGTCTTATGCGGCGGTTATCACGATATTTACACCGTACCTATAGTAAGTTGTAATAGGACCCCGTCGATGACTTATTAAACAGTAAACATTTTTCGAGTTTATAATCGCTGAATTATCGAGAATATTATTCGTCTGTTATGTTAATATAATTTCACGAATTCCGGCACGATGACAGTTATACGAGATACCATTGTGACATTTGGTTTTGTAATTGTCACGATATTGTGACTATATTCAAATGATCTCGTTCTTCCGTCCGTCTCGATTTAAATCCATATTAAATTCGAATCGACTTTTATTGATTTTTTTCGGTAAACTTTGACCAACCGGATCGTTTATTTCAGTTCAGATTCCAAATATTACCGTACCGGGAAATAATATAAAAATTATAATTACTAACGTACCAATAAATTCACCTTTCTCTCGTACTATAAGTACTTCAACTAACGTCAGTGGTTCTCCGACAATAGTGGCCCTGCCATATCAAAATTAGCCGTAACTTATATAGTTATTTAGTGGTTCATAATAATACACGGCCCACTGTCGGCCAGTCAGTCAGACAAAGGCAATGAGTGGCCGTAGTGGTTTTTAGTTTGTATCGTTATACGTATTTTTGAAACACTTTGACGCCACTTGTAGGTACCTAAAATAACTAATACCCGAGACTCAGAAAAGCATGTAAAAATCAATAGTAAAACGAATTTTTAATGAACTTGAGTTAATTTACGAACGAACGATGATATATTTTATAAGAGAATTGTACGAATAATAAACGGGGTAATATAGAGAATTTAGATAGAAACGTCTGTAAGATTGCGACACGACAGTAAAGTGAAACTTTTATCATGTCTAACCATCAATTGTGTGTATCCGGTCTTAATAATATTATTTAGTATAGTTTATAGCTATTATAAATAGGTCGGCAATTTTGATGTTTAATCATTTTTTTTTTTTTTACTTATAATTTACAAGTGTACATATTATACGGTATTAATAAACTCAAAATTATATGGCGATAGACAGTTAAACAAATTCGGTTATCGATTAGTTTGATTCATTTAAATTATAAATTAATCGTAGATATGTTATTTGCACGATATATTATTATAGCGTTAGATTTTAATCGAAGTTGAAATAGATGAACACTAATTTGAAGTACGTATATTTATATATATATATATATATTATGTTGATTGATTAAGATTATATTTTTTTTTTTTTTTTTGGATATATCAAATATGAACTGGAGTATTTTAAAAAATAAAAATAAAAAAAGGTTCGTTAAACATTACACTTATTTATAAAATACATAAAACACCGAAAATTGTCTACATATCCAAGTAACCGATCCGTTGGGACGGGGAGAAATAGAGTAATCATTTTATTCTTGAGATTTATTCTAATATATTGGTTCAAACCGGTGTTTTGGAAAACGTCTGGTTTCGTACGGTTATTACAAAATATAATTTTAAATTATGTATTTTCCGAGTACACGTGTAATATTTTATTGGTCGGATAATTTTGTTCGATTTCATTTCGAGACTACGACGATTAAAAACTGCAGCAATTATAGATTAACGATATTAATTTTGATATTATAATATTTAACTGACTCGAACAATATTGCTGATGCAAATTTGTTGAAACTTATATGTAAGATAATATTGTAATAACGTTTTATATATTGTAAAACGTTGCCTTTGTGGCGTTTAGCAAAATCCTAAATAATTATTAACGAATATTATTCAGTGCGTTAGTAACAATTATTTGAAATACCTAACTACAATATTCGTACGTATTTTTTTCGCCATTGTGTTTTGTCGGTTTTTTGTTGTTGTTGTTGTATTGTAAAATTTTCTTTTTTCGTCTATCACATCACAGTGTAGCGATTTAGACCGAACCGTCTTCAATCAGCCCGATCGACTCCTAGCGAAGCGATAAGATATTTTTATTCAGCTCACAGTGTACAATTTTGTTTTTATACATTTCCAATTCGAATTTACGGAACTCATGGACAAAATATACGAAAAAGTCGTCCGGCCGATCGTCACGCCGAATACGAACAATGTATACAGAAGTGAGTAGTAATCGCTTCGAAGACAAATTGGCGTAAACCGTCGGCGGGCGTTTCTATACAATCGATTTACCAATATTAATAAAAAAAACACCTCATTTCGTACGAAATTTCCAAATGCGCGTTGACACTGTGGATCGGCGACAGCGGTATTGCGTAACCCGATAATATTGTAATTAATAGGGCGGTCGTACGGCAAGACGTTTAATCTAAGAAGACAGGTCCGCCGCGGTAAACCGTCGCGCGGCGCGTTCGCGTCAGACAAACAGTAAGGACAATATCCGGGTAGTATCCCGAATCCCGTGGAATAAATAATAATTTTACGTGTTTCGGATTGACCGACCGCGAGAACGCCTCCGAAACGAACCGAGCTGACCAGCGTGACGGGCGGAAAACAACGACCAGAGAGATACGTCCGCGGGGACAGTATGTTAGGTTAGGTTTGGATAAATTAGTAATATTTCTCACCGGCCGCGTGGAAACGCCGTTGTCCCGGGATCGGAAACGGATATCGGCAAGCGGCGATTAATTGGAGAAACGGACACCGCGCCACTCTCGGAACAATTCGCCAATACCACCGGGCGGTGGCGTTTTGAAGACGGCGGCGGCGGCGGCGGCGGTCGAACAAGTGGTTTTTTTTTTCCTTTCCCCCCCACCCCCATGGTCGCCACCGCCGCTCGAGAGCAACAGTTGGCGCGGGCGAAATCTTCTGCCGTCGCCGCCGTATAATAAAACGATAACGCGCACGCGACTGCTGGCACCGTATACCGCCGTTACCGCGGTTACCGCGTATCCCACCCCCACCGGCACTTCGCTCATCGCCGTTTTGGCAACAATACGTTCAACAGAGTGCCGTCGTTGTTTTTGATTCTCCGCGGACCGAGGTAATCGTATCGTTTTTAAAAAAAATCAAAAAAAAAAATTTAATAAAAATAACAATTGTTATAAGCGCCCCTATGTCTTTGGACGGACGCGCAGTTAGTAGGGCCGGGATGGTTTGTCTCGGGCCGTATTTAAGCCTACCCATCGTAATGTTTCGCGGTTCAATTCTAAAATGAGTACTTCTATTTTATATTTGATATAATATTATATCCCGGAAATATCTACTGATAAATAATATATACGACTTTAACGATAATATTCGACAACAATTATTGGTGGTTATCTTCTACGCTGCATACAGTGATGGTGACCTATGGAATCACCAGCAGCTGTTGCACATTTTTATCGATAAACGACGTCGCGCACCGTGTCGACATCTCTCTAAAATAAGTTAAGTGATACCCGGACGTGTGCATCCACCCTCCACTACAAGTTGTATATAAATATATATATATATATATATATATAAAATTATAACACCCCGCCCCTTTGAAAAAATCCCGGTTACTTGTCTTTCTTTGGGTTTACGTACCCAAAACGTTATAAATTGTTAAAAGATGCATATTTTCCGCATGGTGGGAATGAGTACATTAAACAATACATTTATTTAGATATCTGCCAAATGGATAAAAATAAAAATAAATGTAATAGCTATATTGTTTTAGAGGCTGTATGTGAGATTCCTAGCGAAATAGCGAGATCATTGCATTTTACTACATGATGTGTGTGTTTATTTCTGTCTGTGAACGAATTTTCGACCAGAAATCTTGCGAAAACCGACCGGAGACAATTTTTAATGCCTATTGGGTGGATGCACTAGGTGAACTTTTTGATTTCCATTGTAGTTGTCTAAAACATGGAGAAAAACCACGGTTTTATTTTTAATAATTACAAAAATGAAGTTACATATTATTTACAGATATCTAACTATCATAATACCCTTCTCCGGACGATATGCACTGATTCCGGCGATCTTGCCATTTTTCAAAAGTCCTTCGGAACCATTCCAAAGTTAAAGCTATGAGTTCTGTTGCCGCGTTCGCTTTAATTACATCTAAATCTTGAAGTCGTTGTCCTTTAAGCGCAGATATTAGTCTTGGGAATAGAGAAAAAAATCACACGGGGCCTGATCAGGAGAATAGGGAGAATCCGCGGGACGAATCGATAACGCTAAATGTGCCGGTGCATTGTCGTGGTGAACAATCGCGAAACTAATTTGGCACCGTGACCATTCTCGTCTGTAAATTTTCCTGTAAAATTGCATGACAAGACTCAAATAAGATTCGCTTTGTTACCTAAAGAACGGTTAATCCGGTGGCCGTTTCGCATTTTTTTTTTTTTGGCAAATTGTCGCCACACCATCGTTTACTGGATGATGTCGACGGTCTTCCAGAACGTGGATCGTTTTCAGTTGACCGCCGACAGTCCTTGAAACGTTTCGAAACACTCGAAAGTCACGGAACTACTTAACGAATCATCCCCAAAATCGGTTTTAGTCATTTTCGTTGCATAATTTTTACCAAATTTCAAGCAAAATTTAATTTCGGACACGTCAAAAACGGCGAACGCAAAAAACCGACTGGATTTAACCACGTGCAATATTAAACTGAGATAAAATAGCGATTTCGGGGTTTTGTTTAAAATATTCACCGATTCACGGGCAATACATCTAATTACAAATTGAAACGTTATCGTGTGCAGATTAGCCGTAATAACGTTTGTCCTGGTACTTTTACCTCGTATACCTGTAAAAAAAAAAAATAAAAAAATTTAGACGTTTTATTTTCCTGGCTCACGTATAAGCGAATCGGTCGATTGTGTATCACCGCAATGCAAATATCCAAATACATCCCTTTCATTGGACATCACGGGTAAACCGGAACGGAGTTGTTGGACATTATATTGTTGTTCTAAAATTCTTTTCGATTATTTTCAATTATCGCGAAACCGCTTTCTGCACGTGGTTTCTGGTGTAACTCGGTCCGTTAGATTTAATAATAATAATAAATAGAAAAAGAAAAACACGATTTTCGATCGGCTAATGTTCTTGCCCGCCTCGCGCGGCCCGCTATTAATTACGATCGAGCGGCGGCGGCGGCGGCGAAATAGTGGCGAGAGGGCCGTGGCTAATTGTAACGTAGCGGCACGGCGGCGCGAGCGGGAAAACTCTGTGTAATTAACAGCCTCGCCGTGGCCGTGGCCGTCGTCGTCGTCGCCGTCGTCGCCGTCGTCGCAGTCGTCGCCGTCGGCACGGTGGCGGTGGCGGCGGGCACCGCTCATTAATATTCCGCATTACCGGAACGACCGCGTAAATACACTCGACGAATGTCGTCGTCGGTGTTGCCGACTCGGTTTTTACTGCCGCCACTTAAAGACGTAATTGCGGCGGCGATGACGTTGTAATAATATAATAATAATAATAATAATAATAATACTACATATTAGTCGGTCTTTGCGTCGTTATTATTAAGGCCGCCGCCGGCCCGCTTAATTCGCCAAAGTGCATTTGACTCGAACGATAATAACCGCCGTCGTCGGAATAATATTAATTATTATTATTATTAATGCTCTACGGGGCGACGGTAGTGCCGGGCCGTGTTTCGCGGGCCCGGCAGCGACGTCCGACCGGTAGGCGCGGCGCGCGTCTAGCCGGACGACGTCGTCGCGCGGGCGGCAGCGGCGGCGGCGGTCGCCCTTAGGATTCGCGAGGACCCGGGGCGAAACAAATTCGCAACTCCCCCAACGTGTTTAATTTAAAAGCGCGTTACAAATAAATATACGAGGTGCGACAATAAAATAACGAGACTTTTTAAATAAAAGTTGTTTATTTTAAAAATGTTATAATTTAATGATTATCACCTTCAAAGTACCTTCCCTCAGCATCAATACACTGTTACATACGTCGCTGCCATTCTTGAAAACAGTGTTGCCAATTGCTTTCATTCAGCCCTTTTAGAAGTTCTGCCGTTTTCATTTTTACGTCATCAACTGTTTGAAAATGGGAAAAGAAATAAGAAGAAGTCACAAGGAGCAAGGTCTGGCGAGTACGGGGGATGTTGAAGTACAGAAATTTTTTTTTCAGTTAAAAAACGTTGAATTGATAATGCACTGTGAGCTGGAGCATTGTCTTGGTGAAGAACCCAGCCATTTTTCCATAGATCTGGTCGCTTCTTTCTGACACGTTCTCTTAATTTAATTAATACCTCTTTATAATAATATTGATTAATTAATTTTGTTGATTTTTTCAACGTTTTCGTTTGTTGAAGACGTGGTAGGACGTCCAGAACGATCATCGTCTTCGACGTCCTCCCTTCCACTACAAAACCGTTTGTGCCATTCAAAAACACGAGCTCTTGATAAACATTCTTCACCATAAACTTCACATAACATACGAAACGATTCCGCGGCAGTTTTTTTTAATTTAACAAGAAATTTAATGTTAACACATGTTGTTCGATTTTTATATCTAACATTTTTCGGCAGTATAGTCGAACTCGCACTAATAACAAGGCTACTAACGTATAAGAAAATGAATCGATGCCATCAGTGTTCATAGTACTTTTAAATAAGTGTTTTCTAATCATATTTCAATAATCGTTTTATAGATAACGTTAATAGTTTAGGTTTTATTCAAAAAGTCTCGTTATTTTATTGTCGCACCTCGTATTCGCTTCGCGTTCGGGTGCCCAGGTAGATAGTTGTATTGGTTAAAAAATACAAATACAATACGAGTTCATAAAACAAAAAAAATGTTTAGTTTTTCTTTGTCTCTCGTTTTTCTTCTATAATCAAGTCTAGTTACAACATACAAATATACCTGTAAATGGAAAAAAAAAAAAAAAATATATATAAATTCTATTTTCCTGGCTCACGTATAAGCGGATTTGTCAATTATCTATCGCTGTAATGCAAATTTCCAAATACATTCCTTTCAATGGAAATCGTAGGTCAATCAGAAAGGCGTTGTTGGGCACATTTTGTTGTTTTAAAATTATTTTCGATCACTTTATGCACGTGCCGTTGTAACCGGGTTTGTCAATCATATCTTTAACGGTATAGTAAGATTTGCAAATGAACCAGATGTTGTTGTTATTAAATCTATACATTTTACAGGTGTTTTTTTTTTTGTTTATTTAAAATTAACATTGACGTCCTGTGAATCTGCGATCACGCTCATATTTTTTTTGAATATTTGTATCTGCTTTATTTTTAAAAACTCCCCGTGTAACTTCTCTATGAAGTATAAATGAAAAATTGAAATGCAATGAAAAATTATAAATATTTACATATTTTACAATACAATTTGTGGTTTTTTTTTCTCGAATTAAACCAAAATCTATGTAAAAAGCGCGTGGCCCGAGACCGTTCTCCTATGGACCGTCATGTGCTCGAATCTTTCGATGTAGGCGGGAACATCGGTGAGCACAGTTTGTTTTTATTCAAATCTGTACATAACGATAAATCTGATCAATATCGCTCTGGAAAAACGGTTCAGAACAATGGTCGGTTGAAGTATACGTTTGGAAACGCTGTAATTTTTACGAATTCCGTCAAAATCTGAACTGTAAATGTTTATAAAAGCATGAAACGGATGTTCAAAATTATAATGTAACCGGAAGAACGACTTATGGTGAACTCTGTGTTAAATTTTAGAGCATTTTCGAGATACCATAAAAAATTGAATCAACATAAAACCAAACGAAAACTAACAGAACCTCAAACGTTTTAAACAACTTTAACCCAAAATGTAACCACGTCAGTGAAAACGATTACAGTTTCCTATGATTATTTTTTCCTTAATTGAAACAAAATAGAAAATTACGGAACATCGGTATTACGTAAATATTTCCGTTTTTCTCTATTATTTACGTATCCAGATAAATAATATAATTGAACTGATATGTGCATTAACAAAATCTAAAATGTAACGAAAAAGATCTCTAGTTGGTTGATGATTGGACTACTAGGACAAGATTTCTGGTAGATAAGTCATTTAAAGAAAGAAAGAAAAAATAAACATCCAAGTAAAACCAATACTTTAGCCCTTACCTCTGTTATCTAAAAGATAGGATACTGCTCGTGGGCGGTCCGCTGTTGTAGGTGGGAAGTTGGGAAAGTAGGATGCAGAAGGAAATTCAACGTTTAGATTGCTAACGATAAACGATCATGAGTGACGTTCGGTTAAAATATGCTTTGATGAATGAAAATCGAAATTTGTAATAATTTGTGATTACGAAATAAATTACATTAGTCTGTGTTTTTTCTTCTCGGTTTCATCGTCATTTTCGCGGAATCAAAAAAAGTTATTAAAAAGCATTAATGGGATATTAGTACAGGGAAAGTATCGTGATTTTTTTTTTTTATCAGAATTTGAATTTATTTGAAAAACTTCTTCGGTTTGCATTTTTTATTTAAACGACTAGCATGTTTTAGTTAACTGCGATACGATATACGTGCCCTACGATCTGTATTCCGCCGTAAACGTTATTGTTGTTTCGTACGAATAATTTACATATTATCATAGTTCACCGGGAGAAGGGAATTCTCCATAATAGAACCTATGAAATCGAATTGTAGATACGGCTAGTGTTTATTTTATCTGCATATACAAATTTATAACTTAAAATCCAGATAACAGCAAATTATCTGTTAAATCTAGAAAAACATGAATGCATTTTCTTTGTTTTCATAATCAGTTTTAGTAAATACGTAGATAATAGATAATAATTATATTTCGTCATCGCATTCCTTTTGAATGTTTTTTATATTATTTTTTTGTTGTTACCGTGTGGGGTATGCAATACTATTTTGAATATTGAAGGCTTCTTTTTTTGATTTGTTATATTATTCATTACTGTTTAACATTATCAACATATTAGTAATTCACAAATAATTATAGTTATATAATTTATAATTTGTACTACATAAGTTGTTTTTTTTTTTCTTTTTTCTTAAACAATATTGTGAATAGATTTTCTAGTAGACGCGTTTACTATTTTGAATATTAAGTAATATGTTTTGAATCTGTATTACCTATCCACTAAGTACTTTAAATTGTATTTTGTTTTAATTATCTTTAAGATATTTTAAATTATCGGCTATAACACTGCTTATAAGGTATTTGAAACAACGTCGTTTCGAGTAGGTACCGTTGGAAACTATTATCGGCAACCCCGGTTGGGATTCGTGTGGACGGAAATTAATAATAATGGCCCGACAACGGGGGTCGTAAACCACTACAGAAGGATTCCATATTTATTTATTTCATTAGGTGTTTTTTTTTTTTTTTTAATACTAAAACGAATCGAAATGCTTTTAAAATAATTGAATATCGATGTAAATACACTGCGGCGATAATATATTATTATATATGACGTGATAATTGTATAGAGGTACTACGATAATGGACATAAAATGAAAGTGCTATGCAATTAAAGCAAACGTTGTTCTGTTCTCCGGCACTCCATATAATACGATGGTGTTTTTCTGTGCACACAAAATCTTATTTCGAAAAAATATTTTATCGTGAAACGAACATAATTAAGCGTAAAACAGCCTAAGATGAAAATTAAAGAACACCATTTTCTCTCTCTCTCTCTCTCTCTCTATGGAATGACTTTTCTTTTTATTCGCTTAGTTAAATATTTATATGTATACAAAGAGTTTTTATTATTGTATGAAATAATCAATATTCAAACAAATGCAACAAAAACTAATAATATACTCTCTATTTTCTATTCCGTTTATAGTTTCCTCTTTAACACTTGAAATCATAACCAGTTCGCTGTGCCAACCCAAACTACTTTTTTATGATCACAACCAATGGTTGCTAACTACCCTAGTGTTAATGGCATGTTTCAAATATTTTCCGCACAATTCCATTATAAATGTATAATTTTGTAGTATTACATTTATGTAACTCGCTCTTAACTCTTTGTAAATGCAAATTGTGCATGTGCTCAATATATTCATTATATTTTTTTTATAGGCCATCTGAACACTACGTAGTGGATGATACATTCCGTCCTGCATTCGATGTATGGAGTATCAGCTATGTACCATTTGAATAAGATACTGTTTACATCTGCCCCGTTTAATCTTTATTCTATTTATGGTTGACCAGAGTGCCCTTAAGTTATCCAAACCAAAAGATTTTCGCTCTGGGTTCCCAAACCGAGAGAGACAACGGCCGCTTATAGTCCCATCGTTTTTCCCATTGATCTGGTGTGAATTTATCTGTAAGCTTTATGTCCCAGATATGAGAGTGTTATGGTTTTAGTCTTTTTAGCTGGTGATTGGATATATCCTTAATCAGTGGCAGACTGGGATTGTTTTTAATTTTAACGTTCGTATAGCCTCATATGGTACCTGCCAGCTTCGTTTTGATGTTATCCCTCGGCTTAAGCCTGTTATTTGCCCTATACCAGGTGTAGAAGGTATGGGAACTATCTAGTTTCATTCCTAAGTAATAACACTTATATTCATAGTTTAATCTTGTTGATTAATGCCCAACTTTCTACTTCTATTTAAATTGTAATGAAATGCAACCTTTAAGTAATGAATATTTGAACTATTGTCTTGTTTTTGATAATGAGTCAAAATTCGAAAATAACTTTGAAGACACTTACGTAAGAAAGAACTTTCTCTGTTTTACGTGTACGTGTTTTTGTTATTATTTTCAATTGTACACACAGTAAATATTTGTGACAAAGACCTGGGGCCTTTTTTCAATTTATATGATAGCGAATTTGAACGTAATAGATAAATTGTAATTTGGTTTGAATTTCCATTACGGGCGTCACCTTAAATATTAGTAGTGTGATCTCTTATGGCTGCGTTTAAACTGTCGTTTTAAATGTAACATGTCGATTTTTGTGGTCTCTATAACGTAAACTCATCTAATGGATTCGGCAAAGTTACATGCAATACGTACATACTCGTATATGGAATCGACATGCCAGAAAAAAAAAAAAAAAACTTTATAATATTTGATCGTATTTTTGGTATATTATGGCCGTCATTACCCGGCCGGTCGACTTTCCACGACTTTTCAAATTATTTTTCAACTAAACCGATTTAACGCGTTAACTTTGGAAATAAATAACACTGCAAACTACGTTGGATTTGATTTTCGAGTATGATGGTTAAGTTGATGTAAAGTTGCGGTCGGTTTCAATTGTATTTTTTTTTTTTTTTTTCCAAAAACGATTCCGTTAGCCGCTTAATGGCTTACGTATATCTCGATGTATTAATGTCTGTTACGTGGTAGTAAATTCGTGAACTTTTAACGAGAACAAACGATATTCAATATCGTCGACGGTATGCGTACTAAGTATTTACGAGGATGTCCATAGATATTACCCAATTGCCCAATATAAATTCAAATCGGGGCGCATAACTTACCTGGTAGAAAAACAATGGGCAGGGGTAAAAGATGACGTGGTAAAATATCGTGTCGTATAATTCGGACGACGATCAGGAAGCGTGCAGTTATAAAATATTAAATTTGATTATAGAAATTGGCGGACTCGGGAAAATTATCTAAATAATAATTGAAGGTAAGATAGTAGTAGGTAGCTGGTTATTTATTTTCTTTGGGTCGCCTATCCGGCGGCGTACAGTCAATTTCGTTTATCTGAAACATGAATATTATTACGACAGCGTTCGGTACCTACGGTTTCTTCGGTTAAACCTCCAACCCCCCCCCCCCCCGACAGAGAAAAGTCTCAGAAGGCGAATTTGTCCAAAAAAAACTCTCAATAAAAAAACTGTTCGCAGTTCCGTTGTATAATATCATAATTTGTATATTTCCCGCCCCCCTCATTCCTTTCAGTTTTGAGTAGGTACACCGCCAGGGAAAATGCATACGTTTTTCGAAAAATTTTATAACAATGTCAATAGATATAATATGAATACAAAACACACACACACACACAAAAGGCCTCTACACATGCACATGAAATACGGAATCAAGTATTAGAGATAAACTCGACTGGTCCGTCGCGAGTTTTTTTTCAATCAATTTTCTCTGTCGATTTCTATTTGTCCGGCGATAGCTAAACGTTTCTTTGTTTAGCGATTGGGTACCTCTGGTAGTTTAGTTTTAACAACCTCCGGAAAAAAAAAAAAAAAAAAAAATCTATCACGCGTTATTCGTATGAACTCGAACACGAGTTTGTAAACTACAATTAGATTGCATAGCGCGAATTCGCAAAACTATGACGGAAAACATATATACAAAAAATTTGAAATATTTTTAATTTTTTTTTTTTTCGAAATCCACTTCAATATTTATTAATAATGATTTTTAAATTTTATAATATAATAATACCTACGATAATAAACGAATCATACGTGCTAATATATATATATATATATATATATATATATATATATATATATATATATATATATATATATATATAAAAATAATATAACCCAAAACCGAGACTCTATATTATATTATGACGGACTCGTTGATTTATGAAAGAACATAACACTTTTGACAGTTTACGGCGAGAATATGTTTACAACATTATTATTTTATTAAAATATATATTATTCATAT
Organism: Tuberolachnus salignus; assembly: GCA_956483605.1. Classification (NCBI taxonomy): domain Eukaryota; kingdom Metazoa; phylum Arthropoda; class Insecta; order Hemiptera; family Aphididae; genus Tuberolachnus; species Tuberolachnus salignus. The sequence goes on from OY101436.1 coordinate 11,861,645, forward strand.
ATATATATATATATATATATATTTGAACCGTTAGGCTATTTCGTTTTTTTTTTTTTTTTTTTTTTTCGTTCTTTATTAAATTCGGAAATGTTTTACATCAACAGACGATCTATCTCATTTCGTTTTATTATTGGTTGTGGCAATCCTATACAGCCGGGGGCGGTCGATCGCGGCCGATTTCAATGCCGATCACGTCAACGTTTTTAAAAATAAATATTTTTAGTCGATTTCCCAGCGTCGCAGGCGCACAGAGGGGAAAAAAATTATTGTAATATGTTCGCACTGGGAAAACCACCACGAAAACACGATAATCGGCGGTAAATAAATTGTAAATTATAATTGACTAATACAAGGGCCTAGAGTTGGCTCCAGTTGGCGCAGTCTCCGAGAAAAATTGTCTGTTTATCTAGGGATGGCAAAAATCGTCGTAACTTCGATACATAAAGATTACGACTTCGATAACGTTACATCGAAACCGGTATGTATATCGACATATTGTCCAAAAAATAACGAAATAAAATTTATAAAAAAAAAAAAAAAAAAAAACGTTAAGAAACAAGTTAGAAAAGCGTCCTGCAACGAATTGAATTCCCGGCTTCTTAACGTATTTAAAATAATAATCTATAATGTTTTTAACACCGTTCTTGGCTATTGAATCCAGCGGTGTATATATGTGGAGGGTTTCTATCCGCAGCTAATAAGAATTTAAAAAAAAAAAAATTAAAATCGAATTGCGATATTTGTGAATTGATAATATTGTAAAATTATGATTTTTATTCAAACTTAGCTCACGAACGATATAAAAATATCGATATATCGTTGCCGTCCACAAGTTTATCAAGTAGTGCAGTGTTACCGTGTTAATGTCGGCAGTTTGATATTATATTTAATTTATAATAATTTTAAATGAATTAAATTAATAATTATAGGCAAACAAGGTGCTCAATAATAAATAAAAAAAAACTTTCTTTTTTTTTTTTAATGAAAGTCCATCCTCAAAGAAAAAACATATATTCTCAGTAGATCTATAGCACAAAAAGTTCGGCCACCCCTGCTATACGGTTTTTTTTCGTGTGAAAATTGTTTAATATACATAAAGTTATCATATTAATTATTGCGACGACAATGGCTAGTGAGAAGAGTTTAGAAGGTTTCTTATACATTTTAATACGGGATTATAACCTCGCCCGTAAAATATATCGTATGTTTTGTTATACTGCACAGTGAAAAGAAAAATATGCATATTTATCGTTATATCATTTATCTTTTTTTTTAGATTCCGAGTGTAGCAAAAAAGCTATTATTGTTAGTTTTATTTGTGCAGTACCCGCGGTACTCTATTTGAAAAAAAAAAAAATAAGGAAAAAATGTTTGATTTCCACAAAAACCGACAACGGATCGTCGATTTGATGGTTTCATTCTTGTTGGTCATACCGATAAACACTCTACTAATAGATTGTACCGGTAAAGTAAAATACCAATTTACCGAGCTCCGCTCAGAATCGGTTTATTGATTGCAAAAATGTATCGTAGCTTTCGATGTTTAATCTCAATTATCCCGTATCCTATACGTTCCAAACTTTTCACCTACAACAGTGGTCTGTAAAACCTTTTCTTCTTACAGCTCAGATTCTTAGGGTTCAAAATGAAATAAGTATATCGTACACTATTGAAAATGTATAATCGTTGATTTTTATAAAATAGTTATTCTCATTGGTATATACCGCAATAATAATTCAATATTATTTTTACGCTCCACGACACATTATCTGCAAGCCGCTAATTTTGATTTACGATAATGTTATCGGGGTTTTTTTTTTTTTTTTTTTGTTTTAAGGGCTCCTAACATAAGTTAATGTATCTCAATGATTGCGTGTTTATAATGAATATATAGTTTCGAGCCCTATAAAAATCCATTACGCTTAAATCCGATAAATTCAAATACTCTTTGGTACTTTAGGTAGCTTTTGGGCAAGCATTTTTTTTTTTATGGCTGCCACCCGTTTGGTGTTTCTTTTATCCCTTCGAATTTATAAATGAAATATTAAAATATAATAAATAAAGATTATTTGTAATAATTACATTTATATGTCGTGGTACTAACGATACGGTAAAAAGTCGCACTTTTCTAAATATTTGTTCGTATTCGTAAATAATCTATAATAAGTTTATCAAATTATTTAATCTATATAATTGTTGATAAACTTTTAACATGGTCGTGTTTAGAAGGACGTGATGAACGCGCGCCACAGCAAATTTACAATCGGCAGGACGAATTTTTCGTTGTTAGTTTTAGTAATAAATTGCGTTTGCAGGACGGATATTATATTATAATACGAGGTCTGTTCGAAAAGTTCCCGAACTATAATTCCAAAAAATAGAAAATTTTTAGTATCGTAGATGTTATTAGATTAAAATAAAATAGAGATAAGCAGCTATCTTTTCAATTAAATCTCGAATGTTTATTGCTATCTAACCGTTAACTGTGCGCGTTCAAAGTAGACGAGTCGTGTGTATCGTGCGATTTTTAAGATGAATAACATTCACGAACAACGTATTAAAATTAAATTTTACGTTAAACTTTGTAAATCTTTTACTGAGACTCATAAATGTTGCGAAATGCTCATGGTGATCAGTGTTTAGGACGCACTCGATGTTGCGACTGGTTTAAACGTTTTAAAGACGGTCGGGAATCAGTTGATGACGACCCACGTTCAGGACGTCCGTCGACGTCGACAGACGATGCTCGTGTGACAAAAGTCAATGAAATTGTGCGGTCTAATAGACGTTTAACTTGTTCGAGAAATTCCGGAAGATTGTAACATATCGGTTGGTTCACGTCATGAAATCCTGGTAGAAAAACTTGGAATGGACCGCGTTGCAGCACAATTTGTCCCTCGGTTGATGTCGCGAGATCGGAAAGACAACCGCGTGACCATCTGTCAAGAATTGATGATACGAGTATGTTTACGGAGCAAATTTAAACGGGTGATGAGACGTGGGTCTATGGCTATGATATTGAGACAAAAGTCCAATCATCACAGTGAGTTGGTAAATTTTCTCCAAGACCAAAAAAAGCTCATCAGGTCAGATCAAACGTCAAAGTCCTCCTAACGGATTTTATTGACAACCTGGGAGTTTTTCATCACGAATTTCTACCTGCAGGACAAACCGATGGTACTATCTAGAAGTATTAAAACGTCTTCGAGAAAAAGTGCGGAAAAAAAACTCACGGTGTCTCCATCACGACAATGCTCCGGCACACACTTCCCTGTTAATTCGAGATTTTTGCGTGGAAAATCACATGACCGTGCTTCCTCATCCACCATATTCTCCCGACTTGGCAGCACCAGCAGACAGACTTTTTGTTATTTCCAAATCTAAAATCTCCGTTAAAAGTACAAAGATTTTCTACGACAGACGAAATAAAAGAAAATTCGCTAACGAAGCTACGAGCAATTCCAAAAACTGCTTTCCATGATTGCTTTCAACAATGGAAACGTCGTTGGCAAACCAAGCGTATAAACCAAGAGGGAGAATACCGCCAGGGTGATAAGTCTCAATAGCTTGTAGGTAAGCACTATAAATAAAAAATTGAAAAATTCGGGAACTTTTTGAACAGGCCTCGTTATGTCGAATGCCCTTTCTGATATTCCAGTGTGTCGCGATACAATTTGTCGATATACCAATTCGAGGATTTTTTTTTTACTTACTCGTTTACTCCTTGTTAACTATTACGGTATCATCAACTATCGAATGCTGCGTTACGAAAATTTTAGTTGGGCAACGATCAATAATAATCGCCGTTGTTTCGAACACTTTCAATATAATATAATATTTATATATATATATATATATATTTTTTTCTACTCTAAACCGAAAAGCCAGAGCAATTCCAATCGTTTTCTACGTTGACCGTAATTTTTCGCGATGACCCGGGCGGAGCGATTTTCGACTTGAGGGATCTCGGCCTATACTATCGTTTCTATACATACGGACAGTTCGTTGGTTTATTAATATGGTTTCGTACAGTTTTATGCACGCGACAACGCATTATTATACTTTTTTTTTTTTTTTTTTTTTTTTTTTAATTTTTTTTTGCCCTTTTCCCTTCCGCATACACCCGCCGGAACACCTTTGGTTGTACCTACTCGTTTTCGAGACATATATATATTTTTAAGTATACCGTGCTCGGCGCTAACCGTATCCTCCGGATTGAAAATAACCAAGACTATTGTACTGTGCAGAACACCAGACAGGTGGTGGCGGCGGCGGTGCGGAGCGGAGGAACCCGTACGCCCGTTGGAGTTATACCCGCACCTCCGTTAACCGCGCGCAAACAATACGAAATCGATTGTATATTTTATACGAACGCGACATTTTTATGGAAACGATGTAATAGGAGCTGATAACGTTTGTTGCATAAGAATAACGTTTGGTTTGGTTTTTTTTTTTTTTTTTAAATCCATATACGTATATACATATATATGTGCGTGTGTGTGTGTGTACAGTTATTTCGCGGGTACCGCGTTTAGTTTTACGGCCGAAATTTACCGTTGGACCGAGTCAAATTTACCGGTAGTTTTAGACGGAATTTATTTGCGTACGCGTATCGTTTAGCCGTAACATGTTCCCGGCAGTTAAGACGTTAAATTATTCCGTCCACATCGCAACGGTCCGACGTTATATACGCATCGGTTTTAATAATCCATACGGAATCTGTAATGCAAAACCAAACTAATAAATATCGTCCAGTACACCGATGAAATGTTAAAAAGATCCACAAATAAAACGATTTTTCTTCTGGGGGGTTTTTTTTTTTTTTTATTAGAATACGGTACCTGGATGAATTTAGAACAGGTACGGTTTTACGAAAATTTCCCAACACCTTTAATAATAATAATATTAAAATGTCGAATTATTATTTTGCTGCAACCTTAACAACCTTTCTAAGAACATCGAACAACAATAATAATACGGAACATGGATGTGATTTTTTTTCCGCCGTCGTTCAATAGTTTCATAGTTAGTTTCTGTTTATTCAAATTAACGGATCAATTTAAAATCAACTATAGATAAAGTGACAGACGGTTCGTTGACAATTTATCTAGAAAAGATTAGAGATAATATTAAAACAAATTTGTATAGATAAAAGATAAAATATGTTCTTTTTTTTTTATCTAGATTAAAGATTAAAAAAATGTTCAATACATCTTTATATATTAGTTGTGCTTTAAATATTAAATGTTGACACTTCAGAACATGACAGTAACGATGAATTTTAATGTTACGTGAGTTAATGTCACAACGTGTAATATAATCAATTCAGATGATCAAATTTAAAAAAAAAAAAATTAACAATTAATCAAATTTTCGTCAAAAATTAATATTTCGAAAAAATCAATTGAAATTAATTATCTGTTATCAGATAACAGTTTTACTTATCTAGAATAGATAAAAAGGTATCTACTATACATTTATTTTGTCTCGATAAGATAAATAAATAAACGTTTTTGTTTAGATAACGTACAATACTGTGAATAAATCAGCATAATATATTGCTGATACCGTGTGGCTACTGGCTAATTAAACCGACATTTAAAAAGATACAAAAATATGAATATAAAAGAGTCAATACTTTAATGCTTTAAGTAGGTAGTTGAATGCGACTAAAATAATTCGATTTCGGAAAGGAGCGGTTTAATAAGAATTATTTTATTCTTAAAACAGATTATTTTGTTTCGCGATAAAAGGTGTAAATTTATAGTGGCCCAATAATTTTGATACGAAAACCGGGTACCCGGAGTGGATAGGGAAAAAAAAAAAAAAAAAAACCAGGAAGTTTTTCATCTTTGAATATAGGTAACAAATTGAAGGTATTCAGCGGTGGCCTATATCATACAAAGAGATACGACGATAAAGACGGTGAGACGAAAGTTTATGATGATGATGACAAAGACGACGTCGATGACGATGATGATGATGATGATGATGATGATCATGGTGTTATGGTGTTATTTTCAAAGGTCCGTCATATCGTTTATTTTATTCGGCCCGGTTGAATAAATCAAATAAAAAAATAAAATGTATATATATATAATATTAATATACTATAGACGTAATATTTTTACGATTATGTGTGGTGGAATTTATCGATTTGAAAACATATCGATATATTGTACGAATAGTAATAAATTATAATTCTATCGGTTGATTCGCGACCGGTGTATATTTACTGATGTATAATGCGGTTTCATTAGATAAAGCCATCGGATGGTGCACTCGAATCGCCTCCCGATTTAGTCGTTGCTATTTATTTGGAACTTTGTCTCCGATAAAACCAAATTAATCGATATAAATGGCTAACTACTAGACAGACGCATAGCTACACTAGACACACGATTCACTGTACCGTCGTTTGATTTAATACGGGAGACAATTCGAGTATACGCACACGGAGGTAAATTTGAATCGCCTCCGGAACAGTTGGGGGCAATTCGAGTAAAAAAGAAAAAAAAAAAAAAAAAGAAGACGTTTTCCTACCCGGTTTCGAAGGCAATTCGTGTGCGCCGGAATAGAGAACATACCAAGATAGGTACGTAAATTGAGCCGATCATTTTTTAATTTAATTTTTTTTTTTTTTTGGTATGTAAACTCATAGACTTTTACTTGTTAGACGGAAAATGTGGTATGATAACGCGTGCTCTTCCGGAGTACTAAACAGAGTGTATTCACACACACACACACACCTGTTTCGATCAGCCTGCCTCTCTTCATCCGTTTGGCACGACCACGACCACTCAGTCCTCGGGACTCATTTGTACCGTCTATATGTACAAGCCAATGTGTAAACTGTGCACGGTTTTTTTTATCTCGATCAAAACGCGTATACGTCCCTGCGTCCTGTTTCTTATTAGCGTTCGAAAGATTACAATTGAAAACTGCGCCCGAAATAAAACGGCATTGTTCGAAATCCCCTAACCTAATACTCGTATAAATTATTCACAACGGACATTTTTGAGTGTCGTTTATAATTTAAAATTTGGGCTGGGATTTTAATGCACTGAACAATCGTCAAAAATGCCCTTAAAAAACTCAAAAAATACATTACAAAAATATCGTATAATTTATTTGCAACAGATTAAACGGTATAATAATATGTATAACGAGTGGTTTTTTTTTTTATACAAGGAGCGGCAGAGCCGACTGACGAGTTTTGATGAGCTATAAATAACCAACAGTAAAACTTAGAGAAAAGGTATTTTTTTTCTTTAAATCAGTATTCAATCCCATTTTTAAAAATTATTTTTTTAAAATTATATCTCCAAGATGGCGGCCGTCAGCATTGATACACTGTTGTAGACGATCTCTGAAGCTCTCATATGTATTTCGGCACATTTCGACTGGCATGGCCTTGACTTCCACGTGGAGTGGTCTTTCATGGAGCTGCCGTGGGTTATTTGTAGCCCAGTATCGAAAATTTTGTTTATTAACAGTTCCAGAAAGATGAAAATGGGCCTCATCGCCACAGAAAAAAAGTTAATATCGGAGGAATTTGCAGAAGAATTTGCTGACAGATATTTTTACGGTTGCCGTAGTCAGTAGCATTTAACTTTTGGACAAGCATTAATTTTTAGGGTTGGAATGATAAATCTTCGTGAAGAATTCTCCTCGAAGAACGGTCTGAGATTCCCAAAGCTACAGCGTGTTTCCGGGCTGAGCGTCTTGGTGACTGCTCAATCGACTCTCTAACCAACTGCACATTTTCGGGGGGTTCTTACCGTTCCGGGTGCTCCGTGTTCAAGTGTACTTAGGGTACTTCCAGTTTCTTCTAAATGCCTTATCCGCAATTTGATAGTGTTAGCAGAAGGAACAGATTCAGCACGTGGAATGCCGAAGTGTATACGAAAAGACCTTTGTGTAGCGATCGCAGAACGATTATTCTCGTAAAACGCACGCACGACGAAACCACGGTGTACACCTGTCCGGACCCGTGATTACGAATAAAAACGGCATTACCGTACAATTCGAAACATGCCACTTATTAAGGCCTGCTCTTATCTTATCACAGGCTAATGACCTCATAAACTCGTCATTCGGCTTTGCCGCACCCTGTATGTAGGTTTTTACGCCATTTGGTGGATATATATCGTCTGACTTAATTAATTCTTAATCATAAATATTCTGAACAAATAATTTTGAATATAAATTTTAATATTTTAACTTTTTTTTTCTTCTCTTTTTTGCTCAATATAAACCTATTGCCTAAAGTCTTGTTGGACTGTATAATAATATGCTGTTTTATATTTTCTTACAAAAATTATCGTCGTTGGTCTTCTAGACTTTTATAAACATAAAAACATCTTTCAACCTCGACCGACGTTACTGAAGCAATTTTGAAATATGAAATACCGTCTGCCGTTGAATCTTCTGAGATATTTCCTTCAGGTTTTCACCATTTATAGTTTTTGTATTATTTTGTAGTATTTTTAACCCTTTATTTTTCTTTAAGACATTGTTTATTTTTTGAACGACAATCGCAAATTTACGTTCACCGTATTAATTAATTGGAATGAATACTCTATAATACTAGTAAAATACCATAAACCATCAAAAAAATGCACTTAAGATGCATTTTATGCTAAAATTGTCAAAATATTCAATATAAAAATTACATTGAAATAATCAGAAACAAAACACATTATCTATTAACGGACATCAGTTTTGGTACACCGTAAAAAAAAAAAAAAAAAAAAAATACAATTGCATCTTGTGCTGTTTATAATATATAATATTAGTTCAGTTTATTAGTTTCAGTCCATTCGACGGGACCGTTCAAGTTTTTGTTAATATTCGATTAATTATTATAATATTTATTCTGGCGTTACTGTAAATATTAAAAAAAAAAAAAAAACCCGAAAATATTTGACCAAAGCGTGACTGTGTTAACAAAATCAATCAATCACTCTACCGCATATTTATTACGTATCGTGTTTGGATTGGATTTATCTGTACGGCTTCCGTGTGAGATTATTGGCTGTGTTGCTTGTGAAAAAAAAATAAAAAAAATATGATGATAAGAAACGGCACGCGGTGTATAATCGTTTTGTTGGAGATTTTTACCCGGATGAAACGGTGGCGTGTCTTTTCGGGTTTTTTTTTTCTTCCGGGTGTGCGACCTTTTAAGCGAACCAATTGTTTTAACAATAAAATACTGTGGCATAGTATTTAATTCACTCTTTTCCGTGTACTCTTCGAATTGGCAGCGATTGAATGAATTCAAACGCTTATTAATCAACTAATGCAACCGGCCGAAACAATTTCACGATTTAATTGTAATAATTACAGTGGACGCCGCTAACAAGACTCACTATGCGACCAGCACAAAGTGAGTCTTATAAACCCAATGGAATATAGTCTTATAGGCATAGCGGGGAAAAAAACCAAACAAAATACTTGTGAATTTGATTTTATTACATTTTATCTTGCTTTTAGTTTAATCTACTTTAATACATACATATGTAAAATGAATAAATGAACGATTAAAAAAAAAAAAAAATTAAAAAAATGATATTACTATAAAAATCATATTAAAATTACTTTACGCGTTTCACGTTGTCCCATCATCGGAAGACCGTCGTGCTTTTATAAAATGCCTATTTTCTCACTCGAACTAAGAGCACGTCGCGTTAGATTAGGCACTCGTGTTAACAAGAACAAAAAAATAAAAAAAAAATACTGCGTTGAAACTCGAACGACGACTGATGACGGACAATTGTACATTGTAACGACGACAATTACGATAAAGTTTCGGTAAACGTGAAATTCGATGTGAATCCGTTGTACGTACACACATTGTAAAGCACGAATCGAAACCAGTAATAATAACCAACGAATATATGTAATTATTGAAAACAAATTTATTTCGAAATGTCAACCAAAAATGTCCGTTTTCTACAATTTTTATTGCGTAATTTTTAAGTAATTTAAATGAAATGGCGATCTAAGACTATTTCGACTAGCCGTCGAGCGACTGAACCTGATATAAGCGGCGTCCGCTGTATAAAAAAAAATGACGGTATATTATTTCGGCATGCCGATTATTGGCGGCGGGACTATTTTAAAAGTCCAAGGCGAACTGTCCGTTTCCCCAAATGTACGGCCCGGGTCGAAAATTACATCCACCGATATATATATATACAGTCGAGTCGTGATAACTCGAAGTTGAAGGGGGATAAAAATTCACCTCGAGATATGTATTATTCGAGATACCTAACTCGAATTTATCAAAATAAAAGTAAATACTTCGAGTTACCTATGTAATGAAATATAATTTTAAAATTGTACGATAAAAACGTTATAATACATTTATGTTTATACATAAATGCTATACAAAAACTAAATATGTATTATTTATGAGATACAGTAGAAAAATAATTTGTTATTAATTTTTGGTTTTTTGACAAAATCTTCTAATTTGCCTGCGGATTCGAAAATAGAAGTATCCACGCCTCCGACAGATTCAACAAATTGCCCAACAGTTTGCAATGATGGCATTGCTTGGTTCGCCGTAATCATATTCAAAGTTGTTGCAGGCTGATCGTTTTCATTATTATCGGAATCACTATTTGATATATTTATACCCATGGTTTCGTTATCGAGTTATCGAGGTTCGAGTTATCGCCACTCGACTGTATAAATAAGTGTAAAATAACGTTTCGAAAACGCCGTGTCTTTTAAATAATAAACTCGGTGACATTGCCGTTAACACGTTGTACGGAAATATTACGCGTGCGGCATTAGAGTAGATAGGTATTAGAAAATACGGTTTCGGCGAAAACACCATCTGCTATATTATTAGTATTATATATAGCAGCTTTCTACTTTGTCATTCATAAAGTTGTTCGAGGGTGATAAATTATAACTCGAAATTACCGCGGCAGCAGTTGGGAGGTTAAGCATGAAACTCGGTTTTGTTTCGTCCTTAAAGAAAAAAAAAAAAAAAAAGTTCAATGTTTTTAAAAATAATATATTATACAAGACACCGGTATATAGTAGGTGAATAAAAAAAACAACAACAGCAACGAATTATTATATTATTTTAAAGATGATGTAAAAATTCTCGGCGAGAAGCATATTTTTTTACCTCGGGTTTTTAATGATTTAAAACACTTTATAGTTCATACGTACCATGCCGCACGTTTGAGGTTTTTTTTTTTTTATATTAAATTTAAACAGTTTTATAACAATAATAACGTTTCTTTATCGTATAAAAATAAAATTGTAGTTGACCACGTTTGACGGTCAATATATTTGGATGACAGAAACAAAAAAAAAAAAAAATATCTATTTCTCGTATATTCCAGTTCGGTTTATAAGACGCCGAGAATTATTTTAACAAAATAATTGTTTTGTAGCAACGAGTGAAACAAAGTGAGGTTAGATGAACTGAATCAGTGGCGCAAGGAATTTCGTTTCGGGGTGGATGGGGTACGTAATTAACCGGAACAACAAAAATACATTATATTTTATATTTATCACACTTAATCGTTTATCAGTTATCAGTTAACAATTACCATAGAACAAATTATTTCTGATAATAAAATTGTGTTGTCAACAGGCGCGTACAAACTAGTTATATGTTGATGTTTTAGACTGGAGGTCTAAAGTCATGCTTAAGTATATATATATATATATATATATTTATAAAAATTCCCATGGGGTTATATCTTCACATTCTCCTGCTTCCACCACTGAACACAGCCGTTTTAACTGATTTAAAATAATTAAAATGTAATTTTGAAACTCAAACGAAATAATATTAATAGCTTTTTTCCGTTTTGGTTCAGAATAGGAAAATAAATCGTTGGATTTATATATAATTTCTATGTTTTAGCATACAACGGTGTCGGGTAAAATAGTGAATGTCTCAAAATTAGATTTTTTCAACTCCCGTAGTTTTTTTTTTTATTCCCCGACAGCAGGGCATTAGTCACGAATTAATCCTTATTATATGTGTGTGTATATATATATATATAAAAAAATTGTCGTTTGGTAAAAATGATTAGGTTTTTTTTTTTATTTATTTAATTTTTTAACCCTCGTTTTATCACCGGGTATATTATATAAAACAGTCGACACATTTTAACGGTAGATGCCCATGATTAAAAGTACGGTTCATGATGTTATGACGGTTATAGTCTGTATACACTATAATCACTAATGTGTGCCAAATTAATAATTAAAATAAAAGAAAGAAAAATAAAAAAGAAAAGGAAAAACGTAAATTTCATCTATCGTCCAAAATACTACAAGACTGTCCGTATCGCGAAAACGAATATATATCTAACGCTCCGGTTTTTTTCAATGGTACGGTTATTCGTCACATGCCTAGCAATATTTTTCGGATAAATTTAATTTCGTCAATTAACATTCGGAACCGAGGGATAACTTTTTTTACACTATATATTATAATGGCGTAGACTCGACAATTCAACGAACAAAGTTATTCCGGCGGACGATAGTAGCAATATTGGTGGTGATAATGATCGATTGCATTATGATTCCGTCGAATTATAATGTTAAATGGTAAATAGTGAATTTCACAATTTTTAAATCAAGATCGAATTTTGAACATATAGCAAGGCCAATCTCACGATACACTTCACGCCGAATTCGCGTTAGTTTTTTAAAAGTTCTATCGCATCACTAAGCCCACCGGATCGATGAACAAATGATTGGTATGTTTTAGTCGAAAAAAACGTTGGTATATTAAAAGTTAGGTTTTTTTATTATTTTTTTTTTTTTATTTAAAACTAACAAGTTTTTAACGGTTTCCGTATGAATTTATAGTTGGAAACAAATCGTTGAAATAAAATGACGTAATATTTTTAATAACAATTAAGACGGTGTATTGTACACGTAGAACCGGAACGTATAAATATTATAGGCCGGACGTACCGGGACGTCGGCTAAGTCAATACCATGGCCACCACCACCACCACCACCACCACCAGCGGACTAGTGAAGACCGACTGTATAAGTGCTCCGGCCGGATTCGTATCCAGGTCCAGTCGATCGGCCAGGTAGTCCACAGAGTGGGACGTCTTCGTCGAGCCAGCCCGTCGCGTCATACCGAACCGCTTACAAAACTAATCGAAACGGCCCGGGTTGGGTAGCTCGTTCCACAAGAATTTTACAATGTTTTATAGTTTCGTACCGTGTAAAATAAATAGTAAAAACTGATTTAAATTTCAATCGCACACCTCGTATGGCACTATGAATCGGGTGGCGTGTAAACGTAAACGTGCGGTGTTTTTTCTCCAAATATCAATCTTCGATTACCAATATCCGGCCATTGGAGATAAACTTTGGATAAAAATTTCGAGATAAAATTAAATCGTTACAACTATGGACATTATTTCAACATAAATATAACCAATTTATTTTACTTTTGGGATATAAAATTATTCAGTTCTGTTTTGATGGTTTTTTTTTTTACATTTCGTCTTTCGTCGTGTTTCGCCTAATGGTATACTTCATTTTTTTTTTTTTTCTTTTTGTTGCTATACGGTATGTTTTAGAGTTTTATGATATTTCATTTTATTCGTTTTCCGTTAAATTACGTTGCCGAATTTCAATCGTTTTCGTACTGTGTACCGTAACGGTCGCAACCTCACCTATACATTACAATAGGTATCAAATAGACATCAAAGAGATATGTGCACAAGTTAAATTGAATTAGTTTTTGTTTTTTTTTTTTTTAAATTATCTATTATGCGAAAACAATGAAACTTGCGAGTTATACGAGCTTTTTAGAAGAAAGGACATATATGGTTTCTTTTTAAAATAAATAAAAAAAAAAAAAAAAAAGTTTGTGAACCGAATTAATTTTACGATATAAATATTTTCAAGACGTATGGTATAATATAGAAACTGCATAAGTATTATAACTCACAGGGTACGTAGTTATAATAATAATAATAATAATAATTTTATCGTACAAAAAATTGCACATCACAAAACGACGTTGATTAAATTTTAAATACCCGTCGTTTTTTTCCCCCCCAAACTCTCGAGTTTCAAGTGCCCGCCTACGTGAAACCTAACGTTGTCGTTTATATTATGTATAAGGTGGTATGGCGACAAAAAAAAATGAGACGGTGGGCCAATAATTCGTTTAAAAAACGAATTTTCACTTAAAATATAAAATAAGTATTGGTTTTTGACAATAATTAACGATCGATTACACTGCGCGTGCAGTATTTTTGTAACTTTCGTATTGCGCGTCCGCGGATTAAAAACAGTACAATGTCTTGTGCAGAAGCGTAGAAAGCCTCCGGCGAACTCGGAAAAAAAAAAAAAACGCCATTTTACCAATTAAAAAGTTGATGTAATGATATTTTTTTAAACCTTTAGTTTTAACTAATTTATAAACGGTTAATACAATTTGTATTGAAAATCTTTAACGATAAAAATACCACTTTTGTAGCACAATTCTGCGTAGACACTGTTCGTGTGTGTGTGTTACTAGTTATAACTAGTTTTTTTTTTTTTATATTTGAACGAAAACTCGAAACAAAATATTACGACGTTTCTTTCGTAACTGAAATCGGTTCGTTCTGTTTCGGAATTTCACCGGAACGTCCTCGATACGTCCGAGTCCAAAAGAAACGGGATTTTTTTTTTCTCGATTTTTCGACTTGCCGGGGTTTTTCGAGTTATCAATGTTTTAGTTTTACTAAATTCGAGCGGGTTTTGACTTGATTTTTGATCGGTGTGTATTATTATTATTATTACACGAAATATGATGTGTACGCTATGCGCATCGTGTGTTTACAAATAATATTCAACCAACAGTAAAAAAATTGTATACATTACGGTGGCGTATACGATGGGCGGGCAATGGGTGGATCGGCCCCATCGCTTTCCCTTGGAATTCTTTAGCTGTGGTGTTTTTATCACGTCCATAGCCTGGGCCATAACCTCACGCGGTCTATAGCGTTGTGATGACACGACTCTTGAAAATCATTCGACGAGTGAACCACTCACGGTATCCGAACATTCTCTGATATTTTGTCATCATCTCACTGTTAGATCTTCGCGTCCCGTTCCCGGATTCTTCGCCAATTAGTGGACCGACTGCTGAACTTGCATTGTTTCACTGCTTTATGCGGGTAAAATACGTCGTTCTATATGTTTTACCTATTTATTAGTTATTGAAAAACGGATGTTTTTGGCTTTTACTCCGGTCCCACGACGCTTTGTTTTGTTAGACGCAAGACTCGGTTACGATCATAAGACGGGCGAGGAAGGATCAACAGGTTTGACATTACTCAATACACACGGGGATGTCGACGTGGACGTCCAAGTAGTCACGGATAGGCTAATATTACTTTAAAATTACCTTTATAATATTTATAGTTTTTATCTATAAAATATTCG
This sequence comes from Tuberolachnus salignus, assembly GCA_956483605.1. Classification (NCBI taxonomy): domain Eukaryota; kingdom Metazoa; phylum Arthropoda; class Insecta; order Hemiptera; family Aphididae; genus Tuberolachnus; species Tuberolachnus salignus. The sequence goes on from OY101436.1 coordinate 11,877,089, forward strand.
TTTTGATTGGCCAGGAGAGAAAAATAATTATAAAAGAAAATATTGTAACTGTTGCTTTTTTTTGTGGGGGGGAGGGTTACAATATTTTACAGTTTTTATAAACCGCACCCACCAATTCTTGATTGAGCTCCGTATACGGTACTCATATATTATAGTATTTTTAAAATTATTGTAGACACGACGAAGGCTATTGAAACATTATTCACGGGCATGTGCTCTGCATATGCGTACGAACAAAACTTTTCGGTTTTCCAACCCGTCATTGAAATATTAATACACGAAAAACCACTATTATATTAATTCCGTTAAATTTAAAATTCGAATCGGCACAAGTTAACGTTGTACCAACATTTTTTTTTTTGTAGTTTCATGTTAAAACGTATTTAAATTGACGAATTGTATTGAATTATTTCAGAAATCCCGAAAGTTTACCGTTTTACTTTTTAAGATAATCAATAAAAAAAAAAGAAAAAAAAAACTGTTTCAAACTTCTAAAAAAAACAACATTTTAAGCCGTAGACAAGAAAAAAAAAAGACGAGGGAAGAGGGAACCGTAGCTTCCAATGCGGCATCTGTTGTAAACGGCGCCGCCCACCTCCAAACCTTGACTCGACTAATAATTAAATAAAAAAACGCAAAATAGTCGCCATTGTTTTGTTCGCGCGGGCATTTTATTAATTATTAAGCGATTCGAGTTTCACCGGCGAAATATCGAGATGGAATAAAAAGGGTACCGGCACCCGACGGTCGAGACAGCCGAGGGGGAGGGACGTTCTCGCCCGGTTCGCATTCGTACCGTAGGATTTCAGCCGTTTTCGATACGGAGACCGGCCGATAGGTCAACATAATTACAATTACAACCGGCAATATCGGAATAGTGGTCGGTATATTGGGTAAACCGGGCACGATATAGACACAGCAATATAGATACGTATAGACGTGCACGTTGCGCCGTATATTGTGTATAGAACCGTGTGTACCGACGACGGCGAAGGCGGCCAGACAGTAGTTATTTAAGAAAAAAAAAAAAACCAACCCCTTATGAACGATCCGGGGGCCGGACGGAATAAGACGACCGTTACTCTCCTGTAGGACGTTCGCCACCAAGAAGAATATACATTCCGACCGTCTCTTATAGAGTGGTTTTTTTCTCTCGTTCTTTTTTTCTTTTTTTCTCCGCTATGTTATTAACATTGAGCCTCGCCAACGGTTTGCGGAAATACCGTCGTCGTTATTAGACGAACGACGGGCTAAATAGGTATTATTTTATTTCCGCGTACCAAAGTCGTCTACGATTTAATTATACATTGTAATAAATATTATTATTTTTCAACGGACCGTCGGTCAAATAATACTATGGTGTATATTTATAACCGTTAACGTTTGAATTTTTTCGTTTCTACACCGCGTGGTATTTTTTTTTTTTTTAATAGTGTTGCCGCCGGTCGAGACGTAGGCATACACGTATATCGCTCGGTATGAGCATTATGAAAACAAACGATAGTTGTTTTTTGGAGAGAAGACCAAAAAAAACAACGACAAATGTTAATAATAACGGCGTTCGTAATAGACTAAAAAAAAAAAAAAAAAAAAAAAAATGTGTATTATAAATTGTCATAGATTAAAAATAAAATCAAAAAAATCCGGACCCGCTACGTAGGCGGTATCGTGCGCTATCCACTCTAGATATCTCGATAAAAATGGTTACCTTGTCTTGTTAGGTTAAGTCAATCTTATCTTGATAATAAATATATATAGTATTTTTTTTATCTCGCCTAGATAAATAAAATTCTTAATTAAACGATTATTATCTACAGAAAATTAGATAATTAGTTACTATAATCTCAAAGGTATACAGTATAATATAATAATTAGTCTACGCTATAAATATGTCATTAACATTTTGAGAAAGTCACTGAAAACCAACGAAACCAAACAATTATCTGTTTTCAACTTGTTAAAAATAAATTTATCTTATCTATTTTCAAGATATAATTCTTTTAGATCGGTTATATTATCTATACAATTTTGACGTTATCCGTGCACAAAACTAATTATCAGGTATTATTGTCGGGCGGTTGAGTTTTTTTTTCTAATAACGTAAATGTATAGATTATTATTATTATTTTTTTTTTTTTATCAAAAAACCATTAGGACCTCGGCTTTTTAATACGTTTAATATTAGAGTCGGTCTATTGGGGGTCCACCCAGAAATGATGGAAATAAAACCTGTGTATAGTCGTTTGTTGAATTTTTTAGAAAATAAAAAAACTGTTGGAAACCCATACAAATCGTTCAAATGTAAAGTGCTGTTATGCGAAAAATCGTTTATGATTAAATGTCGGTGTATTTCGTTGGTTTAAAAAAAAATATATATTTTTTCATAGAGGTTAGGTAAAAAAAAAAAAAAAAAAAAAAATTCCCCGTTCTATTAAAACCAATAGCTCGCGTTCTCGGTAAACTAAATTAAGTTAGTTAAAATTGACCGAACAATAATCGAACAATATATGTTCGGTTGTATATATATATATAAAAAAACGCTAATAAATATTTGAATATACATTTTTTTTTTTTTTTTTTTTTTTTATCGGGAAATACAACGGTGGTAATTATAATTCGAGTGATCAACGAAACGAAAGTTCATTACGGACGTAATCAATAGACGACAATAATACCGAATATTACGCAAAAGAATATTATTCATTCGGAACAGTTCCAAACAAATATCGTATAACAGCAGTTATACGCGGTCGGTTGATACGGTACAATAATACGACTCGCCGGTGTTTCGTACGGCACCCGGCGACTTTTGCACGGTTAAAGTATACAAATTATCCCGTTAACATTTACTCGGCGGCGTGCCTTTGCTTTCAGTCCGCGGTGCGCCCGAACCTATTTATTTCGATTTGCCGGATAATTAATAATTCCCGCGCTCATGTTTAGGTATTATTTCGCGTTAAAAAAAAAAAAAAACCGAATAAATAAATTCGATTAATGTTATATCATAATAATTTTATACAGTATAGCGTAACGATTTATCGCGTCTGAGCGTTAATGCCGGGTATAGCTACTCTTCTCAAGCTATACACGGGTCTTGTATATTATTTATTTCTTGTGCGTCGCTCATGTGCTTATTGCAACAATCCGTATTACAGATTTTATAATTTTTCTAATAAATGTTAGAAAAAAATTAAAAATATCACGTTTGATTAGGCATATATATATATATATATATATATATATTTGTAGCATAGTACGCGGCTGTGATAATATTATCAATGGATTTTCTTGTGAGACATTCCGCAGGACGTGCGTAATATATTTTCAAACTGTTTTTATTTTTAATTATCTACTAAAGTTTGTCGATATTATAATAACGAAGAAATATTTAGATTGAAGATTTCGCGGAGTAAGTGGCGCGACAGAGTAACAAAATAAAAACAAATTTCGAGATGAATTATGGACAAAAACATTGTTAAAAAAAAAAAAAAAAAACGGAAGGAATAAATAGTGATACAAACTACGCCATGGTAGGTAAACGGTTGAAATGGAGTATTGGAGGTTACGCAGGAGTCAAGGCCTAATGTTAAGACATTGTATCAGAGAGAGAAAGTTGAGGGATTTGAGTTTTGACAGGTAGAGCGTTGAGAGTTACAGAGAGCAGACCAATTGATAGATTAAGGACCAGAAAATCGAGAAAGCAAAATTGTACGAAGTATACATAAAATTCCTTAATAATAGCTCGTATAAACCGTCTATGTCGATCATATCCGAAATATCACATTTTTAAATGTTTCCCGTAATAATATATTTTCTAAAATATTGAAAAATCCACTTAAAAACGAATACAAGTACATTTTTTTTTACCGTATTATATTGTCGAACAGTATAATCACGTTTACAGATTTTCTCAAATATAAAACATCGTATTTTCAAGATCGGTTTATTCGTTTGGATTTTTTTGTTTTCTCGTTTGTATTGATTTCGATTGAAACTTATTATATATAAACACATATCACTTTGGCACATTAAAATACCAATACGTAAAATTAACTCGCTCGCATCTATGTGTCTGTCCTGCAGACGACCGATGTTCTTGCAGTTCAATAATTTACAAATATAAATAACACGAGTGTCAGTGGCAACAATATTAGATTATTTAGATTTAAGTAAAACAATTTTTTATTTTCTAAAATTAATTCAGCGTTTTCTTGTTATAATATTATTATTATTATATTTGATTTTTTTTTTCTCCTATTAAATATAGTTTATCGGTGTTTTCTTTTACAAATTGTCATCACATACGAGCTAAATTATTGAAAACACTAATTTTCTATATATTTTCTGATGACAATAACAGCAGTATTAAACTATATATTATATTTGCATTATATTAAAATATACCAGAGAATATTTATTCACCCGACGTATACGTATTAATATTAAAAAAAAGTAATAATAATAATAATAATAATAGCATCGCTTTACCTAACAGATTTTTTAATTTTTTTTTACCCCGAGTTCTTATTTTTAATAAAAATTAAAAATAAGTGGGAAACGGGGTTTTTTTTTTTTTTTTTTTTATTTTACGGTAGTCGTTGCTTGCTTCGTTAATAAAAATAATTATCCAACATCCTCTCTTGCTCTTTTACTTCGCTATTAGTGGCCGTGAAGATAATCAATTAAAAGATAGAGAAACATTTTTTTTTTTTTTTTTTTTTGAGGAAGTTTATAGAACGGGGAAGGTGTGCAAATTAAATTGCCACAGACGGGAGGTTTCGGTTATACTCGTTTAATATGAAAAAAAAAAAAAGAAAAAAGAAAAGAAACAACAGCAACATTTCGACAAGAAAAAAAAAATTATCTCGAAGATATATATTTAAAATTAAATTTTTGTTTATTACAAAGAGTTGTACCTTTGTATAATAATATAAGATTACAAGCATCTGGGAAGTAAAAAAAATAATAATAATTTTAATAAGCAAACACTTTTTTTTGCTCCTAAAATGAATTCCCTGGGTTTGTTATAATAAAAGGTACAAATACCTGAGCTAAAAAAAAAAAAAAAAAAAAAGTATATAAATGTTATCACGGGGCATGACCACAAACGTTTCGATATTGATAATATTATTTTATCGCTTGCATCGGAACTATATTATATATAATAAAAATTGGCTTGGTTAGAAGTATATCACCAATTGCGGTTATCATAGACTCCATAAGATACGCATTTTGGATTTAAGTAAAATATATGATCATCCCCTTCTAATCGATAAGGGTCAATGCAAAGCTGGGTTTTCGGCGGCCGCTGTGATAAAAAAAAAACAAGTATCGAACATAAATCAACGTGTAAAAGGAAACGATCGGAAATGATCTGTGTCTCATATGATTCTAAGATTTTGAAAACAAATGTCCAGTGATTTGTCCATCTCGTTAATTCAATGTCTTCTAAAAATATAAAAAAAAAATATTAACAATTAATACAAAATTATAAATGCATAAAATAAATAATATTTCCGAATTTGTTTTAAAAAATTATATATTTTTATCGAGGGCGCCGTGAGACGAAAAAAAAAGTTTTGAAACCGCTGTTATAGAGTAATTTCGAATCCCGAAATTCAACTAAACGACAAATGTGTTACTATGGAAGTTTATTGGATACCAATATATATATTTTAGATTGCGCTTGACGACGATCGTGTGACTACAACATTTTTTTTTAACATTATTCAACGGCAATTTAGTTGATTATCCAATAAAATAATTTCCAACGGTCAAGTATTGAAATTAACTCGATACGAAATAAACCAATGAATAGACACCGATATTTAATCAAAAACGATTTTTCGCCTAGCAGAACTTTATTCGAACAATTTGTCTGGATTTCCAACAGTTTTATTTTCTAAAAAATTCAATACAAAAAACCACGCACAGGTTTTATTTCCATCATTTCTGGGTTACCCATAGATTGTAAGTAAATAGAACACGACTTACTTACCATATTAAACTTATAAAATTACTGAGGTCCGAATCGTTTTTTTTTGATAAAAAAAAAACATTGTATATACATTTACGTTATTAGAAAAAACTCAACCGCCCAATAATAAATATCATATACTTGGTTTATTACGATGGCCCTAATAGAAGAGAGGCCGTTTAGTATCACGTATTTAGTATTAGCACGAAATACGGACAAAACGTGTTCTGTATTGCTGTTATAGTGTATATCCGTTTTCATGATTTTGGGCCCCAGTATTAAATTATTTTTTGCGGGCCTTTATTTTGGTGATAAGTAAAAAAAAAAAAAAAAAAGGTGAAAAAAAGACCTAAGGTGATGAATATAGACATTTCATTTATGTAAACGAAAAGTATGATTTCAATTCTACTATATTGAAAACAAATTGTTAAACACGATATAATAAATATACCGTCTGTTTTGGTAAACTTTGGGTAGATTGAAAAAGAAAAAAAAAAAAAAAAAATGAATTGAACGACGCCCATTTACGGGGAGCTACGGCTGCCGGCGTCATTACCGTATCGGTTCGCGCGTTACTGGCGAACGACATTGTAACGGACCGGATATTTTGCTGCCCCGGACCACGACAACGTGCAAGGGCGGTTTTTTTTTTTGCATTTTGCATTTTTATTTACGATACAAAAACACTATAGTCTCTTGTCGCCGATAAGCCGACGACGTGGCGTCGTCCCGTCCGCTATCCAACGACGTCGTCTAACCGCGTAAATCTGCCGGGGAACGCAGAAATCGCCTACCCGACGAGTCCAATAAGCGGCGAATCGCCGTCGTCCGCCTGTCGGTGTTCGTCGTACCGATTCTAATACTTCAGAAGCTCAGCTTCTGTAATATCTTTAGTGTCTTTACGCCGTGGGCGCCGGTCCGAGCGTTGGGCTGCTGCCGTCACCGGGATTTACGATTGACGTTCTTGATGAAATGCCCTGACGGAACCCGAACGGTCACCATGTGGAATTTTATTGCCTTTAACAGTGCCAATTGATAGCGTCTTCGCCGGAAACGTGTTGCGTCGCGATACCGTCGGCTAAACGATGCACTCCGCAAAGGTCGTCGCGAGTGAGGTCACGTCCGCGCGGCGGGTGAACCCGAACGGCGAGACTAGCCGAATTCAACAGCGGCCCGAGAAGTGGAACACCCGGTGGGCGAACACGTGCAAACGCGGTGAGTTGTTCGTCACTGTGAACCCCGGCGACAACGGAACACCCGTTCAGGCCAGAAGCGTATTGCTCGTTAAGGCTCAGGACACGGGACAGTGTCGGTTATCATTTGAACGTCCCAATAAAATTGACGAAAATCGTTTATGTATTTTATCGCGTCCGTCGATAGGATTTTTTTTTTTCTTATCACAAACGCGATATTATTTGCATTATATTTCGAAAAATTCGCCCGGATACGCCGAAACGAGTTCTGAATATTTGTCTAAACATTTCGATATTCAATCTGATACAGATTACTCGATATTTCCGTATAGAATTACGATTCGCTGTTTTTTTTTGAACAAATTTAGACGAGTATCTATCTGAGCAGGGAAGGCTGGCCGTTAATGAGTTAATAGTTTAAAAGTTAAGTGGATTTTAACTTATTTACTAAATTCAGCCGTTTGCTGTTTTAATCGACTTAGCTCATTGGCCTCTACGCGTTCACTTATATTTTTTTATCAACATTCCCGATTAAGTTAATTTTTGCGAATATTCGCGTTGCCTAGACAATTATTTTGTATATTACTGCTTATAATTAGAAACGATTAGCAATTCGTCGTTTGATACTTTTTATTCGTGCTAGAGGTATTGATTTTAGTAAATTATTAATATAGAGTAAAATAAATGCCACAACCTTACGCGTTTTAAAATATAGGCAATTTATTGGCATCTACGTTTATTACGTGTTCGAGTACCTGCTCAACGCATTCTTTTTTTAATTTTTTTTTTTTTTACTTAATTTATTAATTGAAGTCAACGGTGTTTGTTAACTTAATTTAAAATTGTATTGATTTATTCGAAATGCCCGTCAACTCAATTTGTAATTTAATTGAATACAAAATTCATAATTAATTTTAAAAAAACATCATACCGTTAATAACTTACTTATCCTTGATCTACGGTCGTTATACTACTATTGGTTTGGGGCGTGATAGCCGAATGCCCGAATTATCCGAATATTTGGACATCCAAACCTAGATTTGACAAATTCAAATACTTCGGATTTTTATCGTCCGTAAATGCGCATCCCTAAAATACCATAGCTCGTGAATTATACGGGCCTTGTGTTTGTATTCATTATCGATTTGTTTGTTGTTGACCACCAGTATCGCATTTAACACTTTTGTAAATTTTAGAACAATTTAAATTTAAACTATTAAAAAAAAAAAATAAATAAATAAATTGGTACTGATAACATAAAGTTCAGGACAATATCATTTGCTCTTTTTTTAGGCTCGACATAAAATCTAGCAATGGACATTTTATGTGGAGCAACAACGACGATTTCAAACATGAACTCCGACGTCGTTTATTTTGGTAGGGGTTTCAAAAAAAAAATTTTAAAAAAAATGCTCTCTTCGTATTTGGGGGTTTTTTTTTTGTTTAGGGTTCCTTTTTTTTTTTTTTAAAAAAACTTCTTTAAAGCGCTTTCAACGGGCCTGCTAAGTATTTAAACGCTCATTTCGACGATTTCAAGTGTGTTATAATACAAGTGTGACGGACTGTTTACGGTTCCTTTTGCGACCAGCCACTAATTTCGTGTCACATCCCACGTTCCGGCCAATTCGGACCTCCTGACACATATTCGCCCACACGCCCGATAACCTATCTATTTTTTAATAGTTTTTTTTTAAATTGTATTTATCGATTGCAGGTGGCCTGGCTCCACATCGAACGGAAGATGATACTGACGGTACACAAGCACGTGATCGCCCGAATACCGAGGTTCAGCATGTCCCACGACGGCCAGAAAACGTGGCTGTTGCACATACACCAGGTGAGGGCGTCGGACAAGGGCATTTACATGTGCCAAGTGAACACGGTGCCGATGATCAGTCAAATCGGCCATCTACAAGTGGTCGGTAAGTCGTTTACGAAATACTATTAGACCGATGATACAGTAGGGAAAAAAAAAAATAAATACGAAACCGTACTAGTCGTTATATTTCTGGTCTTGCCGAATTCCAATGTCGATTTATTTTTTATACGCCCGTCGGAAATTACGAGTCCGTACGTATTTTTTTTTTTTTTTTTTGTATTTGGCGAGGAAAAATATTGTAGTTCCGTCGTCGTCGTCGTCGCCGCCACGTCCGACGGCCCGTCGCTTAAGATTTCCGTTTTCGGAAATAATTGTTTTTTTTTTTTTTTTTTATTATTCGTCAAATATTTGTGCGAATGCGTTTTGAAATTGTCATTGGCGTCGTCGTGTCCGAGACGAAAACGCTCGTAACAGTTTTGAACGTAGCTCGCGGGTCCCGGTTGTACTTCTGTCCGGCATATATACGCCCGGTAATGAGAATTGTCACGGGCAGAGACAGGAGATATAAAATTTAATTAAAAAATCCGCACATCTATTACGGGAGATCGGCTTAAAATTCAGGTCTAATATTTTTCCCGCACCGACACTCGCCCGTCGAAAATCCGCTTATAATTTTAACAGTAAAACCTTCCATTTTTTTTTTTTTTTTTTTTTTTTTTTTTTTTTTTTTTTTGTTTTTTCGTTGTACTTATACGTTTACAGTTTTCGTTATATATCGTTCAGTTGCATTGCCCCGAGAATAGAAATGAATTTTGGTTTTCTCGTGTTTTAAATCTACGCGCACCATCTCAAATTCTACCTGTAGTTCGAAAGAAAAAGAAAGAAAAAACAAATACTCGAACCTCAGACTAAATTTTTGTCCTAGTTATAGTCGTTTGAGCCCGATTATTATTGTTTAGTGTTTCCTTCTGATTTTTGTAGACCAGATTTTTTTTTAATCTCAATATGTGACAAATTTATCGATTACTAATATTTGCATACGTTAAAACATTTAAATAATATCATTATTATTTGTATTATTATTTTTAGCCAATGCCCGTAAGGCTTCATTTCTCCAATTAATTAAAATGTAATTAAAAAATAACAACCCCATAAATGTTCGTCATTTCATTTTTTAATTAATTTCAATAGGTTTAAATTTTGTTTTTTTTTTCTCCAATTATTATTAAACACGTGATATGTTTTTTTTATTTTTTTTTTATCCGTTTTTAATCAATAAAATTATTATTATAATTATTACGGAAGCCGGATTTAAAAACGACGACGACACCCAATATTACGCCCCGGCAAATCGGTCCTTTAATGCCTGTTTTTTTTTTTTTTTTTTTTGTATACAAATAATCTGAACGTCATAAATTTAAAACACTATTGTAATTTACTACGAGTATTATTTTATTATGTTCACGGACGCTTCCAAAACCGGAAACGGCGTTAATTTTTTTGTTTTTAAGTATCCGAAGCTTTAAAAATCATACCATTTATTTACGTGGGCAACCGCACCGTGGCGATTGCAATTGACTCCATCCGGAACAATGGACTTAGTTCGACTGGTTCGAGAATTTGTATCCTCGACTAAAAATCGTATACAGTTCTTGTGGTCCCTCTGGCGTCGGCATGTCTGGGAACTACTAAAGAGCCGGTAGACGAATCACTAGCTAACGATGCCGTCTCAGGCTTTCGCGAAAATAATAAACCCTATCGCTTCATCTGCCGATGGAGAAATGTAAAACAAAAAAACAAGAAATCTGGAAACTGACTGAGCACGCTGTCGCAATATTGGAATAACGGACCTCTTGTTGCGGTACAAAAAGAAAATATAAGAATTTATTTCAACGCTAGCATATTTAACACTTAACACACACTTTACAAAAAAAAAAAAAAAAAAAAAAGTAACCTGTTCCTACTCGTGAGTAGTAACAAAATGCAGTGAAAGTCTTTCAATTAGGCGTATAGTTACGATGATCGACCACCCCGAATATACCGATACGCGCACATTTTTTTTTTTTTTATGAACCCCGGTAGACAACGATGAAAACTTCGCGGCAGCGTCCCAATCATTAGCTTGTACTGTCGATTTAAATCACAAATTGTGAATAATATAAAAAGGGTTCGGTTGCGACAACAAGACAAGACCGCTTTATACGATTTTTCCGGATAACATTAAAACCATCAGTAAAAGTGATTGCACAATTATTTTACACATTCAAAACGAGTATTCCAATATACACACCTATGATTTTACTGGCTTGTAATTTTTTTTTTTTTAAATTATTCCTCAAGCTTATAAATATTTTTAAAAATTTAAAAACATGGACTTACCCCCCCCCCCCGTTTCCTTAACCAAAGATTATGATTTTTTTTTTTTCTTAAATTTTTTTTTACTGACTTTAATTTAAATTTTGAAAGTTTATAATACAGTTGTACCCACATAAACACACCTTTTTCTGTATTGTATTATAATCTCTATCTGGTTTGATAACATAATATTGTCATGTTTATTATGAAGAAATATAAATTTCCATTTACACATATTATACCTATAATTTTTTTTGTTAACGTTTTCATAGTTTTCTTTATCGTCGCCAGCAGTGAAATCTGGATCGAAAATCGAATCAACTGATCAAACTGACGAATCGGATTCGTTGTAATTCTAATGCTTTACACACACGCATAATAGTCATTGTAAAAATTACAAAATATAAAACGAATTGGTATTTAATAAACTATACTAGTACAATAGTTATTACGAATACTACAAAACGTAAATAGCGATAAAAAAAAAAAAAATAAATAAATAGGAATACGAATAAATACGAGTAAAACGGTTATCACGTGAAATAATATAGTTAATTTTTTAACACGTGCACACTACGCCAGTAGCACCGACGGTTGTTTCGGTGCAACGAGAACGTAAGTCCGGGGACTTGCGTCTCGTTGTTCCCAAAATGCGTTGGACCAGACCAAAGTCAATTTCCGTTTTGTTTTTTTTCCCGCGTGCGAGTATTACGGACTCGCAATGTTGCGGCACCACATTATGTAGAATTTATCGCCGTACATTCGAAACTACCAAAGTGTTGTGTAATAAAAAAAAAAGTCGACTTGACTTGTTTTGTACTGTACATCAATTGTTCTTGTTGGTAAGCGGGTCGCAACTCGCGGTGTGGTATTGGATTTTAGCGCGGAAATGAACATTATAGAAATAAATAGCAAAACGTACGAATACATTAAAATCATAAAAAAAAAAAAACAAAAAAAGGAGTGTACAAACACACAATGTACACTACATACAAAACACGCGTACATGCATTGTATGAGTAAACAATGATGGTGATGTTGAATGGGATGGATCTGCGTACCCTAACGTTTTATAACTTTCCTTAAGACTTTCCTTATATTTTCCTCAGTTGGAAATACTAATTGCCAGTGGCGTAATAATGAGGTTGGGCGTAGGAATCGGAGTGTTCAATCCTCCAAGGAGGACAAGGGGTCCTATTTTATTTTGTACTTTTACTATTATCAAAACAAAAACTAAGTAATTGTTTTAACTTTTGACGATTTATGTTATCTTGTATACAACAACCTTTAAAACATTTCATTTTTTTTTTTCATTTTCTTTTTCCGAAGACAACAACACTCCGAAAACTCGTTATCAATTGCCGTGTTTATTCCGCGGCTACCACCACGGGTGTTTTACATTAAATTTTCGCTGTTATTTTACGTGATTTAGTGATTATTGCTACGTAAACAAACGCTATTTATATGGCAAAAAATTCCATATCTTCTACATGACTAAACGTTTCGTCTTTTATAAATGGCATGGCGATGTTTCCAGTACGCGAAAATATACCCGTAGACCCAGAAGATGTATTGAACGAATTGGTTCTAGAATCAAACGAATTGAGTTTATTGTTATAATATTCATCAATAAAGTAGATCAATTGCTTGACAAACATATTTTGTACTTGTGTACAAAACAAGTCATGACGGGGTTTTTTTTTTTTTTTAGTTATTTGTATTTTGTAAGATCCCCCCCCCCTTAAAGATCGTGAACTAGTCGTAATAACGCCACTGCTAATAGCACACTTGCGCCATTATCGTACAATTAAAATCGTTATCCATCGTTCGTATTACAGATGCGTTTCGGCTATAAAAATATCAATAAATCAATCTATGATTCCGGATCATAGTGCCCCACCCCCCTACTCTCCCACCCGCCGGAGACTTAAAAAAGATCTAATTTTATGCGCTTCGGACCGTCCGGTTTACAGTCTGACAATAATCTAAAACAGCATTTCTCAAGCATTTCCGATAAGGTAAAACATTTAATAATAAGTGCAATAATGGTAAAATTCAAAAATCATATTTATCTATTTTAAACAGTCTTACAATACATGCAATTATGACAATAGTAAATATAGAAAGAAATGCGGGACCGTTTGCTTCGTTCAATTTTTTTTAATTCTGAATCCGCAGAAAGGCACAAGCTAATAACCGTAACCGTCGATGTCTTATTTTAAATTTAAAAAAAAAACTAACAAACAACAATTATTTTATAATTATCACCATGGTGCGTGTACAGGATAAAAATAAAAAAGAACCCGAAATATTTAAACAACTGACTTTCCAACAAAATATCCGTTAACGACGATACCATTATTAATCAGTTGCAAAAAAAAAAAAAAATACGTCGTGATTTTTAAATATTAAACGAGATGACGCGACAATAAGAGGAAATAATAATACGGCGAATAAATAAGTCAGCGTAAAACACATCAAGGTCGTTGTCGTAAAAAAAAAAAAAAACGATAATTGACTCGTCAGTGTCATTGTTAAGTGTCGTCACCTAACGTTTTTAATATCTCGAGACGTTAATTTTCATCGCCGTCGTCACGACACGAACATGTGTTAATTGTTTCCAAATTCGTTTGATACCGTTCGTATTATCGTCGTTATGGCCGATCTGCAGATCGTATAATATTGGATATATTCGGAAATCTTTTAGGGGAGGAAAAAAAATCCGGACACACTTTGCACCATTGGTACGGTCCATTGTAGTCCAGTGTTTTTGGCGAGGTTAAAAAAAGTTATTGATAACGTTTTGAACGGGGGAAAAAACTAAATACGTAGAAACATAATCAATAAACAAATACCAAAATAAAAAAATAAAAAACAATAATTGACTCGTCAGTGTCATTGTTAAGTGTCGTCACCTAACGTTTTTAATATTTCGAGACGTTAATTTTCATCGCCGTCGTCACGACACGAACATGTGTTAATTGTTTCCAAATTCGTTTGATACCGTTCGTATTATCGTCGATATGGCCGATCTGCAGATCGTATAATATTGGATATATTCGGAAATCTTTTAGGGGAGGAAAAAGAATCCGGACACACTTTGCACCATTGATATGGTCCATTGTAGTCCAGTGTTTTTGGCGTGGTTAAAAAAAAAGTTATTTATAACGTTTTAAACGGGGGAAAGGTGGATAAAAATCTAAATACGTAGAAACATAATCAATAAACGAATAACAAAAAAAAAAAAAAAACAACCGTTATAATTAAAATACCAATAAACAAAACCTATAGGTAAACAGTATATACTGAAAAAAAATTACATATTAAAAATAAAAAAGTGAAAATAAAATGGAAACATTAAAATAACGATAAACGTAAAAAATAAATAAGGTTATACGATTTTTATTTTTCCTTAAATTTAAACGCTAGGCGGATAGTCTAAAAAGGTATAGGCTATAGCAGTGGTTTCCAAACTGTGGGTCGCGAATAAAATTTTCGTAAGTCGCGTTTAGTTGTAAAATTATTATATACGAGATCTGTACAAAAAGTACCAGGACGAATGTTCTTACGGCTAATCTACACACGATAACGTTTCAAATTGTAATTAGATGTATTGCCCGTGAATTGGTGAATGTTTTAAACAAAACCCGAAGTCGCTATTTTATCTCAGTTTCATATTACACGCGGTTAAATCCAGTCGGTTTTTTACGTTCGCCGTTTTCGACGTGTCCGAAATTAACGGACAACGCGTGTGCATCGAGTTTTGTTTGAAATTCGGTAAAAATGATGCAACGGAAACGTACGGAAATTACTAAAACCGATTTTGGAGACGATTCCTTAAGTGGTTCCGTGACTTTCGAGTGTTTTAAACGTTTCAAGGACAGTCGGATAGGTAACCCGAAGACGATCCACGTTCTGGAAGACCGTCGACGTCATGCAGGTGTGGCGACAATTTGCGAAAAAAAAAAAATGCGAAATTGCCGCCGATCTAACCGTTTGTGAGTGAACAAAGCGAATCTCGATTGAGTCTTGTCGGGCAATTTTACAGGAAAATGTACAGACGAGAATGGTCGCGCGCTGCCAAATTCGTTCCGCGATTGTTCTTCACAACGACACCGCACCGGCACATTTAGCGCCGTCGATTCGTGAATTTTTGGCTGATAAAAAAATCTCTGTGGTCTCGCGGATTCTCCCCGTTCTCCTGATCATGTCCCATGTGATTTTTTTTCTTCCTATTCCCAAGACTGCGCTCAAAGGACAACGACTACAAGATGTCGAGGTAATTATAGCGAACGCGGCAACGGAACTCGGAGCTTTAACTTTGGAACAGTTCCAAAGGACTTTGAAAAAACGGCAAGATCGCCGGAATCAGTGCGTATCGTCCGGAGGAGGGTATTTCGAACGAGATCTCTGTAAATAATAATGTAACTTCGTTTTTGTAATTATTAAATATAAAAAATTCCTGATACTTTTTGAACAGACCTCGTACATACTCGTATAAATAAAATACACAGGTAAATAGGTAATACTATTAGAATTAAAATCGTTTTTTTTTTTTTTTTTTTATCTACATAAATAGTGTTTTATCTTTTATCTTTATCTCTGTACATTTTCAATAGTCTTTGCGCAACACTCAGTTTAAACGTAAAATTATATTTTACACACTAAATACACAAAAATACCAACCGACCGAGCGACTTACAAAACTATTACAAATACATTATATATTTTATACTGTGTTTCGTTGTTGACATAATAATACTGAAAACGATATTATTATTATTATTATTGTAGTGGACTAGTTGAAAAAAAAAAAAAAAAAAAAAAAATACCACCTCATTTTTAGGTCTGCTGTGTCGTCGCAGGACAATATTGTAGTTACGCCCTCGGTTTTAATATTATAAACGCGTTTAAGTTTCAAACAATTCCCCGGCACGTTTTGATTCGAAATGTTTTATTACTTTTGTTTTACTTTTAATATGTTTTAGGAATAACTATTAGTTTCACTCCATTATAGTTTACGAAACGCGAATTACGCGAATTACCGCGATGCGTTGCAAATACATAATTGTATTCCGAGCATTTTTAATTCTAGTGACTCCTGTGACATTTTATGCGTTCGCGAATGGCCTCGGTGCAACAAACCGGATACAACTGCATTTTTCGACAATACGCAATCGAAAAAAATTCCCCAAAAACTTGCTCGGACAACACTTGCGCATAACGGGAGGAGGACTAAAGTTGGATGGAAATGCGGACGGAGTGATTGGGCGGAAACATACGGTGGGGCGTTGGAGATTTCTCCTAGACTAATATTTTGGAAAGTTTGGATTCTATTATGGTTTAACTTTTTTGCATTACCCCAGAGTTAGAGTGGCCATAGGTCCACTAATAGACAACCGGATAAATCCCAACGGTTTTTTTTTTTTACCTCGAACAATTGTCCGCAAAGCGGAGTGATTGTCCGGTATCGTTTCTCCGAGATTATCCTTTTCAACGAATAATTATAGAATTTCTCGCGTAAAAAAAAAAAAAAAAAAAATATATAGTCGATGTCACCGTTGACTGACGGCTTCTCAGTGGATGTTGAATGGAAAAAAAAAGGTTTGAAGACATTAACGAACACTCATTAACAATAAAGTTACTTTATTGATCGAGACCGGGCAACCCGTGGTTCGTACAAATGTAAGGTACGACACCAAAATGGTCTGCCCATACGAGGCCTGTTCAAAAAGTTCCCGAATTTTTCAATTTTTTATTTATAGTGCTTACCTAGAAGCTATTGAGACTTATCACCCTCGAAGTATTCTCCTCCCTCTTGGTTTATACACTTGGTTTGCCAACGACGTTTCCATTGTTGAAAGCAATCCTGGAAAGCAGATTTTGGAATTGCTCGTAGCTCCGTTAACGAATTTTCTTTTATTTCGTCTACCGTCGAAAATCTTGGTCCTTTTAACGGAGATTTTAGTTTTGGAAATAACAAAAAGTCTGTCTGATGCCAAGTCCGGAGAACATGGTGGACGAGGAATTACGGTCATGTGATTTTTCACTGCTCTAAATAGTCGCAATTCTCAATCATAAACAATTTATACATTTAAGCACGTCGTAACCATAAAATGTACAAAGTAGTGATCACGGTTTAACCCGATTACTACAGCGGTAATATTATTTGCCATCGACCGAAGAACTGCGCGGGCGTGTTGGCCACACATAGTGTGAATATCATTTCCCAGTGAAACAATCGCCGGGGAATACGGTTTACCCGGTAATGATAATTATAAGGGGACGGTGAATTTCAAGTGGATGAATATTTTACCGCGGGTCCCCGTACTGTCGTTCGATAGTAATCGTCCACCTCGCCGGGGCGGAATCTCCCGGTTGCACCTGAATTACGGAATAGGATCCGCAGGGCGAAGCCCGTCCGCGAGCGATTTTACTCTCATCGAATGTCGGCACGGGTGCCCTACGAAACCGTCGTTGAATTTTTTTTCTTTTTAACATTTTCGTACGTAACAGTAACGTTTGCGTTTATATTATAATTACGATGGTGTATTATTATTATTATTATTATTGTTATCATCATCGTCCAGTCGCGCCAGTCCGAAAACAATCGAAACGGCCGTACTTAGGTAGGCACACGCGTGCCGTTATATCGTTTTGAATTTTTATTGTTAAAACAGTTTGTCCTGTAGGTAGAAATTCGTGATGTGTAACTCCCAGGTTGTCAAATACAAAAAAAAAAAACCGTTAGCAGGACTTTGACGTTTGATCTGACCCGACGAGCTTTTTTTGGTCTTGGAGAAAATTTACCAACTCACTGTGATGATTGGACTTTTGTCTCAATATCATAGCCATAGACCCACGTCTCATCACCCGTTATAATTTGCTCCGTGAACATACTCGTATCATCATTGCGCGATCTAACAATTCTTGACAGATGGTCACGCGGTTGTCTTTCCGATCTCGCGACATCAACCGAGGGACAAATTGTGCTGCAACGCGGTCCATTCCCAGTTTTTCTACGAGGATTTCACGACGTGAACCAACCGATATGTTACAAACTTCCGGAATTTCTCGGACAAGTTAAACGTCTATTGGACCGCACGATTTCGTTGACCTTTGTCACACGAGCATCGTCTGTCGACGTCGACGGACGTCCTGAACGTGGGTCGTCATCAAATGATTCCCGACCGTCTTTAAAACGTTTAAACCAGTCGTAACACCGAGTGCGTCCTAAACACTGATCACCATGAGCATTTCGCAACATTTATGAGTCTCAGTAAAAGATTTACAAAGTTTAACGTAAAATTTAATTTTAATACGTTGTTCGTGAATGTTATTCATCTTAAAAATCGCACGATACACACGACACGTCTACTTTGAACGCGCACAGTTAACGGTTAGATAGCAATAAACATTCGAGATTTAATTGAAAAGATAGCTGGCTTATCTCTATTTTATTTTAATCTAATAACATCTACGATACTAAAAATTTTCTATTTTTTGGAATTATAGTTCGGGAACTTTTCGAACAGACCTCGTATTATAATATAATATCCGTCCTGCAAACGCAATTTATTACTAAAACTAACAACGAAAAATTCGTCCTGCCGATTGTAAATTTGCTGTGGCGCGCGTTCATCACGTCCTTCTAAACACGACCATATTAAAAGTTTATCAACAATTGTATAAGAACAAATATTTAGAAAAGTGCGACTTATTTAGAAAAGATACCTGTTTATCTCTATTTTATTTTAATCTAATAACATAGACGATACTATTAATTTTCCCACGGTCATTTGCACTATTATTTGTATTTTTTTTTTAATATACATAACCACGTTAAACACATTATAGTTTTAAAGAAATATACGAATATAGTTTATTTTCGAAAAATAACCGTTCGCCTCTATAGTTATATATTCTATACGGTTTTTAAATACGAATAGAATTAAAACAATTCGATTGTCTATTCTACAGTGTTTCCCAACCCGGGGGTGGGGGGGTGAGGCGTCACGGAGTAAAATCGGTTTATTTGTTAAATTATTTTTTATTTTACATAGACGGGATTAAAAATGAAAAATTATTTCACAATTTATTATTATCAATATATAAAAAAAAAAATTAAAAAAAACACTAGTCGTTTCGTAATAGTTCATTTGCAAAGTGTACAAGAAGGAAAAAAAAAATAGAATTTCCATTAAATCGATATCATTTCAACCATAATCGCTTGTTCAGACTCGTACAGTGTTGCCAATTTATATATTTTTATTATATTTACGTGATTTAATATTTATTTATAATTTACGATATTCACACGTACGATAAATAATTGTATTGTATATTTACATGATACTAGATACTAGATTGCTGATTACTAGTGACACGAGTCGACGACGTCTGGGTTCGCCCATTTCTGCGATAAGAGTAATAAGTTGCTCACCAGCTCGTCTCGTTTTATCATCGACTATCGTATTTTGTAAATAATATCCGATATCCTATAACAATGAATATCGCGATTAGAACATTAGTTACGCCAAAAAAAAGTTTTTTTTTTTTTTTTTTTTCCTAAATAATGTTGAGAAACAACCGTCGGTATTCGTGTTTTCTACAATCCGACGGGGAATATCAATAGTTGTAACCACGCATAATTCCTATCGCTGTCCCGAGTGAACTGTCTTTGGCGCAATATTATTTTATGATATTTGTGACTTTTTCAACGGCTGTCGAAAAGTCGAGTAAGTACATATTACAAAAAAAAAAAAAAAAAAATACAAACCACTCGCGAACGTTTTGTTCCGAAACAATATTATATTATGATAAAGTACGTCGTTCGGAAATAATGTACGGACCGACAATACGTTTCGTGAAAATTTAAACAAATATGATAATTAACCGAGTTAGCGCAGAGTTTCACATAAATTATTAATAACCACGGTGTTGAAAATTAGAGAATTAAACGTAAATTCTGAATTCATACATACCCATAATGATGTACAGTTGTTTTAATCATACGACTTCATACGGCGTGATTTTTTTTTATTATTTAATCTTTTTAGTAATATCGGCGAACGATTTTGTTTGAAAATATCGACACGTTTAGTTTTTAGAATTAAACATCCGATTGTAATAAAATAACTACAATAATATGTATCTACTAAATAAATAACCGTTTTTTTTTTCTTCTTCTTTTATTATTCTGGACGTATTAGCGAATTTTAATCGATAAGCGCACAAATACATAAAACGTAATTGCTATTTCCCGAGTGTTTATTATCAATAAATTATAGAGAATCGATTACGAACACTAGCGTAAAAGAAATCCATAAACTTTGGTTTTTCTTTTATTGCGTTCGAACTCTGTTCCGTGCACGGGACGCTTTTTTTGTTTTTTAACAATGTCCATTACCCATATGTAAATTTCGACAATTGAACGGCACGGGGGAATAACGGCAGATAGAGGGCGCATTATAGGGATGGCGATGGCGGTGATGCTCGCCGCACCCTCGGATCTTGTATTGAGTGTATAATTTCATCGCATATCTTGGCGATTGAAATCAAGCAAAAAAACAACAAAAAAAAAAAAAAAAATGTGCGAACCATACAGATTCGGGTGTATTTTAATTGTTCAATTGTTCCGAATATTCGTCAATTGTAATTATCTATGGACAAGCGCGATAGAGAAACAAAGGGAGTCGCCTTCCCCGGAAGAACGACGGAATTAAAGTCTCTGAGTCTATATATATATATATATAGGTATTACATCCGATTTTTTTTTTTTACTTTCGATAATATCCGACCGGAATCTTTTTACACCGGGTGGATCACAAACATTCAATATATTATAGTTGCAAAGCGACAGACAACCCCATGGTACACATTATTTGAAAATTGACGAAATGGACTACGACGATTTTCCGCCCGTGCCCTTCGATATTAGATGCGCCTATCCGTGTAAATGTAAATGTACTCGTTCGGGTATCCGGGCGGTGCACTCGTTGAACGTCCAACAGAAATAATTGGATTACGGGGATAAAATGCAGAAAATATTAGAATTTGAGATATCGATACGTGTGGTACACGGTTGAAACGGGGCAAGGGCGCAGGATACGCTACAAAATAGGAGCTGCGTGAGACCGCACACGTGCCAAAACGAATTCGATCAAAGGGCAGAGACCGTAAACAGTCTAGACTTTTAGGTACACGCAATAGTATATAATATATAAACTGTATAAACGAAGAACGCGGATAATGATTACGAAACGAGTAAAAATATAATATCGTTTTATTATGTAATATAATATCTTTTGATCTAAATTGTATGTGCATCGCTCATGTCTCTGTCGGTATACAATAATAGTCTAGAGACTAGATGACTGCTGTTCGTTTGATTGGTTTCACCATATCCACTTTTTTCTTTTCTTTTTTTTTTTTTTTTACTACCAGAATTATTGATTCAATCATAACCGCTCGTACGAGCTCGCACGTAATGTTTTTGAATCTGGTCGGCGACGCATCGTGAAAATGCATATATTTGTTAAATTATTCGTACGTTTTTCACTAATTAATAAAAAAAAAAAAAACTACCGAGACCGAAACAACGAAACGGGAAATAATTTCCAAACGATTTTCTTTTTGAGTTATTTGAAAATGTTTTTGTTCCCGATTTATGTTATAGACACATCTATTTTCGGTAGAATTTTTTTTTTCTCACGCGACGATAACATCAACGATACGAATATCTTTGTATAATAATAATAATAATAATAATAATTCCCGAGGAAATTTAATAAATATTTTACTGTCGACAGTGCCGCCAAACATAGTGGACGACGAGAGTTCCTCTTCGACCGTGATCGTGAGAGAGGGACTCAATACATCGCTCACGTGCAAAGCAAAAGGTAACCCGGAACCGAAAATCGTGTGGAAAAGAGAAAACGGATTCAACATAACGGTGGACAAAAGGAAAAAAGGTGAGTCCGAAATTAATATTATCGTTGTATTTGAAAACTCCAATACTTATATCTGCTGAGAGCAAGTGTAGAACATGTCTCTGAACATTACACGTATTACCAGATTATAATTTAAAAAATGGTGTTTTTTTTAATATTTTCGTTATGTTTGGTGGAATTTTTAAGATTTTTCCAAGATTTACAGGATTGTTTGAGTAAAAAATTATGTATAATGTCAGTACGTAGCTAACGTCCGTCGAAATGGACGCTGGTAACGAAAGGGCCGAGTCGATTTTAACCGAATAGTTCGTGAAAACAATTTTTTTTTTTATTATTTGTATTATTGACGTAAACCATCTATACGAAAAATGCGCAATAATAATATTTAATATATGAATGAACTGACGGAGAAGCCACTCGTTAGTGACACGTCGATTTTGATAATTTATTATGTAGTATGGTTAGGTCGAGTGCAAAATTAAAGGAGGTCACGACACCGTGTTCTCTTTAGACTACGTCGAGGAAACCCGGGGAGGGTTGATATATGCAGATTTCTTATTAGTGTGTTGTGGCGGAGGTTAGTTTATTAATGATCGGTTAGTAAATACATTTTGGCTTCTCCGTCGATTGTTTTGATGTAGAGAGGTCATTAGCGGTGAGTGTGATTAGATAATTTCACCGAATCGTTTCTAAGTGGTAAAATACTGCGGATTATATACAACGAGAATCATTTATTAGGGGTTAAGGTCGGCAAATAACGTACGTGTTGCGGATTTTCTTAAGTAATAATTTCATCATCACTAACAACGGATCGTTGTTTACGTAAAATGTTCCATTGTGATTTTTTGCGTTTGTCACTAAGGAACCGCATTCGAGGAGAAACGCCAACCGTCAACGAAGGGGGGGGGGGGTAAAAAAAGTGCCATTTGTTTATTTATCTAATTTGATAAACCAAAAAAAAAATCGTCATTTTCGGAATCTGTAGTTACTATGGATATGATATACAGTAGAAGCCGCTTATTAGAAATGCGGATAATTGATACGATCACATTATTGAAACAAAATGTCCCGGGACATATATTAGAACATTGAAAATAAATCGGATTATTCGAGACGTCGCGTCGGTTATTTGAAACAATTATTTCGGTTATTTATAAAGAATTCCGGTTATTTGGCGATAACCAATGTACTATGATCTTGTCAATGCTGTCGTTACGTTTATTTTTACTGTATTTTATCGTAAGTTTAGTACCTTTATAACAATGTTCTTCCCCGCACGTATCGTTTGTAGTTCAGTCTCAGCGTGCGTACGTAAAGATGATTAGCGTTTCGTTTTTCTAAAAATCTAAAAATGTCTAAACGCCAAGATTTAAGTTCGGAACAGAAGCGCGAGCTATTAAAGTCATACGGTTACGCTTCCAAAAATTAGTTTACGTGACGCCGCTGCTCGTTTAAACGTTTCTCATTCCACATTAAATAGGATTTTAAAAGATCGTTCGAATATTGAACGCGCAACAATGGAAAATGAAACTAGTATTCGGAAAAGAAAAAGAGCTGGAAAAGAAGGAAAGTTGTAGGCAAAGCGTTAAAGGAATGGTTTTTACAAGTGAGAAAAAAAAGATGCCCGTATCTTTAATGGTCCACTTTATTATTCGTACGAAAATATGGTTATGGAGTTACTGGACGCAAACTTCGATACACACATATTTTCAATCCATTTAATAATATAGATTTGTACATATACTTTTTTAAATACATGTTAACATAAATATATTTTTCATTTTTTTTTTTTTTTTTTTAGTACAAATCATACCAATCGCTTATTAGAAACAATCGGTTAATTGACACATTTCACGTTGGTCCCAAAGTGTTTCTAATAAGCGGCTTCTACTGTAGTTAAAACGGTGAACCGAAATTCGGCCATCCCTGCTACTGTTTATAACGTACCGGTGGATTTCACGAATAGCTTCGAAATAATCGGGAGACAAGATAATAATCAGACGGTAATTATACGAAGCGAAATGTTTTGGAAATATTGTATTTTATTCGTATTGGGCGTTTTAGCCGACCCCCAAACATAGGTGTCCATGTGTCCAGATAGGTTTAAGAAGTGATTTCTAGATTTATGATTTTTGTTTTCAAGTTGGTGAACTTGTTGTTTGAAATTAATGTTTTTTAGCGTACGGGACCGAGCGTTTAGAATGAGTATTTTAGTTTTTAAATGTTTATTCCAATAGTAAGTCTTTTTATCGAGGTACAGTCCTAAATATCTCACGGTGTCGGAAGTAGGCATTACAATGTTTTTTTTTTTATGAAATACGTTTGGACATTGTTCATTGACGGTTTTTTATTGGCGATATTGGTTTATTAGACAAATACGATTTTTCGCCTTTATTCGTTAACGTTAACAAGTTTAATTGGGCTGCATTGATAATGCTCGATAAGGGAAAGTATTATAGGGAAACATTTTTTTTTAGTTTCCGCGTAGGTTATACGACTATGAGTAATTTAAATAGACGGCAGTGTAAAACTAGGCCTGTGTTACGTAAACACACGTAACGTACGTTCACTGTACGACGGCTAGTGCGGGTACTAACGAAAAAACAAAATATATATATATATATATGCATAAAACATATTTAATTCTATACGGAATTTTATTTTTTTATTCGCTTTCGTCCATTAGACTATCCATTAACTTATCGAATTCTTCTAAAAGAATATTATATTTGTTGATGGTTGCGTTTTTGCTTCCGATTGAACTCCTCCTGAAAACGACAGTTTTATATGTAATAAAAAACTGGTCCAGTCAACATTAAATTATTACAATTTTAATTCGAACAATTATAATTAAACACCGGCCGGTACGATTTTGCGCAGGACCATAATTGATGTCCAGATAGAGTGTAATAACTTTACACGGTGTCAAATCTAACAAATAATGGTAAAACCGTGGCAATTTAAACTTTTTACTGCATACAACATGACGAAAACTGTACTTCAGAGCGTTTCACAACGATCAATCGTTTTTCCATTGATCAATTCAATGTTTAGTTTGTATTCCGAGCGTAATACGGAATTTATTGGGTTTACAATGATGTCTTTTTTTTTTTTTCATAACTTCCTGACCAAAAGATGATAAGACCTTTTTAATCCTATCAAAAACTATACGGGAACTGCCTAGTAGAATTTCAGATATATTTGATATATTTGTAGAAGCAATTTTTTTTTGATTTTTCTCGATATTGTTTTAATAACGGTGAATAATCGCTGGGAAAACGCGATTATTTACGCAATAACTAAGGCTTCTGTTATTTTCGGTTTTGTTGTTATTTGGTAAACAACAATCGTAAAAACCTGAT
Organism: Tuberolachnus salignus; assembly: GCA_956483605.1. NCBI lineage: Eukaryota > Metazoa > Arthropoda > Insecta > Hemiptera > Aphididae > Tuberolachnus > Tuberolachnus salignus. The sequence goes on from OY101436.1 coordinate 11,902,747, forward strand.
ATTTTCACTAACGTTACCTAGACAAGACTGGTAACATTTTTAACATATGCTGCCATTGTTTCGGGCGATTCGTAGCTATTTGAAATTTTAGAGTATTTTTTTGTTTGTTTTTATAATTGGTTTCTCAAAAAATGCACGAAAATTCGAGACAAAAAAAACACATTTTTTTTCTTTTTTTTTTTGTTATTAGTGACTAGTGACAAATCAATATAATTTTCGGTAGTAAAATTTGATCAAAAAAAAAAAAAAAAAATAGAAAAACGTTTTGTCGAACTTTCGAAATATTAAATTTACTATCTGCAATAATACACCTATATATTCTAACCGTTACCGTACTATAAATTAATAAATTCATTTATAAAAAAAAAAATAAAAATAAAAAATATATCTATAACGAAACCCATATGTGGATACCTCGTTCTTTATTCTTTAAAAGAAATGACGTCGTCGTTTAATATCGTTTATCAATCGATATGGCGTTGTTAATACACGGCGTTCGGTATATAATATTACCTATACGAGGTGTGGCTAATAAATAACGAGATTTTCTCTGTAAAAACTTTTTATTTATATTTTTTAATGGTTTAACATTTTTCCCCTTCTATATACTCCCCTCCATGTTTGACACATCGCTCCATTCTAATTTTCCATTGGTTGAAACAGTGTTGGAAATCCTTTTCTTGCAATGTCTTTAACACCTCTGTCGCTTTTGTTTTTACAGCTTCAACTGACTCAAAATGTGTGCCCTTTAACGCACTTTTTAATTTTGGAAAAAGCCAAAAGTCGCATGGAGCGATATCTGGCGAATATGGGGGGGTGTTGAAGCACTGGGGTTCGATTTTTAGCTAGAAATCGCTTTACAGATAAGGCACTGTGAGCCGGCGCATTGTCTTGATGCAAGATCCAAGAGTCATTTTCCCACAACTCAGGCCGCTCTCTTCTTACTCGTTCTCTGAGTGTTGTCAATACTTGAAGGTAATAATGTTGATTCACAGTTTGTCCCTGAGGTACCCATTCTGTCATTATTACATCCTTAATATCGAAAAATACGACCAACATGGACGACCCACCCGTTGATTGTCTTCAACTTCTTCACGACCCTCACGAAATCGTTTGTGCCACTCAAAAACACGTGGTCGTGATAGGACACTATCTCCATATACTTTAGTTAATAAATTAAAACTTTCGGTCGCAGATTTTCCAAGTTTCACTAAAAATTTTAAATTAATACGTTGTTCAATTTTTTCGTCCGGCATGATTTCGACGTTCAACACGTAAGAGGTCAATTTAAACGACGCTTACACATAGACTACAAAACGGAAACTGACTAAACTGGTATTGTTCGATGCAGTGATATTCATAGATTACAAATATACTACCATTATACCCTTATCTACTCATGCCTTATCGCTAAGTAGATAGTCTTGTTATTTAATAGCCACACCTCGTACATTATTATCACGAATACATTATTTTTTTTTTTTTAAATAAAATCCGTGTAGAAAAAAAAAAAAAATAAAATAAATATACTTGTATACTAGGTACCTCCTACACGCGTCGGATATATAACGATATTTTACCATATATTATTTTACTTTTGATCGTTTTGATAACTCAGCGACTCCGGTAAATTTTTATAGCGCGGGCTTTCCGTGGCACTGTGCGCGTTATTATACGCTTTCGGCAAAAAAAAACTCGAAATTTGACTGTCGCCGTTAATTAATTCCAACATTTCTTCGCGGGACATGTTCAGCAAAATCACGATGTACCGCAATAACGGCGCGTTCACACGGACGTCGTTCCGGTAACAATTATTGTGCGGGCTGTCGTCCATTTCGGTAAAAAGCTGTTCGGTTTACGAGACTGGATGGTTATCAATTGTTATATTCGGTGCAAACGTCAAACGTTTCGTGTTAACGTCGAGATAGTTTTAACGGTGTGAGAAATTTAAAAAAAAAAAAAAAAAAAATATATATATATTTAAAATAGATAATGTCGATAAACAAATAGCGAACACTACGGAATCGTTATTTTGTTAAAACCTAGTAACAAACCGCGTCGTTACCTACGTTTCGTTATTATTTTTTAAACCAAATCTGGCTTTTCACAAACGTTCACCGACTTTACACGGGCGATTCGGTACAATATTCAATAATCCAGAGTCTATGGCACAATCCGTGAATCGAATTCACTTCGATTAGCGTTTTATGAAAAAAAAAACCCGGTAGTTTCGGTGGTATTCCCGATGAAAAAAATTTACATAAAAAAAACCGGACAAATCTTAGATTGGAAGTTGAAACCCAGTAAAAAAAAAGGCACCGGACTTGCCGCAATTGCTCGTTCGGTCCAGAGGGTGCCGCTAAAAGTGTCCAAAATGTAATGGGGACAGGATCAGTGGCACAACCGGGGGACTAATTTATTCACCAAAATCAAAATCATGACAAAATTCTACAAAAAAAAAAAAAAAAAAAAATTCGAAAGAATAAATCATTGTTTTAATGTTTTTCCAATTATTGAAAACCAGATTATGCGATTACGTTGACAATCCGTTATTGAAAATAAGGGAAACGTGAAATATATATATATATAAACTTTTATAAAACAAATTGTGGAAGAAATATTTTTATCTTACGAATACAAAAAGTAATTAATGTTTTTCATTCTTTTTTTTTTTATTATTTTACAATGAGCATATAAAACAGACACAATGCAGTCGACATTTTCGACATTTTGAGTAGAACGTTATGAGTAAATCTGAATTTCGGCAGGCCGTTATATTACAAAAATCGGGCATATTTTATCGATTAATTCACGGCACATACGGGTTGATCGCGGTACAATATTTGCATTTTTAGTAACTTACTAAAAGGCCGGTAACTTTCCATCTCTTATCGGACAGTCGGCCATTCAGATGTTGTTTTATGCGCCCATCTACGGGACGGGCGTTGTTCGTCTGAGCTCGGATACATTCCGTTGCCTCACAATGGCCACCGCGAGACAATTCCACTCGCTACGTTCGCCTGACCTACGTGCAGATACAAACCAGACAATGATCCGAGGAAGTTTATTACGCCTAGAGGCGTACACCTAAAACTTTAGTCGTTGAAATAACACCGTCGTGGTTATCCGATAATTCGTTTTATTTTTTTTTTTTTTTTATTGTCATATATTTAATTGTACAATTACGCTCATTTGGACTGTGAAAATTATATCCACCAGAGTAAAAAAAACATAGTATATCTCTTTCGCTCAAATGAACAATCGAAATCACGTTCGAAATTATCATTCTCCCTTATGAACCAACATTATTTATTAGCAACGAAACGATTTACAAACGAATTCGGGTCGGTGTCGATTGTGATTTTCTCTGGACGATTTTGAATTAAGCCTTGACGATGCAGCTCGATAAAGTATACAACTTTAAAAGCGTTAAAAAAAATATATGTAAAACATTGCTACGGTTATCCACGTGTTGTATAAATATTTTTTATAATTATATCAAAACTATTATTCTCCCTTATGAACCAACATTATTTATTAGCAATGATAGCAACGAAACGATTTACAAACGAATTCGGGTCGGTGTCGATTGTGATTTTCTCTGGACGATTTTGATTTAATCCTTGACGATGCAGCTCGATAAAGTATACAACTTTAAAAGCGTTAAAAATCGTTCAAAAAAAAAATATGTAAAACATTATCCACGTGTTGTATATTTTTTTATAATTATATCAAAATTATCATTCTCCCTTATGAACCAACATTATTTATTAGCAATGATAGCAACGAAACGATTTACAAACGAATTCGGGTCGGTGTCGATTGTGATTTTCTCTGGACGATTTTGATTTAATCCTTGACGATGCAGCTCGATAAAGTATACAACTTTAAAAGCGTTAAAAAGCGTCCAAAAAAAAAAAAAAAAAAAATATGTAAAACATTATCCACGTGTTATATAAATATTTTTTTTATAATTATATCGAATTCCGCGTGAAAATGCGTTAAACTTTTCGATACATAAACGGACGTCTCGTTTTAATGTGTTATCATCACGACATTCGAGATACACGCAATACATATTACATAAAAATAATAATTAGACGATTAAAGTATTTTTTTTTTTAAAATTCTATGCATACGCAACGTACGAATTTTGTACGCCATGTCGAATCGAAATATCTATTTTAAATTGTAATATATTTATACATTTTAGAGTTCACTTTGAAGACACTACTCGGGTAGATGGGCAGGATACCCGGACAACAGAATAACGTATTCGAACGGTTATATTAAAAATACCGATTACGTTATCAAAGAACATAACAATAATCCATACTGCAAAGTAAAAAAGCAATATGCAATTCCGGTAGACAATCCTAAACCGCCACGGCCCCGCGGTCTCCGTAGTGGGAGGGCGATTAAAAAATATTAATTTTTGAAAATTATATACCAATTCAATAACTAGTAAGACACAACATTACCACAATATAGATGATTATGGAAATAACAAAAGTATAAAAAAAAAGAATAAAACTCAAATGTTTTTTATATTTTTAAATCTAAGCGTCTGTCTTTTATTTCACCAAACATATCAATGACTTTTTCCGTTAAAGTCAACGTCATTGGAAATCATTTCAATTCCAATACTAATCATTGAGCTCTAGAGCGTTTAACCTTTTCTCTCCCATTGTCGTACTCCGTAAATCTTTTTATTTTATTCGTTTGAATGTTGAAAAACATCGTTCCGCTTCAGATGAGATTTCATAGGAGTTGTTATTAATATTTTTAACAATACGGGGGACTTCTCTAAAAGTATCTAAACGTATATCTTTTGCTATTGGAATTACAACCATTCAAAATTCGAAAGACATTTCGAAAGTACAAAACTTCGAGTTCAGTTTTTAACCTTTCTATATCAAAGATTGGGTAGCATTCAATTGTACATTCGAAATATTGAAGTGGAAATATTTTAGAATATTCTAAATATTTTTCAGCATTAAATAACTTAGCAGCGGTGAATTCTAGACGATCTTTAGCGTTGACATTTTTTTGTTTGATAAATCTGAGCACTGAGCTGATTGATTTAAAAAAAAAAAAAAAATTTAAAACGTTTATAAAATGTATACGATCGACCGTGTTGTTCGCAAATGAGTTTTATTAATTTTAAGTCTCTCGCGTACCGTATGCGAATGATGATGAGTTCGAAAATAACGTTGGCCAACACACGAGTTAGTACTGAAATTTAGAGTAATAATTTCCTGTCCGTCAGTCATGGTCGACGGCGGTGAAACGATAAAATTTTTGAAAACCCATTTGAATTCACCGTGGAACGTACACCGGGCCGGGACGGTTTTTAAAATTCGATTTAAGAATTTTTAAGACATTTTCGAAAACGAATGCCCGAAATTCAATAAAGCGACTCGGCCAATCTCGTGTTGGCTTCGCGCTATATTAAAATCGGTTATCTGGAGCTGTACTGCACCGATCGATGTACCGACGAACAAAAGAAAAATAAAGGAAATATATCCGTTTCGAATCCCCTCAAGGAATCCGCCGTCAAGTGTATACCTCGATGAATTATTAATCAACCAATTTTTATTATACCTACACGGGGGTTTTACGGTTTATTGCTAAACTCCGCGTTATTATTTAGTGCGCTCGCTCAAATTACCGAAATTCCGTCCCTGTAGATGGGCGATAATTTTCTTTTAGTGTCGCATATACTTCGGGGCAGTAGTCGGGCAAAAACATTCATTTTTCGCCACCGTTGTTGTATATACTTAGTGTTTTATGTAAAAAAAAATTATATTATTTTATACACCGAGATACGGAATGAATGCGAACGGGGGGTTGGAGAAGAAAAAAAAAACCGTTGCCATCGAAAGTGAGATTTTACGATGAAAGTTTATCAACGGTTACTTTTTTTTCGTTTATATAACATTTCGCTAATGGACACTGAAAAAAGTTACAGTTTTTTTTTTTTTTTTTTTTTTTTTGCGAGAGCGGTTAATCGCTGATGTCTTGCAGCAACCACTAGATACCCAACCAGATACCCGGTATAATATATTTAATATATTTATGTACGCGTAATACAATGGCAACAAATCATAAAAAAAAAAAAAAAAAAAAAAAAAAAAAAATGAAACAACTTAGGAGTTTACTTACCGCGATGTTACGCATTAAGTGTTCCCCAAAGGTTGAGTTTATGGGATTAGTTTGCGAGTTATAGTAGAAGGTAGTGATAGATACGGTAGGCGGTGGTGTGGGCACTTGTATAGTTGTAAAATGAGCGCGGGACGAGGGACGTATGGGGAGGGCCGTGCGCGGGTTCCCGGCCGATAAAAATACCAAACAGTTAACGATCCGCGTTTTCCGCTAAGATTTCGCGGACGTTGGCGTTTAACCGGGACAGCGGCGGGGGACATTGAATATCGTTCTGTTTATTACGCGCGAACAACCGGCGGTACGCAAGACGGTTTGCGATTATTATCTAATTTACGTACAGAAGAGACAGTTACGGACGGGCACGGGTTTACGATATAAACGCGTGTGGGGGTGATACAATACGGCATAACACAACAGTCGATTATATATATATATATATAGTCGGGGATAAATACAAAATGTTGCGTATTGTAGAACGAATCACAAGGGGCAGTCGAATACAATAGATATATATATATATGAAGTGCTTAAGAATGCACGCGACGTTTTTTTTTTTTTTTTTTTTGCAGGTAAATTAATAATTTTATACGTGTACGCGTTCATTGGAAAATGATTTCAATTTTAATTTACAAACGAATCCGAATGTATATGCCGACGACAATAATACAGTAAATAACCTAAAACAAATATTGGAAAACAATGACGGTTTTTCGCTATTACTTCGCCTTTACTCGTTTAACACGACGCAATACAGTATTTGATATTTGATAAGAACATGGATACCGTGTTATCAAAAACGATAAAAAACAAAATTATCTCAGAAATCTATATAGGACCTATCTATATAGGCACTTTTATATACGGACCCGAAAAACGTATCGAAAAAAATAAAATACGGGGTTTTATTTAATCAATAGCACAATAACGGTTCTGGATGCGGTACGTACCAATTGCCGATCTGGTATAAACCAAAAGACGGCGTGATAACGCGCAATGAACGCGGGGAGGCGTTGTTGCCAATCACCGTTGATGTACAGGGTGTCGGGTTAGGAGCGAAAACAATCACATTTGAGATAAGCGTAGCTTTAGGAGGGGATATCGCACAACGTTGCCAAGTCTCTCATTGTGCAATACGTGACTGGGAGTTTAGTCATAATGGCGGATTGAAATGTTCACCAATCGCACGTTCTCATTGGATATGTTTTTCGGTAACAATGAGTCAATCGTGGTTACACGACGCGTATTGCTGCGTACATTTGTTCCCGACCGTCGATCGTACCCGCAAAAATTAGATTTAAGATTTCAGGGAACGTGGCCCCCAAAGACCCGTAGACGTGTTCCGTACGTAGTGACGTCAGAAAATGTAGCTTAAACTTTACTCGGTCCCCCGAAACGGTGACGTTTCATGGCCGCGTCGTTCGCCCGAACTCGCTCCCCGCGAGATTCTTTCTGTGGGGGTATCTAAAGTCAAAAACCTTCCCGATTTATTAGCAGTGAAATTGCATCAATTCCAGTGGAAATTTCGGTGTTATTTATCAATAAACCGTCTCTCCAAGGATGCATCACCGTGCACGGACGCCATTTATCGGACATTCTGTTTCGCGCATAGGTTTTTTTTTTCATATTTATTACGAATTCTCTAAATTTACAACAGCTCGTTATTTTTATTCACCTCTCCGCGCCTTGACAATTAAAATTATGACGTCAATTTCACATGAAATTTGAAAAACTAATTGTCGGTGTGACGGGATGGTGGTGGTGGTGTTGCTTTCCATTTGGAAAACGCAGCACGTTTTAGCAGTTATCGTGCGGAGTAGTTCAATTACTGATGGTTGTCGGGAGACGAAGAAAAACGACGTGGTTTTTTTATGCGACAGGCATAGGTGGAGTGAGAATCGTAGTACAATCGCGGCGCTCTCCGGCAGTACGTTGTCCACAGGGCGTGTGCGTATGACGTAATTTGTGGTAGAGATGAAAAAAAAAATTATTATTTATGGCATTTGTACAAATTTCAAAAGAAGTTACTCGTAGCATTTGTATGAGCGACCTTCTGGCGTGTTACGAAATTACGGATCCGGACGTTTTTTATTTTTTTTTTTATAGAATGTTATCGTCTCCTCCCAATGTTAACACTGTAATCAACGTGACGGGTTCGTAGTATCTAGAGACGTATTAATACGTAGTCACCGTGTACACCCGAATGGAAATTGTGCAACTCATGTGCACCGTTGGGAAATATTACCGATATTTCTATCTAGATAAAGTATAAAGATAACGACTGAAAATCTATCCGAGATTAAGATAAATCATCATTTTCAGTTATCTAGATGACATAATAAAAGATAATTTCTAAATGTTATATTATATGTACCTGTGGATAGATTCAGAACGTATTGTATTTTACTGGCTAGTTGTGAAAAAAAAAAAACTCTTTTTGATAGGGCATAATATATTGTTATGACATATTTGCGAATTATTAAAATTTTAATAGAAATTAGTAATAAAACAAATCGAAACAGAAATGCATTCAGCCTTGTATTACAAAAAAAAAAAAAAATGTTTTCTAACAGAATTTGTCTAAATTCAGTGTTATAATAAATAATATTACGATTATTTTTATATCTACACATACCGCACGACGGAGTAGTACTTAAAAGTTTCAGCGAAAAAATAAATATAATAACTGTTGAGGAACTATGACATAATTATACACTTCCCACTAAGTATCTGTTAACTGTGTAGTTACTAAAAAATAATTATGAAGACATAAAGATAAAAAATAATTTTGTCGTTATTTAGATTATCTTATAGATCAGTGGTCTTCAACCGGTGGGTCGCGACCCATTTTTGGGTCGCGTAAGTTTTAAAATTGGGTCGCGATAAGTCTTCTTATTAAAATAAAAATTAAATTTATAAAATTTAGAAGAAGTTTTTAGAAGAATATTCTTCAATCAAGTTTGAAGACATTTCTGAATTAGTAAACGAACATTTGACAAACTTAGAAAAATTATTTAACCAATATTTTCCTGAGGATATTCGAGTAAATTATGAGTGGATTGAACAACCATTCGCAGTAGACATAATGACAGTAAATATGTCTACTGACATTGAAAATCAATTAATTGAGCTATCGTGTGATAACAAATTGAAACAAATGGTTTGTGAGACTTCATTAGAAATATTTTGGGCACAATTATGCACGGAAAATCACGCAGAATTAGCAACTGAAGCCATCTCAATTTTATTAATATTTCCAACGACTTATTTATGCGAAAAGGCGTTTTCTACTGTGGCAAATTTGAAAACGTCAAAAAGAAATAGACTTGAAACTGAAGATGATTTACGTATCGCGCTTAGTCAAATCGAGCCAAGGTGGAATTTATTATGTGAAAACACTCAAGGACAAAGTTCACATTAAAATTTTTGTATTCATATGAATTTACAGCATACGACCGCTGACCAATTTTTTGTCTATTTTTCGATGTAGTGAATTTATCATCGACCAGGCCATGTTTTCGAAATTCGTTTTAGCAATATAACATTGCACTTATGCATGTAAATATATCCAAAAATTCGGAAATTATAACTACTTAAATACGAAAATGTTCGACAAATTCCAAATAGTTACATGACATAACTAAAAATATATATACATTCAAATTCGTGCGCCTGGAAGCTGCACGAGCGATTTAATTTCGCATTACTGAAAGATTTTCGTTTAACTGAACTAAACGCTATTATAATACTTGGATAAACTAATTAAACTATTTAACCCTTGTTCACACATTACGTTTTATAGTTTTGGACTAAAATCACACTGCTCAAACTTCTTGTTGAATACACACAGAAATATATTATGTATCTTTCAAAAGCTGTAGGGTTGTAAGTATTTTGTTTTTTTTTTTTTAAAAAAACTAAGTTTTCATTTCGTTATTATTGTCGTTCATATAATGTGAAATACGACGGTGTTTTTTTTTTCTTTCGCTTACCTTAAAAAAAAAAAAAAAACACTTGTTGTGATGGACACGCACTGCGAGGAAGTAATTTGCTTGTATTCCATGAAATATTGTTATATTTTTTTTTTTTTTTTTTTTTTATGTATAGGTACTGTAAAGGAAAATGTTAAAAACTTTATGTAGATTTGGTCTTAAGTTAGCGCCATTATATTCTGAAAATCAAGGGGGAATAAACGGCTCCAAAATAGCGAGCACACATTTATTATATTATTCTTACGGATATTTTTGCGGGTTTATAAAAATCTTTTACAGTATTTCACAGTGTAGACAACGATACGATTACGGTAAGTATAGTTAATCTTCCGTCTAGGAGTGTACATAAATTCTCGTTGGTTTTTTTTTTTTTAATTGAAATTTAGTTTTTATTACTATAGGTACTGGAATAAATTTTTAATTCTTGCCGCCGCCACAGCTTCCGTATTTTTTTAAACTAATTTCGTAATATTAACATAAAGTGCAATGTTCGTTTGTTTATTTATTTTATTTCCGACTGTATAAGTAGGCAGGTATAATTCGGTTAGCCCGAGAGTGTTCATTCAGATAAGTAGTTCGTCGAGCGGACGAATTTAAGGCATCGCGCTAATGTAAATATAATAATATTGTAAATTGTATTAGTTCTTTTATTTTATTTTATTTTTTTTTCTCTCCTCGGTTGTGTTTAAAAACACGTTACGATTAAATACGACGCAACATTTGTAATATTCTAATACCATTATATTTACGATGCAAGTGACGGAAGATGTTTGACGGACATAATACAAGAAGGCAGGATGGCGTGCGTGTATAAAAACAGCAATGCATTTCAACCGCTAAGGCGGCAAGGGAATGGTTGGACTAGGTTCGGGAAAACACAAAGTGGATTTCCACCGGGAAATGCGGTGCCGGAGGAAAACTAGGAGAATATCGCGCGGACAGAAAGAATAAGGGCCGAGGAGGTGTTTCGTGAGACAGTCGAATCGTGAATATTACCGGCGGTTGGATTGGCGGCAAGACGGGATTTGGGAGACACGAGTAGAAATGTGCAGAATTTAAAAAGAAGTACGTGGTAGCGTAGGCGCAACTAGAGTACAGTACTCGGGAGTACTGCCGGAGCACCTCCGAGCTCCGTTTCAACACTCTCAGTCCTAATAAAATCATACGATTTGTTTTTTCTCGGTTATTTCCAATCCGAAATCAGTCAATACCACTTTTACCCTCCAAATGCAACAACCTCCTCCAATATCGCTAAATAATATAATAATCCCTAATTCGGACGCGGTTAAATATTTAGGATTATACCTTGACAAAAAATCTCAACTGGGCCAAACACATTCACACGACCAAACTAAAACTAAATCGAAGACTCTCTATTCTCCGCAGTACTTTGGGCAAAACCTCAAACCCCATCTAAAATCAAAAATTAACTTGTACAAACTATCAATAAAACCCATTTGGACCTACGGAATTCAGTTATGGGGAGCTGCTAAAAAAACAAACATAAACAAAATTCAAGTAGCCCAATCAAAAACTCTTCGTCTCATAACTAACGCCCCTCCGTACGTCTCTAATGAAACTCTACACTCAGACCTGAACATACCGTATGTCAATGAAGTCGCAAAAAATCACTACTTTAAATGCCATAAAAGACTACAGAATCACTCCAATCCCCTCATTAAAGATCTTTCATCACACTCCCTTCCGGGAGTTAATCAACAAAACAAATTCTCGCCGAAGTGCTGTTGCTGGACAGTTTCTTCAATTTAAGATTTCATCTAAAATTATAATACGGTTACTACATATAAATATTCGTTTGTATTAAATCTTTTTATTATTATAATTCTCAAATATCTCTTAAGCTTATTGTACCATGAGTACAGATTGTTTAATATTTCTTAATTCAAAATAAAAAAAAAATTTCCAATCCGATTTTTTACATGATAAATATATAAACGGTTCGAGACAGTACCCCCTACTATTGGCTATCTGTCGTACGAAACAACGGTTGTAAATAGTTACTACAGATACGGTTTTTATACAAACTTATTAATGGGTGTTTATTTATTGAATAATAGTGATTTGAAATATTTGTTTAACGCGAAAAAAAGGGTATCTGGGGGGCGTGGTGTGGGTCTGCGAGTATTTCAATAATTTCAGCGCCCCCCCCTCCAAATATTCGGGGCCTAGTTGCGCCTATGGTGGTCTTAACCGATCAAAACTGATATTGAAAAAAAAAAAAAAAAAACTATATATATATATATATATATATATTGTATTATTAATGACAGCCCGGAGGTATTCGAGAGAATAATGTTATTACGACGGCACTCGAGAAATATTATAATATTCGAAGTGAATAAATATACCGTTCGGTGCGACGGGAATAACGATTCGAACATTGCTTTTACGCGAAACGAGCAATTTTTATGGTTTTTTTTTTTTTTTTTTTCCCCCCACAATTTCGGTTTTTCCCATTGTTTAATAATACGTAAAATTTATTATTAAGTTTCCGTCATGAATGTAATATTTTTTAACCGTACACGACTCGGCGTTTTCGGTGCCGGTGTATCGTTAGTTTTACACAATGATAAATATGAATTCGCGGTCGCCTTTGACATAATACTCGTGCCGCGGTAATTTATCTAAAACCATCCGCGCAAGTACTTCCTAAGTACTTACGTACAACCTACCCCCGGGGTACATACGCAAATACGTCCCGTGTTTTATTATTTATTTTCTGAAAATTCTCCTCGCCTATTTTGCGTAAAAAAAAAAAAAAAAAAAAATAGATAGGATACTATTTATGGGTAGGCCTAGATGGGAAGTTGGGAAGGTAGGGTGTAGACACGGGCGGATATTAGGGAGAGGGCCGGGAATTTGAGAGGCTCCAAGCCCCCTGGATAGTTATAAATCCTCCACAACATTTACTTGATTTTAAACAATTTCGTATACGGGTGACAATGCCCAAGTCAATTGTTACGATTAACAATTAAGTAAAAAAAAAAAAAAAAAATGGCAAAACTACACGAATTAATGATCGAATTGCTTCCGCATCCACCGTGTTCTCCAGATTTGGCTCCCGGCGACTACTGGCTATTCGCAGATATTAAAAAAAAAAAATGCTCGCCGGTAAGAAATTTCGCTCGAATAGAATCAGTGCAACCGATGTCTGTTTTGAAGCAAAAGATAAATCATTCTACAAGAATGGTGTTGAAATGTTAGAGCGGCGTTGGAATGATTGCGTTGCTCTTGATGGAAATTATGTTGATATAAAAAAATCAATTTTTAATGAAAAAAATCGTGTTTTCTCGTGTTAGACCCCAGGACTTTTAAGCCCATGTGTTACAATCGTCCGTGTTTTTCCGTCATAAATTATCGAGCATTTTAATAGAACCAAACGTGCATAATTTATATGAACAGCAAAAAAAAAATATATGTGAAATTCCGTGATTTGTAATATTTCCATAAAAATCTGAACTAAATTCTGAAATGAAAAATTCCGTCTATACAAATATATCCTAACTACGTTTGGTTTTAGTTTTAAACAATATAATCATACTATTAACTGATGTTTTTTTTTTTATAATTTGTTTATTCCTTCCCAACGCCCCATGGCTAGATCAAAAATACTTTCAGAAAATTTGTTTACAGACATGAAAAAAGTACATACCATAGTGAAACCAAGACATTTTACGCTTCGCTCAGAATCTAAAACTTCATCTAGAAAAATTAGTTTAGATAATATAATTCTTCGTCTATGAAAAAAAATAATATAGCTAATTTCGTTAATTATTTAGATAATATAAAAGATAATTATGTTTTCTTTTTTAGATAATATTCCAGAATGCTGGCGTGTCGACAGTTTTTATATAGAGCCATCCTAAAATTTAGATGTTATACAATTTTTTAGTATTATAACTAGGGTACTGGTATGTTAATGGCCTAAAAATTCGCAAAATATAAAAGAAAAAAAAACTCTTAAAATAATTGCTTCAAGGGTAAAAAAAAAAAAATGTGTAACAAGTATTTGTTTTTGTCTTTTAAATAGTATTTTACGCCATTTGGTGGATAACTAGTTCTTAATCGTTTATTCTGAAATAATGATTTTAAAAATACATTTTACTATTTAATTTTTTTTTTTTTTTTCCCCGTTAAGACCTATCAATAATCACAAATTTACGTTCACTGTATTAAAAAATGTTCTAAAAAATTAAGAATTTCGGTAAAACCATCAGAAAATTGCATTTTAAATTAAATTTGTCAAAATCATGCACAAATGTGCGAAATAAAAATTCCATTAAAATAATCGGTATCGTCCAAAACACGTTTTCTATTCAATGACCAGCATTTTGGAACACCGGTGAAAAATGATGCAATTGCATCAAAATTCTAGCCCCGGTAATAAATATAAAGTTCAAGTGCACATTACTCCAAACGGAGTAAAACACAGTATGTACACCAAAAAGTCTGCAAGACTTTTGTGATCAACGTTGCCAATTATATAAATGTTTTATTTTTATATTGTCCGTAACGATTAATGTCAATAAATTGAATTTCGAAAATAACAATCCGCACACGGCGGCCGTTTACAGGTCGATCGGATTATGCGGATTTTTATCGTACGTTTAGTAACGTCACATTTTTCTGGAACCGCACTTTTGCCGCGCGCATAACTACCGCGTGTAAAAAAAAAAATATAATAACAGTTTGTGTTTTATTTTAATTTTACACAGTCGACAAGTATTACGGTAACGAGCTGAATCTGACCAAAATCACTAGAGCCGACATGGGACCGTATTTGTGTATCGCTTCGAACGGAATACCGCCATCAGTCAGCAAGCGGATCGTTCTCGACGTGGAATGTGAGTATTACTAAAATGCTTAATAAAAAAAAAAAATTAAAATAAAATCGTCGCGCCTGGCAAACAAATCGCGATTCGCGGATAATGTTTTGTTATTGCCGAATTAAAATGCAAAATTTGTATTGTCATTTTTTTTTTATATATATATAAAAACGTATATATTAACTATAGTGGTTTATTAACAGATTTGAATGTAAATGAAAACTTCGAAACATTTGCGTTGAAAATAAAATAAAAAAAATTGTGACCAATGTGTCACAGTATGTGTGTCGTCAAAAATATCTGTTGACCAATAAAAACGGCATTATACGATCCGCGAAACGAATTTCGGAGCGTTTATACGGAAAAAAAAATAGTCTAAAATGCGTTTTGTTATTGCCGAATTAAAATGCAAAATTTGTATTGTTATTTTTTTTTTTATATATATACGAGGTGTGACAATAAAATAACGAGACTTTCTAAATATAACCTAAACTATTTACGTTATCTATAAAACGATTATTGAAATATGATTAGAAAACACTTATCTAAAAGTACTATGAACACTGATGGCATCGATTCATTTTCTTATACGTTAGTAGCCTTGTTATTAGTGCGAGTTCGACTATACTGCCGAAAAATGTTAGATATAAAAATTGAACAACATGTGTTAACATTAAATTTCTTGTTAAATTAAAAAAAAACTGCCGCGGAATCGTTTCGTATGTTATGTGAAGTTTATGGTGAAGAATGTTTATCTCGTGTTTTTGAATGGCACAAACGGTTTTGTAGTGGAAGGGAGGACGTCGAAGACGATGATCGTTCTGGACGTCCTACCACGTCTTCAACAAACGAAAACGTTGAAAAAATCGACAAAATTAATTAATCAATATTATTATAAAGAGGTATTTATTAAATTAAGAGAACGTGTCAGAAAGAAGCGACCAGATCTATGGAAAAATGGCTGGGTTCTTCACCAAGACAATGCTCCAGCTCACAGTGCATTTTCAATTCAACGTTTTTTAACTGAAAAAAAAATTTCTGTACTTCAACATCCCCCGTACTCGCCAGACCTTGCTCCTTGTGACTTCTTCTTATTTCCTTCTTATTTCTTTTCCCATTTTCAAACAGTTGATGACGTAAAAATGAAAACGTCAGAACTTCTAAAAGGGCTGAATGAAAGCAATTGGCAACACTGTTTTCAAGAATGGCAGCGACGTATGCAACAGTGTATCGATGCTGAGGGAAGGTACTTTGAAGGTGATAATCATTAAATTATAACATTTTTAAAATAAATAACTTTTATTCAAAAAGTCTCGTTATTTTATTGTCGCACATCGTATATTCAGTAGAAACAAGACCATATACATGTACCGATGTATCTGTACGCAGTGTAGATACTTTTAGTTAGTTTTTTTTTGTTTCCGATGTTTTCACTCCTTATAGGTACATTATCTATATATAATGTAACAACTGCCATATCCGGCGTGTTGTTTTTTTTTTTTTTTTACAATAAGAGTAAATACCCGTGTTTATAATGTATTTATCGTTATTCACCTAAGAACTCGTACGGAATTAATTTCGGCGGCGAGGAGCACGCGGCTTTCGATTGTTTCTGTAATTAAATGAAACCTACACTACGCTAAAGTTAGTGAGAGGGAGAAAAGTAAATATTATTTTATGCCATGCGATTTAAATATTATAGAAAACGCAGCCAAAACTGCAATATACCGGTATAAAATATTATGCACAAACGATATTTTATTAAAATGATAATTAGCAGCTCTCGAGGCGAAAACTATTTGGTAATATTGTTCTTGAAAAAAAAAAAAAAAAATAATAATAATAAAAAATCACCTTTATATTATAAGAGTGAGGGCGAGCGCCAGTTTCTGTTTATGGGGCAACACCATAAATCGAATATTTCGCACGAGGGTTCCGCCGATTCAAACTTTCCAATCCGGCCATTATATTTGTATTGCTATTAATTTTTTTTTTTTCTTTTCGTAAAGCCGTAAAGAGTTTATCGTGTTTAACCGTATAAACGCGTAGGCTGTAGGGTTTTTAAAATTTAAATTTTCACGGTTTCGTTTTCCTTCTTGTCGTCGCCAATCGAATCGCGCGTGTACGTATACGATTTATACGAGGCAGTCGTGGCGAAATTGGGTGTTTTTTTTTTTTTTTTTTTTTAATACGCATTCGTGTAATCTGAAACGCATACACGTATTATATCGATTTGAACATTTTGAAGACAATACAATCGGCATTTTTTTTTTTTTTTTGAAATATTAGTTATTAAAATAATAAAAAAAAAAAAAAAAATGTAAATTTAATATTTATAATGGTTTTTAAATGTTAAAACGCCGTCGTCTATACAAATTGCATTACGAAACATATAAACGATTTATCATTAAAATGATATTTTCGTTTGTTTTACGCGAACACGTTTTCTCGGTGCGTTGTCAGGGGGGATCCTATGAATATAGGATAGGGGGATCCTATGAAAAAAAAAAAAAAAAAAAAAATCCGAGACGGCAAATGCCGTTGCGAGACCGCGGCCTTCCCGCAGACGATCCGATCCGGCGTAAATATACCGAATTCAATCGATTTAGTAGCCGGCCGCGAATTTTTCGCCAATATCGTATTTCCACGCGGTTATCCGCGAACAATGCGGATATATATTTTTATTATTTTCTCGACGCAATATTATACGGAACATAATAGTAATAATAATAATAATAATAATAATAATAATAATAATAATAATGTACGAATCGACGAGAAATCGGAAGCAATAATATCCAGCGGTGTCTTTGTCGAAGCCTCCCTTCCGCGGGGGGGGGGGGGCGGGGGGGCAGTGGCGGATATTCGCAGTTTTAAAACCGCCCCATTGTGTCTGCGCGTAGAACGAGTGCAAATCCGTTTGCGGAGGCCGGGCCCGGGGATCGTCCCGTTATAACGCCGCCGCCGCCGCCACCCCCCCGACGGAATTCCGTACGACAAAATTTCACTATCGAAATTGCATTGATACAATTTTGCCCCGGACGTGGAATATTATTCGCCGGTTCGACGGGACCGGCGAATAATATGCGGTTACACCCGGGCTAACCGACGCGATCTCGTACGTTTGTCAACGGTTTTAGCGAGTCGAACTTTGCGAATGAAAACAAAAAAAAAAAAATCACGTCCAATATCGCGTCGTCCAGTGGAGGTAACGGGCAAGTTTAATCGACATCGTTATCACGTACAGGCACTGTGGTACGCTAATACTCCGCGGGAACGAAAACGAGAACAAAAAAAAAAACCGTACACCACGTCTAACGTATTCCGAGTAAAAAGAAAAAAAAAAAAAATTTGAAATAAAATCTATAGCTAACGTATTAACGGGAAATCGCTGCCGGACAAATGGAAAAAAATCGATGGAAACTAACAAATAGGTAAATTGTTGTGTCCGAAGATGTATTCGATATTGTGTTGTGTTATTATTGTTTTTTTCCCCCCCCCCCGTTCAGTTTTTATTTTCCGCAACTTTAGATTTGTTCAAATTGAGAATTTAAAAAAAAAATAAATAAATAAATAAAAACAAACCCTCGTTTTTAAAGTTTACCGCCTGTGCAACGTTTCCCAATCAATAAAGTAGTGTAAAACTTTGCGAACGTTTTTTTTTTTTTTACTCTACCGTAAAATGATTTCCAAAAGAAAAAGGAACCACGTCGTTGTGATATTATAATTTCGTCGTTTCACCTGAAATCTCGGTCGCCCACTCGTATATTCGTTTTGCAGGTGTGTTCGGAATCCGAACTTCCGATCGTGTTGGAATAAAAAATATCCCATTTCTACGGAAAGTCCCGTAGGGTTTATCCGGCCCGAGATGTCCGTGTCCACCGGGTCACCTATTGGCCAGGGGCGTAGGCCAGCATTCGTTTTCTGGATAGGTTCGAAAGAAAAAAAAAAAAAAACAGAATAAAAACCTCAATAAATATACAAATGATCAATTGAATCAATTGAACGGTCATTTTTTATACAACGCACATAATATATTATATATTGTTCGAGTCGTACTGGGCGACTATTAGTTTTTTTTTTATATAATTTCGCTCATTTAGATTTAACGGGAAATAATTTGTCTGTTTAGACCAATCGGACAACTGTTTTGTCTATCCAGAGAAGTTAAGTAGATAGAATTTTTTTTTTTATCTAGAAAAAATTGTCCGGACAACACTAGTTACCGTCGTGCGACTGTTAATATATTTTATTCGCTTTTTTTCGTCTCGTGATTTATCGGGAATATTATATTTTCATTAGATTTTACATTATGCCGGCGATCATAATTCGAATGGCGGATTTAATCCGGTGGAACGGAGCAAATCCGGATTGACTCGAGTCGGTTATTTAGCCGAAAATGTGCGGGTTCGCTTCATTTACTAAAATCCGTTTACATAATAAAATTAACATGAACACAGCTCGGTTATTATTATTAATTTTTCTAGTTTCACTTTAACTTGAACCAGTTAAAATATAAGAATCGGTAAACTTGCCCGGACTTTGACGAACACCACTGGTGTAACGTGACGCGCTCGGCGATCGTAAGTCACGCGAACGCCGGACGGGTGTCCGCGACGGCGAAAATTATAATATTACACCAACTCCGATCCGTATATAATATAAATTACTGTCGTTATTATTATTAATAATTTTAC
The DNA here is from genome assembly GCA_956483605.1 of Tuberolachnus salignus. Lineage (NCBI taxonomy): Eukaryota > Metazoa > Arthropoda > Insecta > Hemiptera > Aphididae > Tuberolachnus > Tuberolachnus salignus. Next base: position 11,922,445 of record OY101436.1, read on the forward strand.
GTGTTCGGCTAAAGCCCGTCCATCAGTAAAAAAACAACAAAAAAAAAACAAACCCCGTCGACACGGGAGTGTTGTTGTTGTACGGGCACCGGCGAAAGAAAGTTTATTACCGATTGATAACGGCACGCGCGCACTCGACGGGACGGTTTAATTTCGGCGTTACGTTTTGGTTAGGATCGGTTTGGTTTGGTCAACAGTAATTTCCGACGCACGTCTACTGTCGGTTAAAATGGCCACAAAAAAAAAAAAAAAAAAAACGTTTTGATTCGGATCGAAGCCCCCCTTTTTTTATATACGATGTGTGACAATAAAAGTTGTTTATTTTAAAAATGTTATAATTTAATGATTATCACCTTCAAAGTACCTTCCCTCAGCATCAATACACTGTTGCATACGTCGCTGCCATTCTTGAAAAACAGTGTTGCCAATTGCTTTCATTCAGCCCTTTTAGAAGTTCTGCCGTTTTCATTTTTACGTCATCAACTGTTTGAAAATGGGAAAAGAAATAAGAAGAAGTCACAAGGAGCAAGGTCTGGCGAGTACAGGGGATGTTGAAGTACAGAAATTTTTTTTTCCGTTAAAAAACGTTGAATTGAAAATGCACTGTGAGCTGGAGCATTGTCTTGGTGAAGAACCCAGCCATTTTTCCATAGATCTGGTCGCTTCTTTCTGACACGTTCTCTTAATTTAATTAATACCTCTTTATAATAATATTGATTAATTAATTTTGTCGATTTTTTCAACGTTTTCGTTTGTTGAAGACGTGGTAGGACGTCCAGAACGATCATCGTCTTCGACGTCCTCCCTTCCACTACAAAACTTATTTTATTGTCACACCTCGTATATATATACGACGAAAATCGTAATTAAGAAATTTTGCGCGGACAACAAAACAAAAAAACCGTTTTGACTTTATAGAAATTCACCTAAAACAGTTCGAGACGGAAAGAAAACGGACAACTCTATGGAAATTAATCATTTTTTTTTTTTTTTTTTTTTGTAGTTACAAGCGAATACAATTTTTCAATTTTAAATAATCATTTAACTCATGTCAGGTGGCACTGCTGGGAGCCTTCCTACTCTTTATATAAATGTCATTGTTAAAATAGCTCCCACACTTACTCATTATACTTTGTGTGTATAGATTGTAAATATATTATATTTTAAATAAAAAAAAAAAAAAAATAATCATTTCTTATCGAATTTCGGTGCCGCGATCGTTTTTCTGTTATCAATTGATTGATTGGTCGTCGGCTACGGATATTTAAATTAAATAATTTTCCGATTTTCCAACCGACAACAGTGGCCCGCCCGCGCGCACGGTTTTCTCGTACATTCATCACCTAACTAACCGTTTTTTTTTTTTTTTTTTATTTCTGTTTTTATTTTTTTTTCGCTTATTGTCTTCGACGTGCGTGCCCACGCGAGACGGTTTTAATAGTTTTTACAAAACGTTGACGACGGATAAGCATTGACACTTGTTTTTAATTCGTTGTCGCGTTTCTCCGGCAGTTGACATAACGAAATTTCATCGTTTCCGAGTTTGATTTGTTTTTTTAACGATTATAATATTATGAGCAATACGAATCATTTGCGGCGCAAACCCCGTCAAAACCACTACAAACGGTGGTGCGTTTCGACAGTTTAGCTAAAAATCAAAAAAAAATAAAAAAAAAATAGCAATAAAATAGTAGTAATTAATGGCGATCGATTTCAAAAATCGTTCTCGGCCAATAGCAAGCCACGACCGTTTTTTTTTTACCGCTTATGTACAGGGCGATTCACGGAAATTCGACAATTGCAATAACTACTGTTCAATATTTCAAGTATGGTTTTTTTTTTTTTTACGTCTAACAGCTACTAAAAACCGCTGTGGTTTTTATTTTTCATATTTTATTTCGACCAAACATAGAAATATTTATATCTCGTTAAAATTATTATTTTTTTTTGTTTTTAAATTTAAGATAGAAATTTTGTAATTCTGTTTCGAGACTAAATTTCTGTGTTAATCATGTTTTATTAACGACACATTGTTATTATTATTTGTCAGATTTTATTTTTTCGATTTTTACGAAAATATTACAGTAATAGATGCCGCAAATAAGTAGTATACTGTACAGAATTGATATTGTTTTCGTAAACTTCGAAAAACTATTGTAGAATAATCGACGACTTTCCATTAGTAAACATTTGAACAGCAAAATGTTGTGTCGAAACAAAATTATTAAATCGCTCTATGGGATTTTGTTGAAAATTCTTAGTTTTAGTTTAAATTGCGGAGGGGGGGAGAGGGGAAAGTATATTAGAATCATAGCGCGCGAAAGCATAGGGCAAATACTATAAAACCTTATTATAGCTTTATATTATTTATTGCGATAAAAAAAAAAAAAAAAATTATATTGTACAAAACAAGAGTCGGATCTCGCATTTGTCTGATCGCCGTAAACCGCGTTGTATATACACACGTGGATGCACGTAGAAATGGATTTTCAAACGAAGACCTAACTAAACCTAACCTAACCTAACCGTTATAGCTTTATATTATTTATTGCGATAAAAAAACAGAAAAAAAAAATTATATTGTACAGACCCCTCGGTACGTCTCTAATGAAACTCTACACTCAGACCTGAACATACCGTATGTCAATGAAGTCGCAAAAAATCACTACTTTAAATTCCATAAAAGACTACAGAATCACTCCAATCCCCTCATTAAAGATCTTTCATCACACTCCCTTCCGGGAGTTAATCAACAAAACAAATTCTCGCCGAAGTGCTGTTGCTGGACAGTTTCTTCAATTCAAGATTTCATCTAAAATTATAATACGGTTACTACATATAAATATTCGTTTGTATTAAATCATTTTATTATTATAATTCTCAAATATCTCTTAAGCTCATTGTACCATGAGTACAGATTGTTTAATATTTCTTAATTCAAAATAAAATAAAATTATATTGTACAGAACAAGAGCATTTGAAGGATCGCCATAAACCGCGTTGTATATACACGTGCATGCACGTAGAAACGGATCTTCAAACGAATCTGACCAATTTGGAAATTATACCGTAGTAAATTTTTGGTTTTGTACAAATCGATTACGCACGTGAGATAGACGGTAAATCGTGAACAGTTGTCGTTATTCGATTTAAATTATTATTATTACTGTCGCCGGGATATTTTATAAAGAAAAAACCGTACAAATATACCGACGGTCGCGTGCGTAACGTCGAATAGTGTCACGAAATCAGACGGTCGTCCTAAAACCAATAGACTTTGGCGTTTAAAACCGTCTCAACGCCTTCGGTTATTTATTTTGAAATGGGTTATCGATGTTTAAAATTGAAAAACGTTATACTTTTTTAAGAAATAAAACACGGGTTTTTTTTGTGAAATAATAACTAAAAAATGAAATAAAACAACGGAATAACAAAAGACGGCTTGCGATGCGTGCGATGCTCGGTGGTAAACGCAAAATGACGATAAAACTTTTGATTAACGTCGACGGTAATATTTTACACGGGTACATTTTTGTATGTACACGACGACGAATAATAATAATAATATTGATGTCTGATTTAATCTCGAGAATTTTTACGAAATAAATAATTCGTGGACGATTTTAGATTTTTAACGTTTTTTTATCTCGGCAAACGAGTTTTCGAACAGAAAATATCGTTCTGCGTTAAAAACTTGATAGGAAAACATTCTTGTAGCGTTTATAGTTGGTTTTTTTTTTTATGATTTTGCTCGTAGTTTTCCTAAATGCGTGTAAAAACCGGGGTGGAACGGATTCCGTTTTTATTTTTGAAATTCAGTTAAAAATAATTTTATCTTTTACGTATACCAAGTGCAGTAATGGAATATACTCGTAACAAATACAAATATAAACACGTTGGTTACAAACAATCCATCGCGGGGACGCAAAAATCGAATCGAACATCAATTTATTATTAAGAAAACACCGGCCGCATCCGGTGTAATTTTTTCATCATTGGAGCGTGTTTTTTTTTTTTTTTTTTTATTAGCGGGGGTGCTATGGGAATTGTGTTTGGGAACCACCGATCTAAATGGTCGGGCTATAGTCCGAAAAAACTGAATAGAAATAGGCAAATTATACCGTAGCGTTTCACATCCGCAAAATGTTTTATCGATCAACATCGATTCTACGATTGATTCCTCGATCAGCGGATTTGTCGTTTTTGGAAATTCGTTGAACCGTCAAAAAAAAAAAAACAATATTGAAACGTAATCAAATTGTCGTGCAGGCGCAATTGCAATGAGGTGTGTTTTTTTGTTTTTTGTTTTTGTTTTATATTAATTTGTTTGCACAATTTCCACAACGAAGCGCGGGGATTAAAAAAAAAAAAAAAAATGATACAAGATTTACGATTAATGATTTATTAGCGGCGTTCCGCATTATCTATAGAACTCAAGTAGATCAAAATATAAATATTAATATTTTAATATCCCGTCTAGATAATGTACATCACAGTATATTTTTGTATTTTTACCTCGTCTAGTGAAACAAAACATTTATCCGATTATCTAGATCAGTGGTTCTCAACTTTTTTGGATTCATGTCACCCTCATCTACCAGAACCCAACACTACGTCTCCCTAACATCAAAATAATAATAATATAAAATATAAGCCCTATAAAAAATACAGTACGCAGAAAAATAATATCTACACATTTTATTTTTGCTTTACTGTTAAATAAACATTGAAATTTTAAATTTGAAAAAAAAATAATTAAGATTATTGATAATTTATAATAATTGAATAAACTATGAAATTTAAAAATTAATGAGAAGTTTGACTCTGATGATTTTTACATAGTTGTGGAATTCAATAATACGATTTTTTTCAAAAAAATGTCCATATTTTTAAACTTTTTCCAAGATTTTCTTGTCACCACCTACAAAATACCATTGAAAAGGTACCATTTTCTTGTCACCCCGGTTGAGAACCACTGATCTAGATGATTAATTTTGATTTTTTTTTTTTTTTTGATTTTTCCATTGATCTATAACGGCTATAACCTATACACGTATTAATACTTGTACGAATTTTACTATTTTTATCAAACAATCGTGACGATAATCAGCGTTTGTAACTATTACTTTATTATTTCCTATATGTTCCCATATTATTTTTCAATTTAAATACTAAAAACGTCAACCCTGGCGACATTAAACAATCGATGTCAAGTATAACAAACATAATATTCACGTATCGTTTAAAAAAAAAAAAAAACTATTTGGTTATACAAAGCAAACAAATTTACAATAATTTTTCGGCTAACATATTGATGCGATGTTATGTTTCTTTTTAATTTGTAATGTTCAATAAATGAATTCCGATTGCTATACGGGACATAAAGCACAATTCATAATCCAATAATATATATTTATAGAAAAAAAAAAAAAAAAAATATTAATTTTACAATTTCACGGGTTACGTATTTCGAGCATTTGAAAACGTTAAAACTAAAAACCGCCCGTGTTTTTTTTTTTTTTTATCTAGATAAACGGGGTTATCTTGTCCGGATAAAATATCAACACACGATCCGTTGTGTTATATTTAGATAATTTTAACATTAGCTATGCGCAACAACAACGCAGTGGTGAGTTTTTATCGTTTTTTTTTTTTTTTTTTTACCGATATTAAATTGCGGCGCGTGAAAATATCGTATTAAATTTTTGTCGGAAAATCGAACGTTGTCCCGCGCACAAGTTGCACGAACAACGATAATTGCACCGCGTCTAGGCCACACCTATAATTTATTTACTACCGATTGTTTCCGGCGTAAACGCAACACTGGCGAACGGCGGAAAATTATTAGTCATCACAATGGGTCACGTGAAAACTTTCTGGTTCGCGCCCGTTATTTCGAAAGTTTCCGAAATTGATTTTATACGGGTATCAAAAGAAACGTCGGCGTCGATTTACCGAGCGGAGAACGGAGAATTACGCCCGCCGCATTCGAATAAACATCGTAGCCGGCGGCGGCGGCGGCGGCGGCGGCGGGTCGGTATTCCGGCGCGGACACTTACGAAGTATATATAATTAATTATTGTTTTTAATTACCCCCCGTGAATAAAACACGCGTCGCACGACTAAAAAAAAAGAAAAAAAAAAAAAAAAAAAACGTTGCGCGCACCGTAACGATCCGTTTGCCATTTAACAAACCGACTTTGTGTGTATATATCGGCCGATTCAATGTCGTATGAAAGATCAATTTCAAATTGTCCGGGGTCGATCGCCTCCACCCTGCCCGGCCCCCGGATTTGTATTTATGCGTATCGGTCTTATGCGATAAACGAAACTTTTGGTACTTTTCGTATTTTTAAACGGAAATATATAAAAATTGACCGTTTTACTAGTTATGAGTACACCATGGTGGGAATATGTTCGGTTCGTTTCAACCATCCAAATACCTTCACGATTGCCGTAAAACTATTAAAAAAAATTCGTTTGAACTATACGTAGGACGTTTTTTTTTTTTTTTTTTTCATTACCCATAATTTTTATATCGACAATTGAAAGGTATAGCGAAAGAACGGTCAAAACAAGACCGTGTTTTAGGGAAAGAAATGGAGGTGATTTTATGTACTCTGTGTTCCGATAATCAACGACTGCGACGATATTTGGACTTGAAACCGTTGAGCGGAAAGTAACGATCCATTTGCCATTTAACAAACCGACTTTGTGTATATATCGTCGAATTCAATGTCGTATGGAAGATCAATTTTAAATCATCCATGGGGTAAAATGCAATTGCACAATTGCCGTAAAACTATTAAAAAAAATTCGTTTGAACTATACATAGGACGGTTTTATTATTTTTTATAATTTTTATTACTCGTATATTTATATCGACAATTGAAAGGTACAGCGAAAGAACGGTCGATACAAGAGCGTGTTTTTAGGGAAGGAAATTGAGGTGATTTTATGTATTTTGTGTTCCGATAATCATGGACTGTGACGATCTTTGGGCGAGCGATAGAGAAACAATACTATGTTTCCCCCCCCACATCTAGAAGAATGATTAAAAACGCCACTGGAAATATCTAGATAATGATGAGAGATAATTTATAGAATAACTATCTAGACGTAGATAAAAGATTTATGACGATTTAATTATCTTGACAAAGATAATAAATAATAAACCAATTTATATCTAGATAAAAAAAAATCATTGCCTATTTTAACGATAAAACTAAATGCTTAAAGTATACTAGATAGATGGGTACACGTCTATAATTCGAAAAGCTTGTATTATATTTAGTATAATTGTAATATTATACCGATTTATTTAATCGATTCAAATGCAATTCTTGTCGGGGATGAAATCGTGTTTTGTGTAAAGTACAAAACCCAATAGACACGCGAATCCATCAGTAACAACAATGCGTCGTAATGTCAAAATCTAACGGAATGCGCAATTTGTAAACGACAAATGCACTATTTGTTTGTACTCCGTACGGTTTTTTTGTTTATTATTATTTATTTTTATTTTTTCCTCCTGTTGTTAGAGTTTAGTTTATAGAGTGCACGTCAAATATGATCTTTATCGTTTTTGATAGGGTTCGAGCCCGCGGGGACTTGAAATTACGCGGGTACAGTGGCCTACGTTATAATACATAACCTATAATAATAATAATAATACCCGTGGCGGTTTTATTTTTGATTATATTCATCGAAAAGTTTAGGTATACCGTGTACCCGGTTACCACTGACCACTTTGCGAAATTGCCGCGGTATTTTTTCCCGGCCGTTGACATTTATAGCCGCTCGTAAAACGCGTCTATAATATACTGAAGAATTATTAATATTATTTCGATAGACAATAAAAACGGACGCCTCGGCTATTATTTTATTAAAATTGTACAGTTTGCGTTATACACCGCGCGCTATATTGTGTACCGTTTGTTCTCGCCCGGACGAGTACCGACGTTACCGATTCCCACTGTTTAGGAGGTATCTTAACAAAACCGACCGCATTTTCATTTCCGGGTTCCTCTTCTCCCACTCGCAATATCTAAAACTACTATTATACCCTCAGACATATTTCACTTCTTGTCATTCGTGACATAATTCACTTGTCTTATCGACTCGCCGTCGAAACAAATGTGCCTAATGTGCCTACCATCTACGCTATACTCTCCAGTTTATTCCACTTTTCTATCGGCGATAGGGTTCTCGTATTCCTCTCAATCATTCCGTCTGCCGACCAATATTCTGTAGCGTACACCGTTGCCGGTATTATGGAATTAATCTTTCTTCGCCTTGTATATTCCTAAACAAACACAGCCGCTATTTTTTTTTTTTTTTTTTTATTATACACAATTTGTAAGTGTTGTTTTACAATAAGTGCATGTGACGGAGGAAACATGGCTTGAGAGACTGGAGATAAGAACCCGCCCATTGGAGGCATTCAAGGTCAGGATTTTAGGCTAAGGTTTTAGTGTGCTAGCAAGAGAGAGTGGTATTACAAATTATGGGAAGGTAGAGGTATATACAATTTTAGATTAGAAGGTCACGATACCAGGTGCGTTTAAGACGCCTTCTGGGGTCACCAGGAATAGCGTTGGAGGATAGCTCAGAAATCAAGGGATTACGATGACTGTGGAATTTAGAGTGTGTGCGTTTGTAGAAATTTTTTGCGACGTTTTGGACTGTTGGGACGGCTAGGTCTCTATGTAGAGTGTCGTTAGATACATAATACTTGGGAGCTTTGGTTATTTGGCGGAGACACTTTGATTGGAAGATTTGAATTTTGTTTAAGTTGGAGCCGCTATTTAAGAACAAAATATTAATTCAACCAAAACGTTTTCAGTTTCTCCGTCGTTGGTGGTGCCGAACCAGTTGGTCGGCGCTCCGTTGGGCACGGACGTCACCATCGACTGTTTGATCGAGGCCTATCCCAGGCCCATAAGCTATTGGGTGTTCCATGAACCCCGGACGATGTTGTTTCCGGGGTCGAAACACAATCTAATCGTCACCGAAAACGGATACAAGTCGCACATGAAGCTGACCATCACTTCTCTGAGTCCCAAGGATTACGGGAGTTACAAGTGCGTGACGAAAAACTCATTGGGCGAGTCCGAAGGATCCATGAGGATATACGGTAAGTGTTTGAATTTTGACGAACGATCACCTCGCCGTTGGTTTCGCTTTGAAATCGAATTTTCGTTTAAGATTCAGAAAACGTATAAATGTGTGTACATAGACCTTTTTTTTAAATAAATTCTTGCCTTATCGCTTTATGCAGTGGCCGATTTAACGGTCGTTTAGTCAGCAGACGTCGACGGGGCACCTCGCCTAAATTGTATAGTTGATTTTTTTTTTTTTTTTTAATTTTTACCACTAAAAAAAAAAATAAGTACGATGCATTTTGTATAGATTTTTCGACTTTATTCGAATCCTTAAATCCACTACTGGCCATGTGACTGAAATATTTAAAACTATGCGCTCGTTTTAAATAGATTTTTATTCGAAAATATACGTTACTATTATATGGATAATATTTAGTTGTATACGGTACCGTTTAAATTCAATTTCAATAAGAAAAAAAATGTAATAAAAAAAAAAGGTCACGGAAAAAAATATTGTTCTACCGCAGTAGAACTTGATCTACAAACGACTGGAAATAGGGAAAAAAACAGACACGGTGTTTTTGAAGTTATAGTATAATAAAAAAAAAAAAAAAAAAAAAATCAGTGACATTCCTATATTATATTCTTACAAAGAGCGCTTAAATTTTTCTACATCGGGCTCAAAGAAAATAAAGTCTATACAATATACTATTGTATATTGTGTACATGTACACATCGGATACAATCCGAGAGTTTATAATATAAGTTCTAATAAATCCCGCATATGCATTTGAATACCGGGGAACGTATATAAATAATTGTAAAATATAGTTTCGGGACGGGATCGTATATCACATTGAGGTTTAAACGTTAAATCCTTTTACATAGTAAATAGTATTAAAATAGAAACGTTTAGCATACAATTTCGGAATCGTGCTCACTAATAATAATATGCGACCGTGAATAAATAGTAGGCCGTGAAAGTAATCGTGCGGACTCGAAACATCAAATTGTGATACGAATGAACATAAAAAAAAAAAAAAATATATATATATATATATATATAAAAACAGACGACATATTTCCCACTGCACGAGGGCCACTGTTGCAGGTGAAAAGTTTAGAACAAATACAACACGGGACAATTTTAATGCAATTGTATGTTCGTACGCGACAATAAACCGACGCAAACCGAAAACGATCCGAGCGGCATTCGGTTTGATAAATTTAAATTGAAAAATATTTAAAGTCTCGTAATTCGCATTATTTCTTTCCTTTGGTATTGGATGTGGGACCCGCACTTGCGAGTGATCCGAGTACATCGGATGTCGGACGTCCTTTATTACCAGTCGGAGTCGGTTAATCGTCCGGTCTAGGTTAATCACGAAAAAAATTGAGAGACTGGTGTGTGTTTTTTAGATATCCTGTAATCAGGCTGTCACGCCTCGTCGAGCACAACCTGCGCCTATTTCGCGTGTGACGATATTCCGCGCCGGACGAATACGATAATGGGTAGAAAAAAAAAAAAAAAAAACGTGAAATGCGTTTTTTCCATTAAAGGCAATCGATATAACAGAATGGTTTAAAATTGTTTTTTTTTTTTTTTTTTTTTTTTTTAAATTATTTCATTTATTGTCATAGTAAAATTACAACTATAGGACAATACACCAAAAAGGACGAAAAAAAAAAAACACGATTCGTTTAAAACCCGTGTTTTGTTCGTTCTTTTTATTTATGTTGATGTAGCAGCGCGTTACCGTGGCAACAATGAAAAAACACGACTAAACACAACTTCGCTCAGAATCGTTTTCCTTTTGCGATTTACCGCTGAATTAAATACATATCTATAGAGACTATATTCTCAACTTTCCGCCTACAACAGTGAAGCGCGAGGTGTAAGTATCCGCGAAGCATCGTCTTTTTTTATTTATTTATTTTTTTTTTTTTTATTCGAGATTTCGTAAACATTTCGGGCAACGGTCCTATTAGCAGTCGGACTTGATGGTAAATCCATCTTTATTGCCAATAGCACGAATCACAATACACCGGAGGTGAAAAGAAAACCGAAAATTGCATGCATTAGAACGAGAAAAATTTTGTTTCTTATTTTCGTAAAAAAAGAAGAAAAAAAAATACGACGTTTGGATTTTGGTTAAACCGTTTACTTTTTATTATTGCACACAAGGCACGAGTTCAATACAAATAATTTAATATTAATAATAATCGGTGTGCATAACTCGTCGTCCGATCCGTTCTTATATCATTCCCTATTATTAATTCTGCCTCTACCGTATTCGAACGCGCCAAAGTGACTAATTTTCGTTAATTTTTTTAACTAAAATTTCAAACAACACTAAACGAACGTGTTTCGAGGTTTTCGGCGATTAAACGAGATCGTAACGAATGCTGATCCGTCAATAGTGTCTGGGTTCGCGTGTACATTTCGGCATTGATCGGATAGAATGAAAAAAAAAACAAAAAAAAAAAACAAAACAAAACAGTTTAGCCGCAAAATAATATTATTATCGTAAACACGACGCTGTATTACAGGTAAACACTCGTAAATTATTACAATACCGGATATTTCTATTTTATTATCGACGGTCGTCCGTACGCCGGATAGCCCGGCCCGCTTTTTATTCGAGTAATTTACAAAGGCAATTCGACGATTTCCGTAAACTTTATTGACGCGTGATCCGAATTTTATCGTCGTTAATATCGTTTGTATAACTTGAAATTGAAAAGGGCCTATATATATATACGGGGATATATCCGTGATCTGAATTTGATTATTTTGTTTCTCGAGTTTTATTCATAGTGTATATTCTATAGATATATAAATATACACGCACACGAGACGATACGATTGAATTATCCGCGGTTTAAAGTTTATCACTTCCGCAATATGTTTATAATTTTTTTTTTTTTCTCTCGGTGTATAGGTTATATATATATAGGGTGCGGCAGAGCCAACCGACGAGTTTAATGTGGTCATTAGATAAGATAAGAGCAGGCGTTAATAAGTGGTAAATTTCGAATTGTACGGTAATGACGTTTTTATTCGTAATCATGATCCGGACAGGTGGTTTCGTCGTGCGTGCGTATTACGAAAATAATCATTCTGCGATCGTTACACAAAGGGCTTTTCGTATACAATTTGGCATTCAACGTGCTGAATCTGTTCTTTCTGCTAACACTATCAAATTGTGGATACGGCATTTTGAAGAAACTGGAAGTACCCTCCTAAGTACACTTGGACACGGAGCACCCGGAATGTTAAGAACCCCCCCGAAAATGTGCAGTTGGTTAGAGAGGAGTCAATTGAGCAGTCACCAAGACGCTGTAGCTTTGGGAATCTTAGACCGTTCTTCGAGGAGAATTCTTCACGAAGGTTTATCATTTCATCCCTAAAAATTAATGCTTGTCCAAGAGTGAAATGTTACTGACTACAGCAACCGTAAAAATCTCTGTCAGCAAATTTTTCTGCAAATTCCTCCAACTTTTTTTCTGTAGCGATGAGGCCCATTTTCATCGTTCTGGAATTGTAAATAAACATAATTTTCGATACTGGGCTACAAATAACCCGCGGCAGCTCCATGAAAGACCACTCTGCGTAGAAGTCGAGGCCATACCAGTCGAAATGTACCGAAAACCATACGAGAGCTTCAGAGATCGTTTACAACAGTGTATATCAATGCCGACGGCCGCCATCTTGGAGATATAATTTTCAAAAAATAATTTTTTAAAAATGGGATTGAATACTGATTTAAATAAAGAAAAACCTTTTCTCTAAGTTTTACTGTTCGTTATTATATAGCCCATCGAAATTCGTCAGTCGGCTCTGCCGCACCCTGCATATACGGGTACGGTGGAAATTAGTAATATTCTTCTTGATATATATTCTTATTTCATTGCGGCCATATCTCCCGAACAACAATATCCGTTACTAGGTTTCTTAATACTCGCAGGGGCTCCCGCTGCCCCCCCCCCGCGGGCGCTTTTCTGGAATGATGACTTTCGTGAATCGGACCGTCGTTAATGCGTTTTATCTCCGCCGTACAGCCCGAGTCTGTCCCGATGGGCGTTATTATAACAAATCAAAAAAAAAAAAATTAAAAAAACACTATTCATTAAAAATCATTATTGTTCGGGTGTTATTGAAATGGTGTTCGAATCGCGCGTATTGTCGTACGTAATTTATGAATATTAATCGTTTACGCCACGCCGGCGGCCCCCCTGAAGATTTCCGCGCGATTCGAAAGACCCCGAGCAATTTTCAAAAGGCCGTCTACATGACAATTGGATAGGTGGTGCCGTCACGGTTCAATTCACAGCCGGTGTCGAATCGTAAATCGAAAATTAACATCGCCCGTTTTTGTCTGCCGATCCGTTTTAATACGCGAAATGCGATTATATTTCGATATATACGCAGGCGAAATCCCGATATCGTTTCTATTGTTGTCTACACTATCGTTTTTAAGTCGGACTCCGTTGATTCTACGTTCGTTTACGGTATTTATATAATCCGACTTTAAACAGTAGACGCCGTCGATTCTACGCATTAATATTTCGGATTTTTTATTTTTATCTGCAATCGACATTCGACCGGAAACCTTACTTCCATTGCCATCGAGTTTCTGGTTTCTTGCGACTAGATTCCTCTGGATGATGCATTCGGGAGACCAAGTAATAATTTTCGTTTTATTCTTGACCCTTCTTCATAATTGGGGAATGGGGAAATAGAATATTTTCTTGTAATTCAGAGATAAGTAACCGTAGACAAATCGTCACCAGTCAAATCTCCGTTCAAAACGCGGCTGTTGGTTTTGTGGTTGCTATACACCGACAGTGGTCGAGACATCCATCGAACCGACCGGTGTGCGACGGACGGATATAATGGCCACAAAAGCGCATTAAATTTAAAAAAAAAAGTTTTTTTTTTTTTTTTCTTTAATGGTCGATCGAAACTCGATAGTATACCTATATCGGTAACGGATTTATGGGCCTATTCATTATGTGCGTCTTATCACACGGTGGGTAATGACAAAATAAGTTAAATTACTAAATTGCAAACAAATATAAATTACTGATAGTGATTATTGTGGTATATACGAGGTATGTTCAAAATGTACCAAGATTTCATTTTTAATAATTACAAAAAATAAGTTACATATTACTTAAAAATATCTCGTTCGAAGTACTCTCCTCCGGACGATATGCAGTGATCCCGGCGATCTTGCCATTTTTCAAAAAACCTTTTGGAACTGTTCCAAAGTTGTAGCTACGAGTTCTGTGGCCGCGTTCGCTATAATTTCCTCTACATCGTTGTCATTTAAGCGCAGAGTTTAGACTCGGGAATAGAGAAAAAATCACACGGGGCCTGATCAGGAGAATAGGAAGAGTCTGCGGGGGGACGACGGCGATTTTATTATCAGCCGAAAATTCACGAATCGACAGCGGTAAATGTGCCGGTGCATTGTCTTGGTGAACAATCGCCGAACGAATTTGGCAGCGCGACCCTTCTCATCCGAACATTTTCCTATAAAATTGCACGACAAGACTCAATTGAAATTCGCTTTTTTAACACGCGAAGGGTTAATCGGCGGCTATTTCGCATTTTTTCCCCGCAAATTGTCGCCAGACCATCGGTTCTGGATAACGTCGACGGTCTCCCGGAACGTGGATCGTCTTCAGTTGACCTAACCGACTGTCCTTAAAACGTTTCGAAACACTCGAAAGTCACGAAACCACTTAATGAATCATCGCCAAAAGCGATTTTAATCGTTTCTCGTTCGCATCATTTTTACCGAGTTTCAAGCAATACTTTATGCGCACGCAGTGTTCGTTAGTTTCGGACACGTCGAAAACGACCAACGCAAAAAACTGACTGGATTTAACCACAAGTAATATTAAACTGAGATAAGTTAGCGACTTCGGGTTTTGTATGAAATATCCACTTATTCGCTGGGAATACATCTATTTACATTTTGAAACGTTATCGTGTGTAGATTAGCCGTAATAAAATTCGTCCTGGCACTTTTTGAACAGACCTCGTACAATATGATCTAAGCAGTTTTGAACATTATTTAGATAGATTTACCTAGATGCATGTATCTAAAATCATTTATCTAGATCAATTTTGTAGGTACCCATCGTTTTTTTTTCTCGAAAAATAGAATGCGAAAGTAGATAAACTTAGTTTCACCTATCCTCGTGGTAGAAATTCACGAATATACGGGTTGTTTTCGGGCATGCGATAGTGAATTTAATCGTGTAAATATTATAATGATATTTTTTTTAAACATTTCATTAATTTTATCAATGTTGATTTTGTAAAAATATAATAAAAAATAAACAAATTGATAAATTATTACAAATCAAATGTGAATATATTTTTTTTTTAGTCAGATAGTGTAATATCTTACATTTGTAAATGGACTAACCGGACGATCGGGATTTAAAAACGGATTATTGTGGATAATTTATGAACGATTCCGAATGCATTGACGTACATGCGGAAGTAAAGGGAGAGACATCTCCCTCGGGAGGACTAAAATAAAAAAATAAAAACCAGTGTTACAATAAGCATGACGAATAATTTTACAAACGCGGTAGTATTTGTCAGTTATAACGGAACGGTCGGGGTCGGTTATATTTATCGCGACGAAGCGTCGGTAAGAATCTAAAATTAGTATCATTTTTTTTTTTTTTTTTTTTTTTGCAGAAATAACAAGACCATTTTCAAATCCGAAAAGTACGTCGGGATTGTTGAACGGATCGGCGGCTTCAAACATAGGTAAGCCTACAACAACGACAGTAGTTTATTATTTTTTAATTTCCATTTGCGTCGATATTTTTTTTTTTTTTTTTCTATCAGTAGGTGTACGGCTGAAACTATACCATAATGTATAATACGTATTGACGCATCGTATGAATATTGCAATGCGCGCAAAAAAAAAAAAAATAATAATAATAAATAAAAACCTTCAAACGTTTAAATAATATCCGGTTTTTTTTTTTTTTATATTTTTATTAACCCAGAAGTCTGGACGTTTCGAATGTTGCTCGCATTTTACGGATAAACAACCGTTCCGACGTTAACGATATCTGTTTGTCAATAATAAATATAAAAAAAAAAAAAAATCAAACTAAATATTTGACTATGTGTTTTTCAATACATACACTGAAACGTCGAGTAGATTATTTTTATATTCTATTTCACATCGACTATCGGATTCTTATTACTTTCTTGTATACAGTTTTTTTACATTCGATTAGGAATCGTCCTCGGAAAACCTGTGGACAAATTATCTAACACGTTCATAAAATATTCTTCGTCGGTTTCAGAATTGTTTTATGGTCGCCTAGTATACGCGGAAAATGCTATTCGTTTTGTTAAGATTCGTTTACTCGGAAAACATTTGTCTTTTGGTTAGTGCGAATGTAGTCGGAAATGTTCGCGTCGTAACATTAATAAATATGCGGATTTTTCGGCCGGTGGTTTTTTTTTTTTTTAGAAAAATTCATTATGATTTTCAACGGTTTTTTCCAGACCATTTTTTTTTTTTTTTTTTTTGTCATACATCGATTAACGATACGTAATCCGAGATACGTCAACAAAAATTGTACACGGCTAATACTTAAAGTATAACCGTACCAGTTTCTATAAAATCCCCGAACTTTCCGCCTACAACACCGGTAATTTATTTATTTTTTGATTGGAGGAAGGAAATTTAACTGATTTCGAATCGAGAGGGGGGCTGTTCGTGCCCCATATACCGTCCACCACTAGGAAAAGCACATTTAAACATCCCGTCCTCATAAAACCCGACCAATCCGTCCGATTTGGGGGCACGTTTCGAACCCGTGCCGTGGGGGCACCGCTATTATGACGACGACTATAATGCACCGAGGAGTGTTTTAGTTTCAAATGTATAAAGGGGTAAAACACGTATTGGTATCGGTGGTGGTTATGATATTGATATAAGAAACGGGCCGTCTACGGTATCGGTTGACACGGCAGCCGCCGGGCATCTGTTACCCGGACGATCCCGGTAACCGAAACGTTATTAATATACGGACGTCGATTTCGTATCATAATATGCACAACCGAATTAATAATATCCCACAGTAGACGCGGTACCCGGCTACATTCGCCCATCGCCACGCCATTGGTCGTGCGTTTATATTGTTGGGTACGATATCGTATTTTGCGAGATCCGAGATACGAGGTGTGACAATAAAATAACGAGACTTTTCGAATAAAAGTCGTTTATTTTAAAAATGTTATAATTTAATGATTATCACCTTCAAAGTACCTTCCCTCAGCGTCAATACACTGTTGCATACGTCGCTGCCATTCTTGAAAACAGTGTTGCCAATTGCTTTCATTCAGCCCTTTTAGAAGTTCTGCCGTTTTCATTTTTACGTCATCAACTGTTTGAAAATGGGAAAAAAAATAAGAAGGAAATAAGAAGAAGTCACGAGGAGCAAGGTCTGGCGAGTACGGGGGATGCTGAAGTATAGAAATTTTTTTTTCAGTTAAAAAACGTTGAATTGAAAATGCACTGTGAGCTGGAGCATTGTCTTGGTGAAGGACCCAGCCATTTTTCCATAGATCTGGTCGCTTCTTTCTGACACGTTCTCTTAATTTAATTAATACCTCTTTATAATAATATTGATTAATTAATTTTGTCGATTTTTTCAACGTTTTCGTTTGTTGAAGACGTGGTAGGACGTCCAGAACGATCATCGTCTTCGACGTCCTCCCTTCCACTACAAAACCGTTTGTGCCATTCAAAAACACGAGATAAACATTCTTCACCGTAAACTTCACATAACATACGAAACGATTCCGCGGCAGTTTTTTTTTTAATTTAACAAGAAATTTAATGTTAACACATGTTGTTCGATTTTTATATATCTAACATTTTTCGGCAGTATAGTCGAACTCGCACTAACAACAAGGCTATTAACGTATAAGAAAATGAATCGATGCCATCAGTGTTCATAGTACTTTTAGATAAGTGTTTTCTAATCATATTTCAATAATGGTTTTATAGATAACGTTAATAGTTTAGGTTATATTCAAAAAGTCTCGTTGTTTTATTGTCACACCTCGTACACCGGCGGCGTTATTTCACGCCCAGATAAAACACTTAGACGGCCGCGGCGGACAAAAACGCCGCTGTTCGTCTTGTCCTGCGATAGCGACCCACGGAAAACGGGGTCGACGCGTCGTTACGGCGATCGTCAGACCCACCCGGTTCGCCACAGCGAGCTTCGATGTACTGCGTTTTGAAATTAGCGTTGTATAGGATGTAAAACAAAAACAAAAAAAAATCCACAAATTTAATTTTAATTTTATCCAGTACAATAGAATTCGTCTTGAGAGAATAACCGCGTTGTGGTTGGCGGTCAAACATTAGAATCTCGCAGATTGCTCGTTATGACTTTCAAATCAAAACATTCAAAATCGCAATCGTTTTCGCACGTTGTCCGCGGGAAAAACCAATAGGGAATATTCGCCTAACGCATTGCCGTTCCGTTTCGGATAATTCAAAATTCGCGTGTACCGCGAGTATAAGGCTAGGTTCACATGAATTGCAGATTTTACGCGTTAACCGCGCGTATAACTATTGTCAGTCGTGTTGTTTTATTCCGGCGAAGATGGACGTAGCAGAAGCTGTACGCTTATGGACCTTATACAGACGAATGCAGCGTCGTAGGCAGAGAAATAGGAAATACTGGGTTCATCCTATTTTAAAAAAAAACAGACTAAGTACAAGCTTGTACATCACGCTGTATCCAAGTTTGAGAAATTATGAACTAAAATTTTTTTAACTATTTCCGTATGTCGATTAAATCTTTTGATGACTTGTTGGAGCAAATCAAAGAAGAAATTGTGGCTGACGAAAATGCACCTTTCTTTTTTATCCTCTGTACAACCTGAAAAAATGAGTACTATTTCTTCCCAGGCATTTCTTTTTATTATTTTATTTGAATAATCACGACTGGTCATGTCCCAGATCGAGGGCCTTTCATCGATGAGAAATTCAGTATTGAATTCTTCCATTGAAGACGAAAAACGACGTAACGCCTTGAATTACGCGTTGCAACTGAACACGTCAATGCAAACCTGTACAATGTTCAAACGCGCGTCAACTTGGGCTGACGCGCGTCGCCATGTGTACAGTTAACAGCAATTAATAGTAATTGTAAACGCCTCTCATGTGAACCTAGCCTAAGGCCGGTGTCGCACGAGCGTTTTATTGACGCACGTTAATCGTGAAAATCGTTCGATTGCTGAATTCTGTCTGTATAAAATCTCTTCTGCTGGTATCGCAGTTCTCACAATTGTATCTTGACGCATTATTTTTGATTTAATTTTGTCGAATAGCTCGTCAAATGTGCTTTGTGACGTGCGAAAATAAATAGCAAAACGTTTCATTGTCAGCTCTTAGCAAGTTATAAAGGTTGTAAACCGCACCATTTAAATAATCGTTCACTATTTGTTGGACGAACCCACCGTTTTCGATTGGCGCGATTTTTCTTTCGTAAAACTCTTATAGCGGAGTGTACAGAAATCCCGGTGTCCAAATCATCCGTCTTGTTAGATGTGAAATCAACAACTTACCTAACCAAATATGACTAGTTATTTAATGTAATTATATAATTATTTATTACCTCAAAATAACTGCCAACATATCTTCTGCTGGTGTCGCAGATCTCACAACTGTATTTTGACGCATTATTTTTGATTTAATTTTGTCGAATAGCTCGTCAAATGTGCATTGTGACGTGCGAAAATAATTAGCAAAATTTCTCATTGTCAGCTCGTAGCATGTTACAAAGGTTGTAAACCGCACCGTTTAAATAATCGTTCACTATTTATTGGACGAACCCACCGTTTTCGATTGGCGCGATTTTTCTTTCGCAAAACTCTTATGGCGGAGTGTACAAAAATCCCGGTGTCCAAATCGTCCGTCTTGTAAGATGCGAAATCAACAACTGACGTTCTACGGTCGTGTGACCCGGGGCAGTTGACGTCCGTTGTAACTCAACGTCCGTTCTTCCAGCGCTCGTGTGACCCCGGCCTAATAATTCGTCCGGAGGTGTACGTACGTACGTACCCGCACACCTACCACGCGATTTTCTGCGATATCGAACGAAAACGATAATAATAATAATAATAATAATTTATTATTACACCCGGCCGCTTTACGGGTTTTGAAGTTTCGAAGAGCCGATGGGGGGACGTCGAGGGTGGTGCCGCCGATACGTTTCCGCCCCGCGTCTGACCCCCCCCGGTTATGAAACTTTCGTAATCGTCACCGCCGACAACAAACTATAATTTTTTTTTTTTTTTTTTTTTTTCAATACAATATATATATGATTACGTACGTTGATTAAATATATAAACGTTTTCGCGGTTAACGTTCGACACGCCGGTTTAAAACGTATTATATCGCTATACGAATACGCATCGCAAGTAAAACATTGTAATACGCGATTATCGAAAATATAATAAATTATCCGAACGTTTTCGAATGCGTTTACATATTGAAAAACAACGGTTGGACATGCCCGTTTCGTACCACAGCCGTACTGGGCAACAACGGAGATTTCGGAAGGAATGTTTAGGGCAGTGTTTCCCGACCAGTGGTCCGTGGGCCAGTCGTAGGCGGTCCGCGGTCCCATAGATATTTTCTTCGATTTCTATTACAAATTAATTATTTTTTTTTTTTTTTTTTTAAATAGCAAAAAAAATTACGACTTATCGAGGTACCCTATAATACTAGACGGTTATCTTATCGTTGTTGCTGCTGTAGACCGATAAGTATTTTCCACTTTTATAAGAGTAATAAATTGAAGTATAATTATATATTAGTATATTATATTATATATAAAATGTAAAGTAAAATAATACAAATTAACATTTTTCGATAAATTTTATGTTTTCTTGTTAATGAGCAAAAAAAAAAGGTATTCCTAGTTTTCGTAAAATTGAGGTGGTCCGCGACCTAGGAAATATTTTCGATGTGGTCCGTGGTGGTAAAATGGTTGGGAAACACTGGTTTAGGGTAATCGTATTTGGTTTATATAAAGAAAGAATTGCGCCGAAAAAATCGATTCTCAACCCGGTAACGTTAGAAAATACCTGAATACAAAATCCATCTCGTCCACATTCGTCGTTTGTCGGTTTTTCGAATTTGTTAAATACAAAATTCACGAAATTTTTTTTTTTTTTCGCGGGACGTATAAAAAATAATCCCCATCTGCTGCCCGAAGACGCTAGGACTTCGAAATCCATACCGAATTGTTCCTCTAGATTTGCGAGTATTTGCAAGTCCGATTGCCGAAACCGTCAGATCACCCGGTACGTCACAACGTGCTTCGAGGTCCTACATTTTGAAATTAGTATAGTATAGGATTAAAAAAAAAAAAAAATTACAAATTTAATTTGATATGAGCAATTTAATTTTAATTTTATCCAATACGATAAAATTTGTTTTGAGAGAATTAGGTGCATTATGGTTGGCGGTCAAACTATAAAATCTTGCAGATTAGGTTCGTTGTAGCAAACCAGGTGGCTTTCAAATCAAAAGGAATATTTAGGTACCGATTTCAAAGTTGTGGCTTCAGTTACAATTAGGCTACATAAAGTTGATTATTTTGCTCTTCGTGCTTGATGTCGCATTAGGTAATCATTCGGTGGTGGTCCAAAATTGTTTTCAATCAATTCGATTTCGGTGTGGGTATCCGGATCTTTTCCCAGCTTGATTACAAAATAAAGATAAAATGTTTTGTTCCGTGTGTACGACGACTTCTTTGTCATAGTTATGGTTTTTTTTTTTTTTTCTCTTTTTTTTTTTTTTTTTGGTATTGGAATTTGCAGGAAACACGCGCTGTTAAAATACGTCCGATGTTTTACAGTCGTATCCGTCGTCATTCCCGTAGCAGAAAAATGCATAATGTCGTTTGAAAACTGCACAATAATTCGTTATTAGAATTGTACGGTTCACCGCTTCAGACTAACTGAAAAACCTACGTCGGGAATGTGAATAAAAAAAAAAAAAAAAAAATTTAAAAAAAATATGGCATTCATTTTTAAAAGCGCATAACGATCGTTTAGAATCGAACAAAAATCGCTCTGTATAGTATTAATACCGTACGCCACGTACGTAAAAAATAAAAAAAAATCAATCATATATTTTTTTTTTTTTTTTACATACGGCAAAATAGCGTAATTTCAATAAACAAACAAACGAACGAACGCCGGTACTGCAAATATAATATTCCAGTCGCGGCCGATATTTTTATCATATTTTTCGCCGTTGTTTTTCACCAGCGTTCACAGAAGCATTTGTTTTTTATGTCCGTGATTCCGGGTAGACTTATCGAAATAGATACGCAATCGAAAAAGTCGAATATGTTTAAACCACTAGCGTCCCGCGTCCGGAATTTATTTATTAGGTTTTTTTTTTTTTTTTATTTCTTTGTGATTTTAGTAGAAAACCGTAACGCTCTGCACGACATTATTACAATTATAAAACCGATTGAAGAAATATACGAAACGCGATAATATCGCAATAATATAGAATTTTAGTCGGGCAGCGTTGGAAATACAATTGTATTTTCTATTTGTGTACACGAAATAACGAAAAGAATATGTTAAATACTTCCTTGCGATTTACACGATCATTACTTTATCACTGAAGCTCGTTTACCAAACCCAATATTTTGGATTTACCATCAGACCGATGCGTGACGAAGAATGAACAATTCGGAACCCCACGACGGACACTTGAACACTCCGAAGAGCTAAAAGTCCTTGCGCACTCAACCAGCGGATAAATGTCTACGGTTATCGTGATCACGAAAATATTAAACGTTTATGTTTTTTTTTACGGTGGCGTGTCACACACACATAGACCAACGGTCACATTGCTCGCGGGGGCTTCCATCGAGGTACAAGCCCACTTGAATACGTGTAAAAAAAAAAAAAAAAAAAAAACAATATTATTGTAGTTTGCAATTGGCATTTAAACGCAATTTTAAAATTATTTTGCACGTCCTCGCCGGTGTACTACCTGTTTCGTCCTCGCGAGAAAAAAAAAATGCTATTGACACGCGAAAAAAACGCAAATAACGTAAAACAATAACGTGCATCTTGGTAAAAAAAATCTGTTTCGTAACCTGCACCGAGCCCGTACCGGGACGATTGGGTCCCCGGAGGTAATCGATTTGCGTAAACCGCTGCACGATCCGAATATACGGATAACAAAAACGGCTGTTCGCAGTGATATATGGTAAAATAACAGACGACACCGTAGGATGGTGTTCTGCGGCAGTAATATATTTTTATTATAAAAAAAATAATACAACGTATCTTGTATTGTTTAAAAGGGGAAAAAAATATGTACTCAAACGCAGAGTAGAACGACGAAGGGAGAGAGAGAAACCGCGAAATAATACGTAAACATAGAACACACCGCATTTTGCCAAGTTAATATTTTTATAATATTTTCGGCGAAATATCACCGTCGTACATGATTAAATAATAAAAAAAATACATTCTTTATTGTATTTGTTTTTTTTTTTTTTTTTTTTTATTTGTAAATTTCGATAAGAAACGCGCGGCGTACCTGGTACGCCTACGTTGCGTTAAAAGATTTAACTATTTCGTAGCAGAAAAATACCAGAAGTCTGTACGAATATATCGCTGTTTTAAATGATCAAGGTAATTTAATTTTTATTTGGTTTTATTTGTATTATTTTTTTTGAGATTCTCGAAACTTCGATTCAAGGTTAAACGTTAACTTGTCAACTGTTCATATGGCGAAATATGTAACATCGAAAATCTGTTGGGTACAATTTTTTTTTTTATAAGAATCAAAATTTTAATGATTATCGTAAAAATAGCGGAATTTTAGATAATATTTTCCGATTCATGTCGATTTTCGATATATATTTTTTAACTACATGAAAATACACGAACAATTGCAATTTACATTGTAGTTACAAATCAGTATAATTTTTCAATTTTAATTTATCATAACGTGTTTAAACGATATTTGCTCGGATACGGTAACGGTTAAAAAAAAAAAAAAAAAACATACATAATTTATTTATCGAGATAAGTTGAATAAAATAAAACAACTCTTGATAGTGGCCCAATAACGACGCTAAGTACGTCTATCTCTTTTCTTTTTTTTTTTTCCTTCCGTTTTTCGACTGGGCTGGACTAGAATATTTTCGTACGTCTCGCCGATCATTTATCGTTTTCGAGTCCGAACACCGAATTCTTTTTTTCGGCGATCCATTTCGACACGAAGACAGCCAGTCTTACCAAACAGATCGCATTTTTTTTTGTAAATTTCGATAAGAAACGCGCGGCATACCTAGTACACAAGATTTAACTTTTTCGTAGCCGAAAAATACCAGGAGTGTGTTGAAAAATTCGGTCCAGTCCTAGACCTCGCCCTTAAATTATCCATGTATTACCACAGCACCTTTTTTTTTTTTTTTTTTGTGGCATCGATGACGGGCCGGGGACTGGCCTTGCGGAAATGCTACCGGCCCGCCACCATCGTTTATTAAAACGCAAAAAATACGTAACAATTATATACACACACGAAAAACCCCTTTTCCCCTTCGCGGGGCGGGCTCACATTATTTAACTTATAACACTAAATATAAAAACGCCTTAAAAACTAAAAATTTACATTCTATTCTTTTAATATACAAAAATTTACACCTAAAAATACAATCATTTATTTACAATGGCAAATTTTATATACATATTGCATCGGTTGCTACTGCCGTCGACGCTGTCGCCGACGCTCCGGCGGTGCTCCTGCTGCTGCCGCTGCTGCTGCTGCCGCTGCCGCCGCCGCTCTGGCCGCCTCCCACCGACGCTCCTCCTCCCCCTTTGCCCCCATGACGGAGATTGCAAAGGCCCTGACGGCTGACCATGCTTCGGTACTGCTGAGCATGGCCGGTCCAAGCCCTTCCGGAGAGATGCTGCCCAACACCGCGACCAGCGCTGCACGTTCGGTATTCCAAGCCGGGCAGTCTAGAAGGGTGTGGGCCGCATCGTCCACCTCCGATGTGCAATGGGCGCAGTGGGGGGCGTCGCGCTTGCCGATCCTATGCAGGAAGCTAGCAAAGCACCCGTGTCCGGTGAGGAGCTGGGTAAGGTGATAGTCCAGCTCGCCCCGTGACCTTGTGGCCCAAGGCGCAACAGGACCGATCACCCTACGGGTCCACTCACCCCTGGTACCCATGCTATGCCGCTCCTGCCACTGCACGAGGGTCGCGGACCTTCTCTGTGCAGCGGTTTCGACGCTAATGTCGCCGCCGTCGCTACCGCGCCGGCTCCAGTAGGCTTTGCGTCTCTCTATCGCGAGCAGGTCGATCGGAGGACGACCCGCGATCAGCAACGCCGCGTCATGGGAGACCGTCCTGTAGGACATGGAAACCCTCAACGCTGCGCGCCGCTGAACGCGGAGCATCTCTTTCACGGCCCTGGTCGCGTAGGGAACCATGGAGCCCCACACCGGAGATCCATACAGCATTACCGAAGTGGCCACCCCGGCGTATTACCACAGCACCTCTTACAGGCAAAAACAACACGCAAAAGACTTCCTTGAATCATGGTAATTACACCACGTAGGGCAACCCAAAACACATATGAACCGCTGCCGCAGCCGCTCGCATTTCAATGTCAAGTGACTATAAAAATCTTTGTTCCTCGGCCGCGCGTCTTCGTCTAATTTTTTGATTTGGTGTTTGCGTCGTAACCCAACTCGGTAACGGTGAAATGCGGGCTCGTAGTTGTAATGATTGTGTAGAACATGGAATTTTAAATCGCTTGTGGTCGCAAACCGTTTGACGGAATTTTCCAGATAAGTGATTAATGGTCAGCGACTGTTAAATTATTTGCGGATATCTAGCGGTATTAACGAAACGCGCTCTGTTTGCTGCCTAAACGTGAATCGTATTGTAGTGACGTATCATGTTTATCTCTTCGATGGCTATATAGACTATACGAGGTCTGTTCAAAAATTACCAGGACATATGTTATTGCGGTTAATCTACACGCGCCAACGTTTCAAATTGTAAATAGATGTATTACCCGCGAACAAGCGGATATTTCAAACAAAACCCGAAGTCGCTATCTTATCTCAGTTCAATATTGCACGTGGTTAAATCCGGTCAGTTTGATTCGTTCGCCGTTTACGACATGTCCGGTATTAACGAACACCGCGTGTGCATCACGTTTCGCTGGAAACTTGGTGAAAATGATGCGACGGAATCGATTAAAACCGCTTATGGGGATGATTCATTAGATGGTTCCGTGACTTTCGAGTGTTTCAGGACGTTTTAAGGACAGTCGGTTAGGTCAACTGAAGACGATCCACGTTCCGGAAGTCCGTCCACGTCATCCAAAAACGATGGTCTGGCGACAATTTACGGGGAAAAAAAATGCGAAATGGCCGCCGATTAACCGTTTGTGAATTAACAAAGCGAATTTCAATTGAGTCTTGTCGTGCAATTTTATAGGAAAATGTTCGGATGAGAAGGGTCGCGCTGCCAAATTCGTTCGGCGATTGTTCACCGCGACAATGCACCGGCACATTAAGGGCTGTCGATTCGTGAATTTTTGTTTGATAATAAAATCGCTGTCGTCCCACGGACTCTCCATATTCTCCTGATCAGACTTATATGATTTTTTTTTGTTTTTTCCCGAGACTAAAATCTGCGCTTAAAGGACAACGGTTTCAAGATGTCGAGGAAATTAAAGCGAACGCGGCAACAGAACTCATAGCTTTAACTTTGGAACATTTCCAAAAGGACTTTTGAAAAATGGCAAGATCGCTGGGATCAGCGTATAACGTCCGGAGGAGAGTATTTTGAACGAGATATCTTTAAATAATATGTAACCTTCAGTTTTGTAATTATTAAAAATAAAATCGTGGTACTTTTTGTTCAGACCTCGTATTTAAGATGGTATATATAAATATCGTTGCATGCCAGTTGAACACGGTACGAGACGGGTTGAAAAATGTGATTGAGACTCGTACTGTTGATTATTTTTTACTATTTAAGTTCGAATTTACGTTATGTCACAAAATCTAATAACGTGTGCCACCAAACCCGTGCAAATTCGTGTAGCTTTATAGGCTGTTCGGAACGATGCAACTGGTTGGCTCGTCAATGACGTCCCTCCCAACACTCGCTCCTGACGTTGGTTTCTTCTTCTGGTCTCTTCTGGTCTCCTCTGGTCTCCTCTGGACTCCTCTGTCTCCGATTCCAGTTCGGTCGGGGCTCTTATATAGCCGGGCTCGACTAGTCCGTTGGTGGCCGTCTCGGTCAGGTCGGACCGCATCCCGTCACGTGGCCGTGAATTTAATTAGATACGACATCCGCCTGTTGTTTGCACCCGCCTTCTGAATTTGACTTCTCCGGCCCCGACTTGGGTTGTTCGTGGTACTTTTTATAATAGTCTAATATTATCTTATTGCAACGTGCATGTAAAAACGACACAACCGGCATCCCGTCATAATCGCAATACTTATTTCAATAGTTCTTGATTCCGAACCTTGACTTGACGTAAATCTGCACCTGGCCGCAGTCCTGTTAAGGACCAGAGTCCGTAGCAATATATTCGTGTGCATGCCGAACGTGTTAATTATGAAAATATTACGATACGTAGTCGGTTTTGGTGCTGGTGGACATAGGCTGATGTAACTAATACTTAAATATGTTGTGTATACATGTGTGTGCATGTGCCATATGTATTGCGGTTCGCCTACACGGTATAATTACTACGAGTTGGGGAGGTGCTCTTGTGATGTTTTTTGCCTATAAAAGCTGCTATGGTAATACGTGTAAAATTTAAAGGGGTGGTGCGACCGAACCGGCTTTTTCGTCCTACTACCAAATATTCGGTTTATATTGTTATAGCGACTATCGTTTCAGTAATTTTTTCCAGCTGGATGTATTTTATTATTATTATTATTTTTTTTTTTAACTCGGAAAAAAAATACCTCGACGGCTTTTCCAGCCGGTTAATAGAATATCACGTGAAGGTTGCGATGGCGATAGAATCGAATCGTAATAAGTTTATAAGAAAAATAAATAAAAGAAAAAAAAAACGGTTGACTGGAACTCTCGGGAACGGATAGGGACAGCGGTACTGTCCGGATACTCGTCGAAAGGTTACGTTTGTATGGAATATTTTTTAATGACGACGATACGTTTTTTTCTCCGCGTAAACAAACGGAAACGTTTTTTTTTTTTTTTTGGTTCAGCAACAAGTGTGACATCATATGCGCACAGATTAGTGACGATGATTAGGCGGCTGTGGATTGTTAAAGGACGAATAAGAAAGAAAAAAAAATCATATGAGATCCCCTCCTCCCATCCCCCACCCTGTGTTCACAATGAAGCAGTTCGCAAAAAACACTTTGAATGTCTAAAAATACAGTAAAACCCGATCCATAATAAAATATATTTCATACGTATAGAAATTTTACAAAATAATTAAACGTTCCCAACTGCATATATGTTGCGACCTCTATATCCGTTAAGTTATATCGAATCGTAACGAAATTGCACACCGTAGAGCCGTGTACACGGCTGTGTATACAGCCTGGGTGAAAAAAATAAATCGTTGCAATCACCGTTGAATTGCCACTAAAAACGGATCGAAAAAAAGAAAAATAAATATTTCACGTCGGAACACGGCACCAAGTACAGTAGAACTCCAATTATCCGGACTAATTAATGTCAAGGGTGGTCCGGATAAGCAAATATCCGGATGATTGACATATGATATATCAAAAGTTATATACACACGTAACCATAAACAAATATGAAATTTTATTAGATATTCAACTGAAACAAAATAAGCTTTAATTAAAGTACATACGTGACATAATTTAAAACCAAAAAAAAAGCTGACTTGGCACATAATTTATTTTATTTTGAAAAATGATGATATTTTAGTTTGCTTCATAGTTGACTTTCTCTTTAGAGCAGCTAGGTCTCTCCATCTTCTTAATTGCAACAATTGAGTGGTGTTTGATTCTTCTTGTCTCTCAAACCATTTAAACGCCAAATCCAATGCATCAAAAGCTTCAGAATGAGACGGCCCATTTTCACCTTCAGTCAAATCGTCAGTTTCATTTTCCTCTTCTTCAGTTTCATCTTCTTCAAATAAGTTACGAACTATTTCATCATCCGAAAGTATTTGATATCCAGGATCATTTGTATCCATAATTATTTATTATTATTTATTTATTATCGATAATTTTTAATATACCTACGTTGGAATGACGGATATTATTAAGAATAATATATATGTAGTACCTATTCTTTATCTAATCTAAAAACGATTATGAAACACGTGTATGAATAACGGCACGTGCCGTATTTTTCTCGTCCGGTTAATTGGACGTCCGGATGATTGGCGTTCGGATAATTGGAGTTCTACTGTACTATTGTAGAGCGATAATATTTTTTGGCGAATTCCGCCCGGACCGAAAATATTACGTACGCGCATTGTCGGGAGTTATTTAACGGGGAAGTGCCGATAGGTACGACCGGCATGACCGCGGTGACGCGTCGAGAAACGTGTTCGTAGCCATACGCGGACATCAGTGCCGGTTCTGGATGTAAATCCCGCGGTATATAGAAGCGGCAGACGAACAACAAGCACTCGGTTTTGCACCGCTATTACGAGGTGTGGCTATTAAATAACGAGACTATCTACTTAGCGATAAGGCATGAGTAGATAAGGGTATAATGGTAGTATATTTGTAATCTATGAATATCACTGCATCGAACAATACCAGTTTAGTCAGTTTCCGTTTTGTAGTCTATGTGTAAGCGTCGTTTAAATTGACCTCTTACGTGTTGAACGTCGAAATCATGCCGGACGAAAAAATTGAACAACGTATTAATTTAAAATTTTTAGTGAAACTTGGAAAATCTGCGACCGAAAGTTTTAATTTATTAACTAAAGTATATGGAGATAGTGTCCTATCACGACCACGTGTTTTTGAGTGGCACAAACGATTTCGTGAGGGTCGTGAAGAAGTTGAAGACAATCAACGGGTGGGTCGTCCATGTTGGTCGTATTTTTCGATATTAAGGATGTAATAATGACAGAATGGGTACCTCAGGGACAAACTGTGAATCAACATTATTACCTTCAAGTATTGACAACACTCAGAGAACGAGTAAGAAGAAAGCGGCCTGAGTTGTGGGAAAATGACTCTTGGATCTTGCATCAAGACAATGCGCCGGCTCACAGTGCCTTATCTGTAAAGCGATTTCTAGCTAAAAATCGAACCCCAGTGCTTCAACACCCCCCCATATTCGCCAGATATCGCTCCATGCGACTTTTGGCTTTTTCCAAAATTAAAAAGTGCGTTAAAGGGCACACATTTTGAGTGAGTTGAAGCTGTAAAAACAAAAGCGACAGAGGTGTTAAAGACATTGCAAGAAAAGGATTTCCAACACTGTTTCAACCAATGGAAAATTAGAATAGAGCGATGTGTCAAACATGGAGGTGAGTATATAGAAGGGGAAAAATGTTAAACCATTAAAAAATATAAATAAAAAGTTTTTACAGAGAAAATCTCGTTATTTATTAGCCACACCTCGTATTGTTATAAATTGGGCATAATGGAATATATAATGGTCGGTGATTTTGTCGACCGTATTTATTGGATTATTCGATTACCTCTACGCTCGGATCGACTAATGACAGCGGTACGGCGGCGAGCACTCCGTACGCGCACCGTAGGTACGTCGTACGTATACGGTCGTGTCGACGGTATGTCGAAAACACGGCGGCGGCGGCGGCGGGCCGGAAAAGTCTGACGATGAAGTTTCCGGTACTCGTCGCGACGCGCCGGATTAATGCGTTTCGCCCGGAAGACGTTTTAACGCGCGCGCCGCTCGTATAATACGTACGGCGCCGTCAATCGGCGGAAGCCCGTCCGGGACGGCGCGATTACGCTGCTGTACACTGTAGCCGCGACGCAAAACCGTACGGTGAAATTGTCCAATTCCAACGAGGGATTCCTCTATTATTCGCGAATAATCACGGCGCCTTGACGGAAAAACGAAAAAAAAAAAAAAAACAAACGAAACAATACGGATACTGTTCGTGTGCCCGGGGGGTGGGGCACAAATGCGAATCGTGTTTTCAAACGATTTTTTTTTACCCGGATCCGATTCCCTGCATTAGATTTTTGAAAATCCGAAAATATTATTGACGGTTGTACTGAAAAACGACATAACCCGCCCCCCCCCCTCATACATTAATGCACTGTAAAAGACCTTGACCCTTTTAACGTTAAATCGCACAATGAATCGCATACAAAAATCATTTAAAACAAACAAATGTATTAACAAAATAGGGAAAAAAGAATCGTATAAAACCGTCGAAACAAAACGTATTCGTTATCTTTGTCCGTATCTAAACGATTTCGGAGTGATTTTATTTCGTATTTTACTAGATCAGTAGTATTTATTTGTGTCTCAACACTGGACGTAAATGATCGATGTAAAATTTCTGGTAGAAAAACTGTTGACAGGCGGGAGAAGAAAAAAAAAAGCACATCCATAGCAAAACCCAATACATTCCTCGTTACGCCCAGAATCTAAAACCCGCCAGTCAGTTTAGATTTTACATAAAATTTCAATAAGAACGCCGGTATATAAATCATTTCGGGCATCATTTTAGTTCAATACATTTTTTTTTTTTTTTTTTAACGTCCGACCGCAAAAAACTTTTCCCGGTGTTGATGGCTTTTGCAAAAAAAAAAAAAAAACCACGTCGCTCTTAATATCATATACTTTTGAATGATTTATCATATTATACACTGAATTGTAGGTATTGCGTACTATATGGTACGCTCTTTTGGCTTTCGAAAATATAATCGATTGAGTTTTATTGAAATAACAGGCATTTTTATGCGTGTCTCGTTTACTTTTTCATTGTTCCCGCCGTAGCCGGTCAAATTCGAGTAAAAAAAAAAAAAAATCGAATTACTCGCCAACAATTGCTGTGTTTTATCTAGACAACTAGTCGAGTGTATTTCTATTTATTATATTTCTCAGACGATCGGAACACGCTGTTCTGTAAATTAATCGTTTTATATCGCAATTCGTATATTTATTTAGTAAAACTATTCGATTCATTTATAATAATTCGATCGTATTACGTGTTTTGATATAAAGACGTACACCACGTCCGTTACACGTTTAGCACTTAGTTTTTTTTTATTGGTATTATGATGAGTCACGAAAAACAAAGAACAATCTTTATCGAGATGATTAAATCGTTATGTATTTTTTTTTTTTTTTTTTTTGCTATCTACATATGTCTTGATCACGCATTAGATTGCATTTTTTCTAGCGCAATTACCCATCTCTAATATCCCATATCTAGGCATTATACGATTTTTTTTGTTCCTCGCATAACGCCGCGAAATAAACTGACGATATTATCTTCCGCATTGCATTGGATAAAAATCGAATTTGTTTCGTTTCGTATCGAATGGGGTTTAATAGGGTTTAAGCGAAACGCCGTTTACGAACCCAAGTTTATACTATTTTATATTAACCGGCAACGATTTGTAATAGGAAAAAAAACTTGAAAGGCCGACGTCCCGTACGACTAGAATTTTTCTTTTTATTTTGTATGCGATCGCCTGCTAAATTCAAAATAGTTATAAAAACCGCATTTTCTTATGAATCCCGCCGCCGATCGGACGGTTTTTTTTTTTTTTTAGATTCTTAGTGTGGCGATAAATATTTTAATTTTACTATATTACGAAGTGTGGTTTTTTTTTTTATATTTTCTTCCGTCTAGTTTTCTACCCGAAATTCTGCTTCAATCGAAAATCGACGAGACAGCTTTTTTGTTGAATTTTGGATCTAGTTCGTACATTGCAAGAGTCATTTTTTGATTTTCCTTACCAACGGCGGAAAAACGGCAATATTTTCTACTATTTTCGATTCAATTTTTTTGTTGTAATTCATACGAAAATAATCATAGACATCCAAGTTTTACTGAATTTATATTCGTTTCTTTATAGACGTGATACAATTTTAAAAATATTTCGACGTTTTTTTGTGATGTACGAGTATATCGCTGTTATAAATGATCAAGGTAATTTAGTTTTTATTTGGTTTTATTTG
Source organism: Tuberolachnus salignus (assembly GCA_956483605.1). Taxonomy (NCBI): domain Eukaryota; kingdom Metazoa; phylum Arthropoda; class Insecta; order Hemiptera; family Aphididae; genus Tuberolachnus; species Tuberolachnus salignus. Next base: position 11,955,774 of record OY101436.1, read on the forward strand.
TAATATTTTTTTTGAGATTCTCGAAACTTCGATTCAAGGTTAATTATTAACTTTTCAACTGTTCTTATGGCGAAATAAGTAACATCGAAAATCTGTTTGGTAAATTTTTTTTTTTTTTTTATAAGAGTCAACAATTTAATGAATATCGTAAAAATAGCGGAATTTTAGATAATATTTTCCGATTCATGTCGATTTTCGATATATATTTTTTAACTACATGAAAATGCTCATGAATTTGATACGAAAATACACGAACAATTGCAATTTACATTGTAGTTACAAATCAGTATAATTTTTCAATTTTAATTTATCATAACGTGTTTAAACCATACATGCTTGGATACGGTAACGGTTAAAAAAAAAAAAAAAACATACATAGTTTATTTATCGAGATAAGTTGAATAAAATAAGACAACTTTTGATAGTGGCCCAATAACGACGCTAAGTACGTCTATCTCTTTTCTTTTTTTTTTTTCCTTCCGTTTTTCGACTGGGCTGGACTAGAATATTTTCGTACGTCTCGCCGATCATTTATCGTTTTCGACTCCGAACACCGAATTCTTTTTTTCGGCGATCCATTTCGACACGAACCGAAGACTGGCGGTTTACGAAACAGATCGCATTTTTTTTTTTTGTAAATTTCGATAAGAAACGCGCGGCGTACCTAGTACACAAGATTTAACTTTTTCGTAGCCGAAAAATACCAGGAGTGTGTTGAAAAATTCGGTCCAGTCCTAGACCTCGCCCTTAAATTATCCATGTATTACCACAGCAACTCTTATAGGCAAAAAACTTCCTTGAATCATGGTAATTACACCACGTAGGGCAACCCAAAACACATATGAACCGCTGCCGCAGCCGCTCGCATTTCTCCGTCAAGTGACTATAAAAATCTTTGTTCCTCGGCCGCGCGACTTCGTCTAATTTTTTGATTTGTTGTTTGCGTCGTAACCCAATTCGATAACAGTAAAATGCGGCCTCGTGGTTGGATATGTTGTGTAGAAAACGTGGGAACGTGGAGTTTTAAATCGCTTGTGGTCGCATACCGTTTGACGGAATTTTCCAGATGAGTGATTAACGGTCAGCGACTGTTAACCCTAGAACAGTAACGTTATACTATACTACAGTATAGGTCAGTGGTTCTCAACCTTTTTGGATTCATGTCACCCTCATCTACGTTAACTCAACACTACGTCTCCCTAACATCAAAATAATAATAATATAAAATACAAGCCCCCATAAAAAAAATACAGTACGCAGAAAAATAATAACTACACATTTTATATCGTATACGCGCGAAAACGTGTCGGATTGTAAATAGATGTATCCCCCTATAAATTTCTACGGTCCCCGGGCGTTACACTTGCGCGGTTTGCCGAACAGATGACGACGCACGGGACATCGTATATGTCTCGTATATAATTTTTACGGTCACTGTATTTGTTTTAAAAACACTTCCGTACGGCTAATTGACTCTCGGGGACTCGACAGTGTAAGCACTCGTCGAAACGCCAAGTGTCGAACGTTACACACACGGGACGGTGTATTATTATTATTTAAACGCGTTTTACGACTAAAACGGCGACGGCTATTACGGACGGTGGTCCGTTTACTGCGATGACGGGTATCCGTGGTGTACGAAAAGTCGTAAAAAAAAAAAAAATATATATAAAAAAAAACACCAGAGGTCACGGATTCCGGGGGCGTCGTATCAATATTTCCTAGGGTAGGACGTTGACGACGACCGGCCCAACTGGTTCCATATCAATATTATCTTCTGTCGAAACATTAGTTTTATTGACTGAAACGATAATAATTCTGCGTTTCCTCTTGTTCCGACTAGCCTGACATTATCTTGATTTTCGCGAATAAACAAACGATTAAAAATAATTATTTGTTAACCAACATTTTGTTATGCTCTTATCGCTGAGTTATTATTTTAATCGAACGTGTTTTAACTATTTATTATAATTTTGTCGATTATTATCCTGAATCGTGCTTTGTACGTCGTAGATCACTGGTGAATCATTTTCAACTCATCATCATTCGTATCTTTAAAGTCCATGTTTACCCGGCAGCCAGCCCAAAGCTACTTTAAAATTTAGGGTTGTGCAAATGCATACTCCTGCCCCTGTCAGGGATGGTCATTGGGCAAGTCATACAGTCGGTACGTCGTGCAACTGGATACAAGATAAAAGCAACTATAATTTTATGTAACTTGTTACAAGTTACAGATATATATTTAAAGTTGTAAATTATTATATATTTAAAAAAAAAAAAAACGATAATAACCGAACGAAATACGGTGCAAAATATTTTGATAAATTAACATTGAAAATCGTATTAATTTGTAACTGCAAAGTAATATACGAGGCCTGTTCAATTTCAAGTTCTCGAATTTTTAAATTTTTTATTTATAGTGCCTACCTACAAGATATTGAGACTTATCACCCTCGAAGTATTCTCCTCCCTCTTGGTTTATACACTTGGTTTGCCAACGACGTTTATTCCATTGTTGAAAGCAATCCTGGAAAACAGTTTTTGGAATTGCTCGTAGCTCCGTTAGCGAATTTTCTTTTATTTCGTCTATCGTAGAGAATCTTTGTCCTTTTAACGGAGATTTTAGTTTTGGAAATAGAAAAAAAAGTCTGCTAGTGTCAAGTCGGGAGAATATGGTGGATGAGGAAGCACGGTCATGTGATTTTTCACGCAAAACAGATGGTTACGCGGTTGTCTTTCTGATCTTGCGACATCAACCGCGGGACAAATTGTGCTGCAACGCGGTGCATTCCAAGTTTTTCTACCAGGATTTCACGACATGAACCAACCGATATTTTACAATCTTTCGCAATTTCTCGAACAGTTAAACGTCTATTAGACCGCACGATTTCATTGACTTTTGTCACATGAATATCGTCTGTCGACGTCGACGGTTAGGTTAGGTTAGGTTAGGTCGTCATCAACTGATTCCCGACCGTCTTTAAAACGTTTAAACCAGTCGTAACACCGAGTACGTCCTAAACACTGATCACCATAAGCATTTTACGAGACCCAGTAAAAGATTTAAAAAGTTTAACTCAAAATTTAGTATTTATACGTTGTTCGTGAATGTTATTCATCTTAAAAATCGCACGATATACACGACTCGTCTACTTTGAACGCGCACAGTTAACGGTTAGATAGCAATAAACATTTGAGATTTAATTGAATAGATAGCTACTTATCTCTATTTTTTTTTAATCTAACAAAATTTACGATACTATAAATTTTATATTTTTAGGAATTATAGTTCGAGAAGTTTTTGAACAGACCTCGTACAATAAAACAGTACGCAAAATTTCGTTGTTTTTTTTTTTTATATATATAAAATTTGTACTTGAATCGCTTATGAAAGCGAAAAAATTGATAAGAAAAAATATATACATAACGCTCAACATTTTTTCTTTTTTATTTTTCTCCAATTTTGTTCTATATTTCGAGTGTAAATAAAAACGGAAACATTAAAATTTGAAATACGCGGTAGGAAACTAAACGATTCGAAAATCTCTTAAACGGCTATCTGTTTTAATCGAACGACTTTTGTTTCGTTGTACGAGACTCCGCCTATCATATTATAAAAGTTGTGCGAGATTCCAGTGGTAAGACTTAATTTTCCAATGACCGTCCGTCTTGAAAGAGAACGTTTTCGAAAGGGAGAAAGATAGAGGGAGAGTAAAAAAAAAAAAAAGAAAAAAAAAGAGTCATTGTTCGCATAAAAAGCTTTTAAGTTGCACACACCCGTACTGGGTCCCTCGCCTTTTTAGACGATACATAAATGTCGCTTATTAACCGTTGTGGTTATATTTTTTTATTTTTTTTTTTTTTTTAAAGTAGCGGTAAAATATTTACTACTCGATACTTTATGCGGAAGATAAATGATTTTGATCGCTTCGTCAATCTTGAATATACAATCATAAAAACCTCTAGTCACATGTGAATTATTATCGAATTCAAATTTGTTCGTGTGAATTTTTATAACTGATAATTTATCAGTAAAGTCGTTAAATTGTTAGTATTTTTTTAATATTTGAAACAATTTCTTCGGTTTACGGTTTTTATTATAGTCGTTTTTCGTTATTATTCAAACGAGAATTCGACGTATTCAAGACATTCAGCGGAATTCGATATTTTTTTCACTTGATAGTATTTGATTTTTTTTGTTTTTTTGCTGAAAACACGGTTTTCAGAAATTTACTTTTTAGATTCTGAGCTAAGCGACGATTGGTTTTACACTACGACGGGGCCTGAAACGTTCATCGAACAATTTTACAAATATTCTGATGTTTTTTTGGGGGGTTTAATACCATTTGATATTTTCGACGTTTTTGTGACAAAAATAAAATTACCGGAAATCCGTGGTATTGGGGATATTTCCCTTCTTGTTCGCTATACGCGGAATCTCAATTTATTATTATTATTATTTTTTTATTTTTTTTTTTTTCTCAAATCGATAAAACACCGACAGAATATACGGTTATAAGTGCTCAGTCGAAACGCGTGTATTCTCTAATCGTTATTAAACCGTACAATAGAAAATCATTTACACGCCTGACGAATAAACGTTTTTTGAACGCGTTCTGCTATATACCCGTCTGTTTTTTTTTTTTTTTTTATCTTTCTCCCCCCCCCCCCACCAGCCCCGTAAATCAAATTTTTTAGTTTGCTGATTGTTATACGACGACAGTAATTTATATATATATATATATATATGCAACATGGGTACCTAATATATACGCGGGCGTACCGAAACGCTGGAGAATTCCATTTTCCGAACACGTAACAGTGCGGGTACTAAACCGTAATAATATTTCGAGTATATTCGAAATCAATTGTAATAATATATTTATGTTGGCATAATAGAAGTACCGATAATAGCCGCGACACGTACTTTTGACGGTTTACCAAAACTATTTGCACGGAATTTTCGTTGGTGATTTGCAATAACAATACGTTTTGTTTTTGTTTTTTTCTTCTTCTGCTCAGAAGAAAACCGATTGTGAATTGGTAGTAGTAATAATAAATAACTTTACCGAGTGCCGCAATATGATTCGGAGAATTGTTTTTTTTTTTTTTAATTTTTTTTTTTTTTTTTTTTTTTACGACCACCAAGCAGCGCCCGATTTTATCGCGACAACATTTTTCACACATTTTCCCGAATTTAGCGATACGCGTAAAGGAAGAGTTGTCCGACCGTATCACCCAAGACCGGATCTCTTGGTCCGTAGACGGCGGTGTCGTAATCGAAGTTACGTATAGTCTTATAGATTCTGTTTAGATTTCGTTTTGTCGTTGTCTTGCATACATATTAAACATATTTAATTATCGTGAATGCGTTGAACACAAATTACGATCTTTCGTTCCTTTTAGTATAACAGTTCTTACCGTCTGTATTCCTAACGTCTGGAAAACACAACGATTTTCAACGTCTTCTACGTGATGTTTCACTGCAAATACGAGGGGGCGAACGACTCTTTAACGCCTAAAGGTATAGGAATAATGGCGAAATGCGCAGTCTTTTTTTTTTTTATATTACGTCTACGAATCTGCACGTGAACGTTTAGTTAACGTGAGATAGAGTCAAAGAAAATTCTTGCCGGGGAATAAATTGGTTCAATGTCGTCCGAAGTGCAACGAGATTCTGATTGCGCATAGAACTATAGCCGATATAGTTCGTATTCGTCTCACAATTGTTATGACAAGTAAAAATATATATTTTTTTTTTTTTTTTTACGATCGTAACGTTACGGCGGTATTGCGCGTGGGATTTGAACGGTAATAGTATTCAAAATACGTCCGAAATGCGAAAAGTTTTAAGTTTGGCGCCGTCAAAGCTATGCGATAGTCGTTGAGGGTTCGTACGCGAAACAAGACTTCCCGTGAAATAATCTATCCGCATTTTGAAATATTCGCTTGCGGATGAAATACCGAAACGACAAACAGAGATGACCGAGTTCGTCTAATTCTAGCGTTTATCCAATATATAGTTGATTTTTTTTTTTTTTTCTACCATTTTTGACGCCATTAGATTAGTTTTGAATTATTTTAAAAACGAAAATAGAGAACGTTCGTTCTGAATATTTTTCACAGTGTTTGCGTGCGTATTCGAAAAAATCGCAGTAATAATTAATGGTAAACTTTGAATACATATTAGTTGATTTGTTTTCGTAAAAATTACCGGTATGTGATATACGGTTACGATAGTGAAATTTTAGCCCCCGCCAAATTGTCCATTCGGCTTCAAACCAATGTAAATATTCTGCAAAGGAACGGACAAAATCGCAAAGCGTATCAGCGAAACATGAATTAAATTGATTTGAATCAATTTTTATTGAACATTTTTAATTCATATCGGGTCGTCGTTCGTTTTAAGTTCAGATTCCAAATTGTACATAAAGAATCCTGTACTAGATAATGTTCATTTTGCACTTAACAAGTTTGTTAAAACAAAAAAAAAAAAAAAAAATGAATTTTGTGTCAATTTTATGTATATGAACATGTTTTTATTTTAAATTAACGTTTTAAGGCCTGAGCCGGCGTAGCTCGACGATGTTAGTCGGTCCGTATGATTTGAAAATTATAAAAATTAATTTGCAGACGTCGGATCGAAATCGATCGGCGGGTCGAGCATCCGCTAACGTCCCGAAAACACATAAAACGTCCCGAAACTATTGACGAAAAATCGAATTTGTGCCGTTCGTCGGATGATGGTTCGGTAGGACGGAATCGGCATGGGCAGTAGGCATTTTTTTTTAGACTTTCACCCACCCGCCAGCCCGTGATTTTCGTCCTGCGAACACGTGTTTTTTTTTTTTTTTTTTAAGTCGTTTTTATTTAGTTCGCTGTCCATTATCGCGTATACGGAGTTTGATGCGATGCGACACTGTATTATATTATGCACCTGTATAATATCGTCGAGACTTTGACACGTGATGCCGCCTTAATGCAACCGTCGTTATTACAATATTCGATACGACATACAATATCGCTCTTAAGACAAAAAGACCCTCTTCTCCACCTTCCCGCCGCCATTCTCGCCCAAAACGTTTGAAACGAACCCCGTCGTGAAGTATAGGTAAGATAGGATGATCGTTTTTACAAAAAAAAAAAAAAAAAAAAACCGGGACAGACAATTTTTGATTAACTCACAAAAACAATAATAATCTCCACGTGTTTTTTTTTTTAAAAATAATTTCTATTTTTTCCAGTTACAATTATGGTAATTGCTGATTAGTTTTTGACTATTTCTAATATTTTTATTAAACGACTCGTTTGCACTTATCGGGTTTATGTCGATTGCTCGTCCCGTCGTTTCTTTTAATGCATTCCGTTGTGTTATTGTGACGAACCGATTGCGTCTAACCCAAAACGTTTGAAACGAACCCAGTCGTGAAGTATAGGTAAGATAGGATGATAATTTTTACAAAAAAAATAATAAATAGACACTGACAATTTTTGATTAACTTACAAAAACAATAATAATCTCCACGTGTTTTTTTTTTAAAAAAAATAATTTCTATTTTTTCCAGTTACAATTATGGTAATTGCTGACTAGTTTTTGACTATTTCTAATATTTTTATTAAACGACTCGTTTGCACTTATCGGGTTTATGTCGATTGCTCGTCCCGTCGTTTCTTTTAATGCATTCCGTTGTGTTATTGTGACGGACCAATTGCGTCTAACCGTTTTGGTTGTGTATCGATTTGAAATCATATAACGACGAATAATAACGAATTAAAAAAAATAAGCCGGCACGCGGTGGGGCTATACCGTTAATGTAAAAAAAATCGCCGTACGCCGTTCGCAGACGCGCGTAGTCCGTACCGTTACCACACGAAATCCGTCGTTTTTTGATAAAAAAAAAAAAAAAAAAAAATAAAAAATACAAATTATTTTATCTAATATCATTGATTATTATAAATAGATATTATAATGACATTTTGTTCGTAGAGCGTATCCCATACGCCGTGTATTGTCCCGTGCTTATCGGTAATTTTATTGTTCGTCGGCACCGGGACTCGACGCTCGTTTCGCGATAACTGTTATCGGTTTACATTCGGTTTCAAATTTTAAATATACGAGCAAAACTGTTTTAAATTTGTCGCGTTTATTTTGTTAGCGATATTTTTTTTTATTTTTTTTTTTTGCGCAAACACAATATAATAATACGGAAATGACGGGGGTCAAAAGCGTCCCGTTCGGAATTTACCGGCACGTGATGATTAAAAAACAAAAAAACAAAAGAAACAACCCCGTTTTAAACGGCTCGTATGGTCACCCAAAGGTAAGGTAACACACGTAACAAACGTGTTGGGATCTAAAATGAACACTGACACCAATTTACTAATTTACAAGTCTCTACTCGGGCCGCTATGGGCATACGGCGTACAACTATGGGGAGCCGCAAAACCCTCCAACACCAGATCAATACAGGCCTTCCGGTCCATCTGTGTCCGTCTAGTTTCCTCGGCCCCTTGGTACTTAACAAACGCCAACCACCACAAAGACTTAAAAATCCAAACCCTAAATCAAATCTCCAAAACATACTACACCGGATTCCGTAACAAACTCCAATCGCACGCTAATCCACCAATCAAAAAATTATCAACTAAAACACTACCCGATAACTCTCGACGAAGACTTAAAAGAAAACGGTGTAGGGATCTATTACATTAATAGCCGTTAGTCAATGACCAACGCACGTGCTGGGTGTTATTAATGGATAACTTCCCATCCTTATTATTCACCGTCAATTTATATTCTCTTCTTTTTTTTTTTTTTTTTTTTTTTTTTTTTTTTTATCAAATCTAATTATTGTACAAAGAATTGTATAGATTGCAGATGTATTTAAAAAAAAAAAAAACGAACGTGTTCGGATTTTTTGGTAAATAAAGCCAACATATTTTTATGTCGTGTGTCCCATATGCATCGGTATTAGTAACCTACAATTGCATTGCGCCGGATGTGACAATACATAGATTTTCTTATAAAAATGATTTTTTATTTTTCTTTCTCTCTCTATCTCTCTCTCTAAAGATTCTGAACGATGCCAAGAATGTATTGATTTTACTATGATGCGTGCGTTCTTTTTTTTTTTTATTCTTGTCCGTCCGTGAACAACTTGTCTTCCAGAAATCTTGTTCCGATTGAAAAACGACAAAAGAATTCCGTCGTTCAAATTTTGGATCTGGTCGGTGCACTGAAAAGTATTCTTTTGATTTTCTTCATAGTTTCTGGAATAATAGAGGGGAAAACAGCTATATTTAAGCATTGTGGTTTTTTTTTTTTTTTTTTTTTAATTAATCGTTTTGTTGTAGTTGAGTTGAAAATAATCACAGAGACTTGACGTTTGTATCGAATACTTTTACAATCTTTTTCTAAACGTGGTCAAATTTCCAAATGTTTCTGGCAGATTCCAAACTATTTACTGTCATATGAAACTTTCGAGGATTTTTTTGATATTCTAATATGGTCTATGTGAATAAATTTACAAAAATGCTCGAAAATTTGATACCGTTTTTTATTCTAAATTTTGGTAAAAAAAAAAAGTTGGGCCGTGTCGAATTACAACTCGGGCCTGTTTTACTACTTAATCCGACATCGGGGCAATTTTAGGTACGCATTTAGTTTAAAATTTAATGTTTTCAATAGTTTTTTTTCTGATTCTAAAACGTTCAATTTATACACAAACAATTGGCGGTACGCGGTACGTTGGCAATGATTGAATTTTTTTATGATATAATTTAGAGTGTATATTTTGTTTTTAGTCAAGTTTATATAGACTTAAAAATATAAACACGAATGATAGAATGTAATTTCATAATAACGGAGACCTTAGTATGATTTCACAGTAAAATCTTTACACCATTAGCATTGTATAATTCGAGTTGTACGAAAATCAACTAAATAGTAGAAAATCGATTGAACACAAATAGGCGACATATTTAATTTACAATAATATTTAAAAATCTAACTAAAAATCCCGTATACATTTTAAATGCCTATAAAAAGCTCAAAAATCGCCGGAATATTTTCAAAAACTTTTCACGTCAATTATAATATGCTGTAGACATTTCCAGTCCGGTTGATTATTTATTATACCAAGTGAAAACAAAAATAACTCAAACGAAAATTATACCTTGTCTATTCCCTTTTTTTTCCCACCCCCTAGTTTTTACAAAATATTAAGAAAACTGCAACGAAAATCTAAAAATTACCTCCTCATTTAAATTTTCTAGCTTTTTTTTTTTGTATTTATGTTTGGTTGGAGTTTTATCACACGCAATGTATCTAATTTTATCTTCTGGTTTCTCTCGATGTTGGTATTTTAATTTTTAATTTTTATATTAAATAAATAACTCGTTGGCGATCTGAGGTAAATTAATAAATAAAAAACCTTTTTTGACTGCTGTTCGTATAATTGTATATTTGTTAGTAGGAATATCATCGAAACATTTCCCAGAATTATTTATCCCACAAACCACCCGCTCAAAAAAAAAAAAAAAAAACGTAGTTAAACGAATAAAAGAGTCCGATTATTTTTTATATTCAAAACTATTTTTTACCGTTTTTATCCTCCTCTCTTTAGGGTTAGCTTGCGTTAATTTCAACATTCGGTTAAAAAATATGCCCGTGTAAGTGAATAAATAAAATGAAAATTGCGTCGGGTTCCGATAAAAATAAAAATATGATTTATCGAATATAGACACGAAAAAAATAAAATATTCTTGATGAACGTAAACGTAGAGAAAATTATCGGGAATTGTATACACACGAACAATAATTATTGTTCATTTCTAATATTGCCGACAGTGTTCCTGATATCGGGAGCTTGTAAGTCGTCCGTCTGTTTTTACCTTTTAAATCTAAAAAAAAAAAAAAAATGTCACTTGGTCGCCGTACAGGTGTACGTACTCGTATTATTTGTTTTTTTTTTTTATTATTATTATTTTTCATTAGATTCGTCTACTTTCGAAACCCCTGGAACCGGCGAGGACCCCGGTCACGGGTTTATATTCACCGGCTGCCGGGAAATAAATATATGTCGGCGGTGTGTTTTTCGCGGCCATTGGTCGTCGTCTTCTGTCTTTCGGCCCCCGCGGGAATTGCCGATACATAATATATTATTGCATATATGCCGGCGGGTACAGGCAGGAATAATAAATATGGACACGGGGACCGGTGTCCACGGGGTGTTGTTTTATCGCGTCTGCCCGTAAATCCCGGCCCGCGATCGATCTTCGCGCAGTCCTGCGCCGAGCATATCCACGGCCGATTAGAAACCGAACATCGGCGACAAGTAACAATGACCAGTATGGATCAAGAACGCCGGTTGTTGCCGGAAGAATGTCGAGAAAAAAAAAAATACGGTATCGGCCGTTATGCGAGAGCAGAGAATTTAGACGCGGTGAAAAGGCGGCTATACGTCGCTCAAGAAGACGAATAAGAAGAACGTCGTTAGTATGCGGAGATCCAATCGTTTGGGGTCGAATAAAGCTGGGCACACGTACACGCAATACACTTCAAAACAATTGTCTAGATACTCGATACTATAGATACTTATTTTACATGCATTCCGGTACAAGACATTGGGTACATACGCTCAGTGACGTATTTTGGATAATTTTCCGGAATGTGTCCGACATTAGAGGAACCTTAACAATTTGTTTTAGAATTGTTTACTGATAAAAGAGACACTGAACCGAATTTGTTTTCGAATAACTATGTCAACACTTGCATACTCGGGTATACGTGGTCTGTTCAAAAAGTTCCCGAACTATAATTCCTAAACATCGAAAATGTATAGTATCGTAAATGTTATTAGATTAATATAAAATAGAGATAAGCCAGCTATCTTTTCAACTAAATCTCAAAAGTTTATTGCTATCTAACCGTTAACTGTGCGCGTTCAAAGTAGACGAGTCGTGTGTATTGTGCGATTTTTAAGATGAATAACATTCACGAACAACGTATAAATACTAAATTTTGAGTTAAACTTTTTAAATCTTTTACTGGGTCTCGTAAAATGCTTATGGTGATCAGTGTTTAGGACGTACTCGGTGTTACGACTGGTTTAAACGTTTTAAAGACGGTCGGGAAAGAGTTGATGACGACCCACGTTCAGGACGTCAATCGACGTCGACAGACGATGTTCATGTGACAAAAGTCAATGAAATCGTGCGGTCTAATAGACGTTTAACTGTTCGAGAAATTGCGAAAGATTGTAAAATATCGGTTGGTTCATGTCGTGAAATCCTGGTAGAAAAACTTGGAATGCACCGCGTTGCAGCACAATTTGTCCCGCGGTTGATGTCGCAAGATCAGAAAGACAACCGCGTAACCATCTGTTTTGCGTGAAAAATCACATGACCGTGCTTCCTCATCCACCATATTCTCCCGACTTGGCACTAGCAGACTTTTTTTTCTATTTCCAAAACTAAAATCTCCGTTAAAAGGACAAAGATTCTCTACGATAGACGAAATAAAAGAAAATTCGCTAACGGAGCTACGAGCAATTCCAGAAATTGCCTTCCAGGATTGCTTTCAACAATGGAAACGTCGTTGGCAAACCAAGTGTATAAACAAAGAGGGAGGAGAATACATCGAGGGTGATAAGTCTCAATAGCTTGTAGATAATCACTATAAATAAAAAATTGAAAAATTCGAGAACTTTTTGAACAGGCCTCGTATTATATATCAGTCGTAACAGTTATGAACGATTCTTGACACGAGTTTTTTTTTTTTTTTTAATGATGGAAGAATGTGGCAAACTGGGAATGACTGTAAAAATCTAGAATTGTAGAAACCCCAAAGGCCACCCCAAGAGCCCGGATAAAGGTGGACGGATACGATGAAGACTAATGTTGCAAAAATTAGTACAAAAATCGAGTGTAGTATATAGAATGAATGCAGGGGAAAATGGTGGAAGAAGACGAAATTCATTCCGTCGATTTATTATTGTTCAGTAGATGGTATTATTAATAAAAAAAAAACTAAAAAAATTGTTTAAATAACGTTATTCAAATACGTTCGATTATAATAAATTATAATTTCATTATTTGTTTCGAGGTCGGGAACTTTTTGAACACGCCTCGTATAGTATAATAGATAAGTTGGAGGTCCACAGGATATAGACCCCGGTGCTTCATTTTCCCAAACCCGGCCCTGGGTAGGTATTCATAAATATGCGATAGCGGAACTCAAGCGGTTGATGATTAAAATTTTTATTATTTTTAACCGTTTCATTAGTTTTGTTAAAGTTAAAAACATAAGTAAATTAGTAAAATTAACATTTTCATATTTTTTTTTCATCCCGATAAATATAGTAATTTATCTTTTATTTTTATCCAGGCAAATGTTTAGTTATCTTTGCGCAACACTTAATATAATTTCCGCCGGATTTTTAAATTTGAATTTCTACGTCGGAGTATTGGGTAAGTTCTAAAGCTCTAATTAGCTTTAATTTAGAAGAAGAAGAAAATCGTTGTTTCGAGTGCCGATATATCGCAGTGTCGTCGAGTGTTGATGACGATTTCACGGCGTTTATTTAGAAGTTTTTACTCGCGCGTTAGATTTCGCATTTTTTTTTTTTTTTTTTTTTTTTTTTTTTTATCGAACTGTTTTGCTGCGGCGAAACAAACGGTATTATTTTATTATAATATCAATATTATAAGTATGAGTTCTAGTTTTGGAGTACGTGATATTTGCATATAACCGCGTCTCGAGTTGTTCAAAGGTATAATAATATAAGTAGCAGACGGTTTTTTTATTTTTTTTTTTTAATTTTGCGTTTCGCAGTAGCGCATAAAGTAAGTATACACTCGTACCCCTTATGCGCAACGTAGACTTATTGAAAGTAAAATGTCTTTATTGTATTAAAACCGGCAGATATTTTTCGCGGAGAACCTGTAAAAAGTATATTACTATTTCCGCGGAATGCGCGTTTGACACGACGCTCGCAGCATTAAGAACAGTACTAGTAGAGTAACAGAATGGTTCAAACATTCCCTGCCTCCTCCACCCACATTTATGACCCGGTTTTTTCTGAATTTGTTTAGACCTATCTGTAGTATTATCGTATTAAAATTTCAGCCTCCTTCTATGGGTCTCGCGAGTCGTCTCGTAAATTTTATTATTTCTTTCCTTGATGTTAGGTTAGGAATAAAAATCCGTACCACCGAGTACATCGGATGTTGGATGTCTGATTAGATTGGGTTCCTGTACCGGCCGGAGTCGATTGATCTTCCGGTCTAGGCTTATCCCGAAAGAATGTCGATCTTTACAGATTGGTATGGGGTTTTTTTTTTTTTTTTTTTAGATAGCCCGTTATCAGGCGTCAGGCCTCGTCGAATGCAAAAGTTCATATATTTTGCGTGTTTCACACGTATTCGTTCGTGTCTATCAAATAATTCGACGATTTTTATTTTTCTTCTTCATTTTCGAGACCGTGGAGACTTCATTTGTTTAGACTTATCTGTTTTATTGTCGTACTCAAGTTACAGATTCGTCCTTTAAATAGAAAATGGTGCTCAGGCGTCCTTAAATCAATTTACGATTATAAATTTTTTTTTTATTCGATTTCATAGATATCACGTGCAATACAGATAATATAACAGTAACAATCAGTATTCGTAACTCGTTATTTGATGCGCTCTACATCATTCTCTATTATTAACTTTGCCTCTTCCGTATTTAAACACGCCGAGTTACTATATTTTTCTGATGATGTGAAGTTCTATTCTCGTGTTTCGTCTCTCTCCGACCGTCGTCTCTTGCAGTCCGACACTTGTCGAGTAGGACGAACGGGGTGCGATATTTATGTGGATTTTTGAGGGGAGGGGCTAAAATAATCCTACACAAAGTGTATGTATCAATACCGGTTTATTATAAAAAAAAAAAAAAATACCTAGGTATTTCGTAAAGAAATATCGAACAATTTAGCGGGAATATGGACGATTTTAAGGTGGGAGGGGAGGAAGAGAGCCAAATTCTCCACTTACCTCGACCTGTCGCCGCCTATGACGCGCTCTTCTCGTAAAAAATATCGAATTTCAACTAACCTAACCCACCGCGTAGCATAGTATGGGTAGGTATAACAGAAAAATCGTTCAGCGATTGGCAAAATACCCATCTCTTCGTGTATTCAAATACAAAATACAATACATTTTACGAATCAAATACAACATATATTTTGATAATTAAAATGCTAAATACAAAGCACTTTTTTTTTTTTTAATTTTTTAGGGAATTTCCGTAGATTTTCACAAAAAAAAAAAAAAAAATTACATTTTATATAAATAATGATAATTATATTATCATTATAATATAAAATATGACAATTATTGAACAAGTCATCCCCCTCCCCCCAAGTTCCTCTATGATTACAAACATATCTCGTTTTTCACATGCTTTTTTTTTTTTTTTAAATGTTTTTGTATAGTAAAACACCGTTTGTAGTTAACCGTACGCGATTTTCTCGTGGTTTTCGAAAAGCGACTTTTATGGCGGACATTTTGATATCACCACTGTTGGATTCGGAACCTTACTTTTCTACCAGTACGAAAAATTAGTAAGGTTTTTTTTTTTTTTTTTTGATAACACACACCGTATATTTGAATCGGATATGATGTGTCTCAGTGTTTGGGATCTGATGATCTGGTCATCGAAATATATCGTTTATTCTCCGTACGTCTTGTAAAGAGTAATACCGATGCCCACAGATAAACATTATTCTTGGTGTTCAACTGCCATACTTACACTCTAAACGGTTTTTATCGTTAAAACTAAACTTTGTCATCCGTCACTGTCTTAATTTACTCATTTCCAGTTTTTTTTTATTCTTAAACGTTTTAAATGTTCGTCTACCGCTCCAATCCTTATTTTCATTGACGGTCTTGATCGGGATTTCCTTTCGTTTGCCGCCCCAACTATCGCCCTCTTATCACCACGAGACCACAGATCATTGTAATCCTTTAACTAAACCTATCACTTGCGCTAGTACCCCCCATAACCTTCTTCGGCGGTTCCCCCGTCGCTTCGTCGACGAATAGGCCCACATATTTTCGCCCGCGCTTTATTGTCGGAACATTATCGGTTGGATTTCCGATAAAGGCCCGCGCCCGTTATGATGACAGTTGGTCGTATTTGGAGTAACTACGTACACATATAATCTCTTGCTGGTTAAAAACATTATTGTCGTATTATATTGAAATCTACGGAATTCCGACGGCGACGGGGCGGAGGTTCGACAAACCTATTCATAAATCGTATATAAACCGCCGGCGCTGTTGTATTTCGAAGAGTTTGCCGTTTTCTTTACTAACCGCGGACAAATTTACATAATCATAATATCGTGTGTACACTGGCGGGCCGCTAACGTATTAATCCGGAAACTTCGTCGATGTCTGTGTTATATGCCGCGATTGTTGTGGTATTTCCCGGTCCGTTTGTGATGCGCTCGTCGAAATTTCAATATAATTTGTTTGAGAAAACAAACACAGTCACAAGAATAAACAATCGCGACGGCCGGTTACTGGATGTGCACTCCGTTTGATGTCGTCTCGTGGAACATCGTGTTTGCCAAACTGAAACATTTTTTTTTTTTTTTAAATGTATATTTATATATATATATATATATTATAACTCAGTTGCGACATATTTCAGAGGCGATTCTCCGACAATAGGTTTGGCGACGGTTCGACGAGATACAAGGCGGATCCAAAGAGAACTTTGCGGCCGGCCTATTCCGAAAAACCCGTACTTAGTTTAAGATCGAAAATAAGACCAAAAACAACAATATTTCACGTTTATTTAGGTTTTGTTTCGTGAAAGTTTACACGGCGGCGTTAGTTTTGATGCGAATATTATCTGTGGTGTATAGCGTATGAAAGATACGGCAAAAAAAAAAAAAAAAGGAAAACTAACATTGTGCGACGTTTTTTTTTTTTCGATATCACAAATACAAATTAAGTTAGAATCCTGATTTATTAGTGATCAAAATATTAATTTTATCGAAAATGTTCGTAAAAAGTTATCTCTATGCGCTACCCTTTAAACACTCGACCAATATTGACGTCTTCCAAAGAGGCATAATTCCTTCTGAACGCCGTAAGTCCACGACTGGACCGAATAGTTCGGTAATTTTATATTATTTGCATTTTTGCTGTTTTGCACGTAGGTTTCTATAATAATTATTATAATATATTATTTATTTATTTATTTATATGCGTCTAACATGGAAAAATCATTTACGAACCAAAAGACTGACTCTCAATGCCCGTATGCGCATGCTCAGTCTTCTAATGTTGAGAAATAATAATACTAATTTAAAAGTCAAACTTTTAATTTACAAGACCCTCCTGAAACCTATTTGGACTTATGGGGTTCAACAAAAAATTCCAATATCAATAAAATCCAAGTGTTCCAGAACCTAGCTTTTCGTCGACTCTCCAACGTATCGAACCTAACATTTCATAACGATTTCCACATGAAAACCATCGTTGAAGAAGCACAATTCTTTTATGTGCGCCTCCGTATGCGACTTCTATCCCACCGAAATCCACTTATTAAAAACCTCTCCTCTCTAACTCTCCCAGGAAATCCTAGGCGCAGGCTAAAAAGGAAATGGTGTCGTGACCAGACATACAAGTTCCAATTTAAAATATACATCTATATAAATATATAGAATTCCAATCAGTAACAATCAAAAAAAAAAATATAACTAATATAAATAATTCATTTTAAGTGTTGCCAGTGGGCGGCTTCTTATTCAATTTTTTACGTTCTGTCTTCTCTTAGCACATAAGCTTATTGTGCATTATTTGTATAGATTATTTATTTCTAATTAATAATAATAAAAAAAAAAAAAATTTAAACGTGTGTATAAACACGACGTTCTTACATATTTTAATAGAATCGTTTACTGTTGTTGGTTTTTTTTTATTTTATTTTTTTTAATCGCATGAAACGAGTAAACTTTCTGTTGTAACACCGGCGCACGCCCAGGACAAATATTTATCTTTCCACTGGGAAAGTATATTATTAACGTTGAAATATTATTTTACTTTCGCGTTTTAAACGTACTTAGGTGTATACAGAGACGATTTTTTCAGTCGATATTTTCTCGAGATTCGCGACGTAAATAACATGCAATATTGATATCGTTCGTATACTCACAGCGTTGAGCGTATAAATTACCTGGAAACGTTATAATATAATATTTATTGTATAAAATAATATATTAATAATATTACGTGCGTCCGACTGAGAGAACGGTCGGAGAGAACCGAGTCTCCGTTTCGTTTGGTAGTAAGTTTCTTTTATTTTATTTTTTTTTTTTTCTACTGCGCGACAATCGTTTCTACTCGAAAGAAAGGGGGAAAAAAAAAAAACTCCCCATAAAAGCGTTTTACCGACGTCGAAGAAACGAGATAGAAAAAAAAATGCAAATGCAGGCAACGCCGTGCGCGACTTTTTCGGGCATTTCGCCGGTACTCGTACGAGTGGGCAGATTCGCCGATTAAAATTATCTAAAGAAATAAAAAACTTTTTTTTTTTTTTTCTTTTTATACATTCTATAATATTGTTTAAGATATATATATATCGTCTTTATTTTTCTTTTTAAAAGTTAACGGCCTTGCTGTCAAGTTCAGCCCTCCCCATCCACATATTCCTCAATTTTATTCGGTCCTCCACTACCTTCGCTCCACATCGTACTCGAAATCCTTTACCAGGCTATATTTAATATAATATAAAAAAAAACTATACGATTTTTTAACATTTTTTCCCGTTGTTATTATAATATATTATATACAGTGTTAAGACGCATACAAGTGAAATGTATTTAGATAAAAGATAATTGCTCTAAAATACAGAAAATTACACATAATGACAACATATACTTAAATTGTCTCGGATAAAATAATAGATAGACGGTATTTATCTAGATTAAAAAAAAAAAAAAAAAAGATAATATTTTTCAAATTGTTTATTGTAGAAAACATTATGACAGGCAAATACAAATGCGAACGGTTAAAATATTTCTACAAAACCAAATGTCTAAGTCTAAGTCACTTTTAAACTAAAAATAGAACAATACAGTTTAGTATTTTATATTTTCTACATTTAATTTTTAACAGTTATATTTTTATCTGGATAATTATTTCAAACCTTAAACATACTTCAGACAGATATTAAAATTGTCATCTAGATTAGATTAAACAAATATTATCTTGATACGTATCAACACCGATTGTATATTGTGTCAAATATTTGGTAAACACGTACGTGATTTATTGTGTTTCGTATTACGACTTGAACCGATTGTGACGTGTGACGACATCTACCTGCTGCAATAAGATTAGGTAGTTTTTTTTCGCGAGCATATGTGAGGGGGAAAAATAGAGAAAAAAAACCGTTAGGTGGGCGTGTTTTTACCTCCCAACAAAATGTTTTGCCGAGAATAAAAGAAAACCCGCGCACAATTCCTCAGACTATGTTACTGTTAATCGTGTCCATCGTGTATCGATGACGGTTAAATAAAAAAAAAACCGACCGTATACACGTACACGTAAGAATGAAATTGCAGGGCAGGTGACATCTTCCCCGAGATTCCGAGCTAAGCGATGAATTGTATTGGTTTTACTACGATGTGCGTTTCAATTTTTTATTGCAGTCCGGAAACAACTTTTCTACCAGACACGCCGCTCAGGTTTTCAAGTGTATTGTACTTTTTCTGAAAGTCGGTGCAATGTTAAGGTCATTTTTTTGATTTCCTTTGTAGTTTTTTTTTTTTTTTTTAATAATTGGGAAAAAAAAACTTAGAAAAAACTGGACAGTTTAACAGCAATGGTATCGTTATTATTGATTATTTACTTTTGTTGTTATTCGGTGAAAAATAATCGTCAGAGCTTTTGTTACAAACTATTAGTAATATGCTTTTCGAAACGTGGGCAAAACATTCCGGTCATTTTTTTTTTTTTTTTTTTTTAACTATTTCTAGGCATTTAAAATGTTATCGGATTAATTTTGGCCGAACAGAAATGCACAAACATTTAAGTTATAATAAAATAATTCTATTTCATAAGCGTTAAATGTAAATTTTAATGAAAACCTTAGAGTTGAATTTTTATTATCTCTGAACTTGGCTCAGAATCGTTTTCCGTTGGCAACGATTTACCGTCGCGTACAGATATAAATGAAATCCCGATCTAAATCCTACCTTCCCGACTTCGTACCCACGACAATGGAGTATAAGTATGGCCACTGAAGTAATATATATATATCAGTGTTTTTTTTTTTTTTTATTCTGATTTTTAATACGTGCTTTTATCGTTTGGTCGCGAAATGTATTACTGTATTTATCAAAGGACGCAATAACTGAGTAAAATACCTTTTTTTCCGAAGTCGACGAGTTTTTAATCACGTCTCTTTATAGAGTTAGCGGTTTGCTGTAGAAATACGTCGAATATCGAGAACATAATCCCGGACCGGACGGTATTTTTTTTTTCATCTTCTTCTTTTTTTTTTTTTTTTTTTTTTTTTCCGTCGTCTCGCGACTCGAAACACGATACTACCGGCACACATAACTCTCTGTGAGTCCGTCATCTGCGCGCACTTATATATATTTTATTATATTATATCGTATTGTACGGCAATCGAGCCGGGGAGGGGGGGAGGTATCGTTACATAAAGTCGACGTTTCCCGTAATGTTTCCGTCGTTTGGAACTGCCGCGCACCCGGTTTTCGAGACGAAACTCGCGGGCGAAACGGCTCCCCCGGCCCCGCACGTGCCCGGCCGCTGAAACGACAGGTTTATGGATCGCGCGATTTATCGGAAAATATTACTATATTGTTGTACAACGGCATGACGTACACCGTATTTTATTATTATTATTATTATTATTTTATATACGATTCTTCCATGTGCCACGGTAAAAATCGGTAAATACCGGCATTTTACTAGTGTTGGTAAACAGATACCTAATAATACGTCCAGAACACATTATTTATATGACTTTCTAGGCGTGAACAAATTTTCAAAACATTTTGCCCATTTTTGAACTATTTATAAGTATTTTTATTTTTATTTATTTATTTCTTTTTTTTTTTGAATTAATCGAATAAAACTAATTTGACCGAATAATATACGAATATATGATTCATATGCCACAGTACAAATCGTTAAAAACCGGCATTTTTCTAATGTTGGTAAATAGATACCTAATAATATGTACAGAACACATTATTTATATGACTTTCTAGGCGTGAACAAATTTTCAAAACATTTTGCCTATTTTTGAACTATTTATGAGTATTTTTATTTGTATTTATTTATTTCTTTTTTTTTTGAATTAATCGAATAAAACTAATTTGATCGAATAATATACGAATAAATGATTCGTATGCCACATTAAAAATCGTTAAATACCGGAATTTTTCTAATATGTTCAGAACACATTATTTATATGACTTTCTAAGCGTGAACAAATTTTCAAAACATTTAGCCTATCTTTGAACTATTTATAGGTATTTTTTTTTTTTTTTTTTAATAAAACTAATTTGACTGAATAATATACGAATATATGATTCATGTGCCACAATAAAAATCGGTAAATACCGGAATTTTACTAGTGTTGGTAAATAGATACCTAATATGTTCAGAACACATTATTTATTTGACTTTCTAGGCGTGAACAAATTTTCAAATCATTTTGCCTATTTTTGAACTATTTATAAGTATTTTTATTTTTTTTAATAAAACTAATTTGACCGAATAATATACGAATATATGATTCATGTGCCACTGTAAAAATCGGTAAATACCGGAATTTTACTAGTGTTGGTAAAAATCGATCAATATTGGAATTTTACTAGTATTGGGACAAATCTGTGTATAGATGCCTAATACCTATACAAGAGAGGGTTATAGGTACAACTATAGTTTTTTTAGTTCCTTCGCCGAATTCCATAGTGAAAACGGGACGTGGAATTTATCTAGTTTAAAAAAAATAATAATTATTTTGTTTTTTGAACACATTTATACAAAGGAGATACGAAAGTAAACGGTTAACGATTATTCGGAAAACGCAATAAATTTAATTTTAAAGTCATTCGCTGAAGAAACGATTCACTAACGATTTTCGGTTTAACTATGACGTGCGTATTGTCTTTCTTTTTTCTGTCCGTAAATAACTTTTTTTACCAGACATTTTGTTTCGATTTTTAAGTGTAGCACTTTTTCTTAAAGTATTTTGGATCTAGTCGATGCATGTATTTTTTTTTTTTTTGGTAGTTTTCTTAAAAATTGGGAAAACCAGAAAAAAACGGGAAAATTAACGGCCATTAATTTAGATTTTTTTGTTGTAACTAATTTAAAAAAAAAAAAAAAAAACTGATATGTTCAGAACATATTATTAATATGCCTTTCTGGGCGTGAACAAATTTTCAAAACATTTTGCCTATTTTTGAACTATTTATAGGTATTTTTATTTATTTTTTTTAATTAATCGAATAAAAGTGCACACAAGATTCATTAAAAATTGCATACTTATTCGGTTTTTATAGGCACTTCACTAGTATTGGTAAAAACTATGAATACATACCTTATACAAGAGTTCGTTATATGTAGTTCCATAGTTTTGTTTTGAAAAATTTTCATCAACTTGCATTGTAATAACGGTACGTGGAATTTATCTGGATTGAAAAAATAAATATATGTTTTTATTTTAAATTGTTTTTCGTTGAACACATTTATAATATGGAAATAGAAAAGCAAACGGTTAAAATTAATTCTGTAAACGAACTGTAAAACAATACAGTTAGGGGTAGATATTTAATGTTTACTTCTGTGAATTAAAACATTTTATTTATTTTTTTTTTTTTTCCGAAATATTAGATAATAACTAAAAAGATAATTATTTTTATCTCAAATAATCTTTAGATAGATAAGATAAAGAAAATATCATCTAGATAGATATATCTAGACGAGTCTCAACACAAGCCGGGTTCGCCAGAGCCCCTCATCGCCCTCCCCGAATCATATCAGGAAAAATTAAATTACTAAATTTTTTCCACCGAGGTAACAGAATCCGAGCAATCCGATTAGAATAATATTATTGTTATTGCGTTAGGACACGGTATTCGACACGTGTCCGTGTATGATAGACGTAAACCGGTACCACCGGTTGATTCGGTATTAGGCGCGTTGAAACACGTAGACGGAAAACACGACGTTGTTAAAAGCGAAATTAATTTTCCGGACGGGGGAAAAGAGAAAAAAAAAAAATGCGGACGCGGCGAGGAAAGTTAATAAAACAACCGTGTCGGCCGTCGTATATATAATACGTAATTCATACGGCGGCGGGTACGGTTTTACGACATACGTATTATTATACTTATTGTAAGGTACCACCCGTGTAATATATATATATATATATATAGGTGTATAGGTATATACCTACAGAGGTTTTATTACGCAATTTAACGGTCATTATTTTCAATTTGATTTAACCGCGTACGGGCGCGGAGCAACGGAAAGTTTTCGCGTCTCCCAGCCTCGAGGATTTACTCGAGAGAGAGAGACTAAACGCGAGTGGAAACCCGGCGCGCCGCGACCGCTGAATTTATGTGCCTGGATGGGAAAGGGGGGCACTTGGAATATGTTCTGATAATACGGCGCAAAGTCCGAAATTAAACTACAATAACGCGGCGTCAAACGGCGGGTGCCGCATTTGAATTATTACGGGCACATACGCCGTATGTAACGGGGGTAAAGTAAAAAAAAAAAATAAAAAGACCTATAACGGAGGAGTAAACCCGTACCCCGCTGACCGTGTAAATTACTTATTTACCGCGTGTAAGGAATAGACGGGCACGAAATATATTACCCCGTTTCTACGTGCCACTTGTTTTCACGGTAGTACGAATCCATTGAACACATTGTCGCATTGTAGAATCGATAAACGATTAAACGGGTTGAGTTTTTTTTTTTTTCTCCATACTTGAACATATATACGTACGTAGTAGGATCAAAAAGTTCCCGGAATTTATTTATAGAAAAAAAAAACTATTTTTCTTATCAAATATCTGTTTATTGGAATTAAAAGTAGACATTATTAGCTATCTGTAGGTTTTGTCGTTAAAATTACATTAGTCTCATGTGAGTCGTAATCGTGTCCATAAAAAATCAAAAAAAATCACGTGTTGTCAAATTACAATTGAAGGTCATGTTGATTGTGTTCTTCGACAATGAAGGGTTAGTTCACTGGGAATTTGTACCTAATGGACAAACAGTCAACTCAAGTTTTTATATTGAAGTTTTAAAGCGTTTAAGAGATTCAATTCGGCGAAAAAGGCAAAGAAAATGGGAAAATGGTTGGTTTTTGCATCATGACAATGCACCGTGCCACTCGTCTTTTGCAGTTTG
Source organism: Tuberolachnus salignus (assembly GCA_956483605.1). Lineage (NCBI taxonomy): Eukaryota > Metazoa > Arthropoda > Insecta > Hemiptera > Aphididae > Tuberolachnus > Tuberolachnus salignus. The sequence continues at coordinate 11,980,236 of OY101436.1, forward strand.
GCAATTTTTAACGGATAAAAAAATTTCTACAATTCCACAACCCCCCTACAGATAGCTAATAATGTCTACTTTTAATTCCAGTAAACAGATATTTGATAAGAAAAATAGTTTTTTTTTTCTATAAATAAATTCCGGGAACTTTTTGATCCTACTACGCATATATATATAGAAATAGACGGGAAACGAGAGCACGCACGCGAGGGGGATACGATAAAATCGCCGGGGCGGCCGAACCGGAATCGCGGCGGTGGACATCCGCGAACGGGAACGAGCGAGTGTGCCGCCGGGCGGGAAATTTCGACGCGTGTGCATAGAGCGGAACAAAAACGGGCGGCGGTCGTCGTCGTCGTCGTCGTCGTCCGGCCGATCGAAATCAATTTTAACGCGCTGCCGATAAATCTGAATTATCGAAATGGCTCAACGGGAGACTACACTCCGCGCCACGAGAGAATGCATACGGCGGCCGACCAAAACGCCGTATTTTTCGCGCGTTCCCACCGCTTTACCAGCACGGTCGTCAATCCGTCGGACAGCTTCGGAGCTCGTCGGTGTCGTTGGCAGGTGTGTACACTTTTTTTTTTTTTTTTTTTTTTTTTTTGTGGCATCGATGACGGGCCGGGGACTGGCCTTGCGGAAATGCTACCGGCCCGCCACCATCATTTATTAAATAAAATGAAAAACACGAAATAATTACATACACACCATAAAATCCCCTTTTCCCTTTCGCGGGGCGGGCTCACATTATTTAACTTATGAAATAAGTATTTACAAAACACCTTATAAACTAAAAATATACATTCTTTTTTTTTTTAATTTTAAAAAAAATAAAAAACAAACTATTAAATCTTAAACTACTAAAAAAATATATATGCATTCATCTATCTATATACACTGACTACTGCCGTCGACGCTGTCGCCGACGCTCCGGCGGTGCTCCTGCTGCTGCCTCTGCTGCTGCTGCTGCCGCTGCTGCCTCTGCTGCTGCTGCTGCTGCCGCTGCTGCCTCTGCTGCTGCTGCCGCTGCCGCCGCCGCTCTGGCCGCCTCCCACCAACGCTCCTCCTCCCCCTTTGCCCCCATGACGGAGATTGCAAAGGCCCTGACGGCTGACCATGCTTCGGTACTGCTGAGCATGGCCGGTCCAAGCCCTTCCGGAGAGATGCTGCCCAACACCGCGACCAGCGCTGCACGTTCGGTATTCCAAGCCGGGCAGTCTAGAAGGGTGTGGGCCGCATCGTCCACCTCCGATGTGCAATGGGCGCAGTGGGGGGCGTCGCGCTTGCCGATCCTATGCAGGAAGCTAGCAAAGCACCCGTGTCCGGTGAGGAGCTGGGTAAGGTGATAGTCCAGCTCGCCCCGTGACCTTGTGGCCCAAGGCGCAACAGGACCGATCACCCTACGGGTCCACTCACCCCTGGTACCCATGCTATGCCGCTCCTAAGCAGGTGTGTACACTGCGATCACAAAAACAACATTTTTTCAAACCATCGCGCGTCGCTTGGCTTTTACCGATTCCCGTTTACGTACAACGTGTCTACAATAGTGCGCCCGTTATTATTTTCATAAGCCAATTTTTTTTTTTTAATATCGCGAATACGATCCATCATTATCATTCAATATAACGGATGAAAAAAACATTGGCTAGTGTTTCTATTGTTACTTGAGCCGCTGTATGCAGAGACCAGTTGCCGCATAGTGGGAGAAATTTGGCCTCGAGACGACAGCGCACTGTCATTTAGATGCGCGTGCCGTACGCGTTCTCTCGTGGCGCAGAGACTAGTAGTAAACGTCTAACAACGCGCTACGCACAACACCGCGCGCAGTCACTGTGCGGATAATATAATGCGGATCGGATAGAACACCCCGCAAAACGGTAATATTATTAATTATCGGTCGCCCGTACACGGGCGCGAAGTGGGACGTACGACGGGTAACCGAAATCCGATTACCGCGACAGTTGTTGCCGTTTAAATCGTATTAAAACCACGCGAATATTTCCCGGTAAAAAATCGGCACTCGTCCAAAAGGCGCTACACAATTGCGTAATACGTTATTTTTATAAATTTATTTATTTTTTTTTTTTTATTCGCGTTTAAACAAATACACGCCTGTCGGTCCATTTATTTGTGTGCCAAACCGTGTGCAGACGACCGTCTTGGAAGCACCTACGTCCCCTATACAAGCGCTTTCCCGCTCCCGTCTGGAGATGCACCCCCCCCCAATCCATTAATCGCGGCCCTATATTCGCCGAATATCCCCGGTAATCCTCCGAGGGGTCCCAAGAGACGCCCGGCGTCGGGATTTAGCTCTTTAAATATTAAATTTAACAAAAAAAACTATGAATGTCTAGTGTTGGTACTGGGTGATTACTCGCTTTATGCGTTGCGCGTCTCTTTTAAAATCCAATGTACTTATTATGTACATGCAATATAACGTATAAAAAATAAAACAAATTCACATTTAAAGAATCTTAAACAATCAAAAGGCTAGATGAGCCGAATACATACTTCTATCGGTTAATTGCCATCTAGAAATCCGGGGGGAATTGGCGTCCATTAATAAATAAGACAATATAATTACACGAAACTTATAAAAAATGAATGAATTATTAAATAATACGATTTTAAGGAGGGATACGATACCCTTATGCACACACCTCTGTAGGGTACTCTAAAATATATATTTAAATTGTGTTTGAGGGGATGGGGGGGGGGCAGTGCTCCCCTTCAAATTCCGTGCCATAGTATATAATAATACGACCAAGTTTTTTCTTAATATTTTTCATTATATACTCGTGCAGTGTAATAAACTTATATTTCGTACATATATTTTTTACATTTATTTTGTTGTTGTTTTATTGTATAAACCATTAAAACGATTTCCATTGTATAAATATTATTGTAATTACAAAAAAAAAAATGTAACTATTTTAACCGGTATATGGAAACGTTCGACACCGGTAACGCCGAAAAATGTGTTCTTGCATTGTTATTCGAAACGTTGCAAATACAATATTAACTAAAACTGTCGTTGTTGCCGTTTGGGGATTTTAATATGTTTAATACCTCCTTTGACTGGTTGTAACAAACATATTGTCAAAGTAAATTGAAAAAAAAAAATCAGAAAAGATTTTAACCGAATTTTGTCAAAATCTTGTCAACGACCCTGGTTTAAAGTAGTGTACGGACTATTTAAAAAAAAAGAAGAAAACAAATGAATTGTCCCTTTCCTCAGATAAGGTCCCAGATAATGCCTATAGAAATATATACAAGCATAAGTATTTTTTCGAGACACTACTGGATCCAGTGGTGTCCTAGACAATCCTCGTAACAAGCCGATGGACCTCAATTTTTTTTATATCCGAACAGATTCGTTTGATTATTCCGGATTGGGTTCAATATTCCGGAAAATCCCATCGGCTCCATCGGGTGCGTAACTACGATTTAATTGCCCCGGAGTCCGACAAAACCAAAGTTTGAAAAATATTACCGTAGTACTTTACTTTTACTTTTACTGTTTGTGTAAACCAAAAATATTTTATTTAAGGGCATTGCAAATAGCTATAAACTCGTACATATTAACGTAATCGTTTTACACGATGAGGTTTTCTTTCCCCCCCGCCAAAGGTCAGGTTTTATTCGGACTCAAAGTTTTGGCCAATAGGAAACAAAACGTACGGCGGGCTCCGGCGTTGCTGAAAATCGTAAATCGTACCGACGTCGGTCGGTAACGTTTTTGATCGCGATAATATTGAACCCGCTGTAACGAAAACGAAAATCCGAGTGCGTTCCGGAAAAAAAAGTTTTACCATTTTTTTTTTATTATTATTATTATTCATCGTTTGATCTTTTCCTATTTTGCCCGTCCGAAATCGTAACGGTTTCGCGGAAAACCGTACATCCTGTATCCAGATCCCAGATTAATCGCCGACGACGTAGACAAATATTGTGATTACGTTACCGAAATACGAAACTGCCGTGGTATTATTAATTATTGTTACCGACATTTATATTATAATATAGTAATAATATACACACGCGCGCGTCAAGCTATATTTTGCGCGCCCGAGTATATTATTTCGCGCCCGCCCGCCCCTTGCATCTGGGAACGTTGATTTTCAATGCGGTCGTATTCGTGTATCGTATTATACAAACGCGAATTTATTATTATTATGCGCGCCGCCGTACACGGGCCCGCAGTCGATATTTTTTGTGGTCCTTTCGTAAATCATATCGGAAATATTAAATTTCGTCGTACCAAAAACAATATCTTGTCTTCGTTCCTCTGGCATTTTCGTACATTTCCCCCGCCGCCGCACCCATAAAAATTATCACCGACAAAAACGGGCGCGTCCGGTAAGACGTCCGGAAGGGTTTTACAATAATAATAATAAAAAAAAAAAAAATTCTTTAAAACAAAACGCGCAAGAATAATGGGCGAGTTTGACGGACGTATCTGTAAAAAAAAAAAAAAAAACTCAAAGTTTAAATAAACTATTATATTCGGTATACGATTGTATATATATATATATATTTTAATGTGTAAAACAATTGCATTTCTTTTTTTTTTTTCTACGGGTTTTAATTAATACGGTCAATTTTTTCCCCTACGAGATTATATTTTACGGTTAGGGCGATTTTTTTTTTTTTTAATCGTTCAAATTATATACCATAGTGGTGGCCAGAAACTATTTTCACCCGCGGTCTATAGAAAATTAAAAATGTTCACTAGGCAGAGCCCGTGAATTGAATATTTTCCCTTGAAAGTTTTTTGGAATATTATACATTACCACCGGGGGAAGTCGGATACTAAAGAACCAATAAAGAGCAAATTACGTTTATCTACCCGTTCTGGCTTGTAGTGTACCTAGTCGATTTTTACATTTGTCTATTATCGTCGTAAACAGTGTCGTACTAAATGGCTGTTATTTTACTAATCTATAGGAGAAAAAAAATAATAAAAAAGTATATTAGAAACGCGTTTCGTGCACGTCAAACAGTAATAACCGGCAATAAATTGTGAACACGCACAACGCGCAACAAAATAACCACCCGGTCGATTTCGGTGACAGATTAAGGACTTGGTGCTCGTGCGAAAAAAACAGTCGTGTAATCATTAAAAAAAAAAAAAAATACCTACGACTATGTCGTTTCTGTTATTAAATGATGTTTCAATAACGATAATAGTTCGATGCGGTATTGTTGCGTAGAGGACGGATATGCTGAAAACCAAGAAATGTTTTTACGGGTCACGCCTATAGGTCTCCCACCTCATAGAATTGTCGTCGATTTTATAAAAAAAAAAAAAATGAAAATTATTTTTTACCTTTTAATAACCTTCTTTATGGCAGGGCTATTCCCACTAATCTGCTGCCCGGTAGCCGTTTAAGGGGAAGGGGTACACGGCCGTTTCTACGGTATTTATGAACGTACAGTAGCTATGCGCCCAACGAAAAATTTTGGCACTTACAGTAGTAAGGTTTTAAAAAATAAAAATACATTTGAATTCGTCAACAAGTGTACTTGCCGTCAGTTGCGAGCGCATTTTAAATTTTTTATAGAAATTTCAATTGTCAACGGTAAACAATTAAATAAATTACAATTATTAAATATCGAAAATAAACTCCGTACGTCTATAGTTCTGTAACTGCATGGCGATCAACGATTTAACTCACTTTCTGCGTTTAAAATCCATGTCACCGGTGAGTGAGAACAAGCTAAAAGAATTCAGTAAGGCGTTGAAAAATCTCCACACGGAATTTCAAACCAGATTTCAAGATTTTAAGAACATTCAATCATCGCTAGATGTTTTCTCGGTGCCGTTTAATGTAGATCCGGAAAATGTACCTGCAGAATTGCAGTTGGAAATTATTGAAATACAGTGCAGTACCCATTTAAAGCAATTGTTCTTGAATTCCACAAAACTAGAGTTTTGTAGAGCACTGCCGAAAGCTGAATTCCCAAAGATAATTTGGGCTCACGCCCAGAAAATTATGGCTATGTTTGCGTCGTCTTATGTGTGCGAACAGACTTTTTCAACCATGAAATTGCGGAAAAACTCAATCAGAAATCGATTGTCTGATGAACACCTTTTCTCGCTGTTGAAAGCTGTTGCTTCGTCACAGCTGGAACCTGCTTTCGAAAATATTATGGAAAATCAAATACAATTCCATATATCACACATGCCTATTATATGATTTAATGAAGCTTAAACACAAAATGCATTTTTTCTATAATTCTGGCCCTCCTCTAGAATTTCTCGAACTTTGTGGCCCCCCCCCCCATTAAAAAAGTTTGCCCATCACTGGTCTATACACTTTTTTAATCGAACCGCGGTAAATCGAGTAACTCGGATTTTTGTCGGGCGCCGGTTCAATGAGTTCGATGGGAAATCGCACGGGGCTTAAAACGAAAATACGATTAGTATTGACTTTTTGCAATAGACCAATAAAATTGAAACAATTGTTTAAGTATTTATTTCGGTTAACGAAAAACAAAAAACAAAAAAAAGACAGGTTAATAATAATTGTTTAGGTAATAAAAACCACGCGTCGTATTTCTCGAGCGGTCGACGATTATTTCCTTACGGGAGAGCCGGCGCCCTGCCCTTTGAAGAATTCAATGGTCACGCCACGTGGCGGTATCCCGCGCAAAGACTTCGCCCGGGCCCGGGGGCGCGGAAGACGTCGGAAGACCCAAGTAAATGTTTTCGAATCCGGCCCCCGAAGACGTTCTCGCGGGACGTATAGAGACAGCTGCCGCCGGGGCGGTATATCGAACGGGCCGACGGGAATTTAATAAAATATATAAATTTATTTGTATATATATATATATATATATATATATATATAGGGGTCATCGTTTTGCCGACCGGCGTTTATTTAATTAATTTTTATATCGCCGCCGGCCTGTATAAATAATGTTTTTTTTTATATATATATGTACGTATATTATACGGTGACGAGGTGGCGGGTATTTTTTAATTTATAAAAATTAATTCAGCCCGCGCGTCTCTTATAATAACTATTACGATTATGATAATTTATAAAGTGCAATTCTATATATATATATATATATAGGTACCTATCTACTTAAAAAAAAAAAAAAAATGATGGGACCCCCGCGGTCAAAAAACAGCCTATACATTCGTATAGCCGGTAGAGATTCGAAATGTACTCGCTTTTTCACTCGCCCCACACCCTTTCTCACTATCTCTCGCTCGCTTGTTCTCTCGGCCTTACGTCGGGTTTTTTTTACCCGAAATGAAAAAAAAAAAAAATGTCGTCGTTATTGTTATCGGGCCTGGACGTACGTCCAGTGGCACAACACAACCGTTTTTTTTTTTTTTTTTGGGGGGGAGGGTGCCGCCCATTGAACCGCATTTATAGAAATTTAATATTTTAGATTCGGAACGGAGCTAAGGATCTTATGGTTTTTTTTTTTTTGTCCTATCAGAAGACTTCGAAACACTTCTACGCCGGTTCCGGTAGCAAATTGTCTCTAGTTGGTACATCAGTAGAGGTCATTTTTCAATAAACCTATTGGTTTTTTAAGGAAAAACTACCGATGACGAAAAACCGGCGTAAACACGATCCCGTCGTACTTTACGAGAGAAAAATCAAAAAAAAAAAAAAAAAAATGCCGATATTAAAACCCGAAATTTGGGTTTAGATTGAAATCCGGAATCATTTCGGTAACCACCTACGCGCGTTTACTATTGGAACAATTTCACGAATCCGGTTAATTTTTCATTATGCGCGTCCGCGCAATAATAATTAACGAACTCTTTGAAATCGCAGCCGTATAGAAAATACCACCGGCGGTGTACGTATAACACCGGAATTAAAACCCACGACCGCATTGGAAATATTCGACTTTTTTCCTTTTTTTTTTTTTTTATGTTCGCAGCACCTACCGCCGCCGTATCGCCAGCTACGGTGTCGCGGACAGAATACGATTTTCGAAAAGGGTTTTTTTTTTTTTTTTTTTGACGCCGTTCCCCATTTGTATATGGGTGGTACACCGTACATCGTCTGCCCGAGAGTACTCGAAAACGTGAATATTCGCATTTCTTTTAGATTTAAAAATTCGATTCGAATACGCTTTATCCCTTTTTGCACGGTACATAAACAATTCGGGTTTAAATTAATAATTAACAAAAAAACACTACCGACATATTCGTTTTCTTGCCGATATATATATATATATAAAAAATACAACGCGACTGCGGAAATTATTATTTTATCGTGAAAACACCCGCGACGCGTTAAATACACGCGTTGTCATTTTATTTCGATATTATCTACGCACACTTTTGGCGGTAAAAAAAAAACCGTACTCAACAAAGGTTAACAAAAAAAAAAAAAAAAAATAATAATAAAATATATATTAAAAATCAAAGCGAAACCGGGAACGATTATTTTTTTTTTTTTTATAAATATGCTCTTTAAGAGTTTTGCCGAAACGGAAATTTCGATAAATGTTAAACGTTAAACGGTCGTCTTTTCGGAACGACGAGGGCGTTAAACCGAAATATTATTTATTATTATAAAAAAAAAAAAAATTGCACGTCGACCGAAAGTATTACAATAGTACACCGAATTGTAAATGGTAAAACGCCGTTTTTATCGGTGTTTTAAATTTCTCGATCAAACCACCGTTCGTACTAAACTGTGCAGCCGTTTGCAAGGACGTCTATTCCGGATTTACATTTTAGAGAAATTGTCGAACAGTTTTCCGTTATCCGTCACGTCGAGCGGTATATTTTAACTGGTTTAAACGTTTTGTTTTTTTTTCAAACACATTCGTGTTTAATTACCTAACTGAAAGTAATCGTTTAAAAGCGCGAACCGCATAAAAAAAAAAAAAGAAAAAAAAAATCGCTCGCGGCGTATCCGTATCACATTTTGTCACATTAAAAACCGTATCCATTGGCCGTATTCACCCTAGGAACGTTTAATGGTATTTTCCATTTTTTTTTTTTTTTTTTTATCGTTCAATGATTATTGCTATTTTGTTCGTTAATTTACCGGTTGGCGAACCGTATAGGCCCCGGACGCCAGATATTAAAATACGCCATCGTTTTTATACATCTGTTTTAGAAACGAATAATTTTGTCGGGCGATTAGTCGCATTACAATCAGTACCCGGTTACGCAATCGCCGGCAGAGAATTTAGAACTATTATTTTAACAACGTGTTGTTTTTGTACCGTTTCCGTTTAGTGATGAGGGCAGAAAAAAAAAAAAAAAAAAAAAAAAAAAACATAACCGATTTGCAATTATATTTAGTGTAATCAACTTGAACGCCCAATAATAATAAAAATTAAAAAAAATCAAACGAAACGATAAGTAAATATTAAAAAAAAAAAAAAAAGCCAATTTCGCGAGGGTGAAGGGTGAAACGTTATTGTAAATCGCTTTCGCCGACGTATGCACACAACAATAGTTATTACAGACTATATTTGTGCATTTTGTTTGGTTTTATCAAATGTTTTATTTACGATATAAACGAGTTATTAACAATATTAAGCACCGATTTGCGTAGGTCAAGTTTTTTTTTTTTTTTTTTATTCGTCACGGGAACCTATAATGGTGAACGTTATATTGAGCCCATTAGTGTCAGAGAGATTACTACGGTAAATACCGTCATGGCCATGCGGACCATGTCTGGCATAAACAGGCGATTACGGAATGCCCCTATGCGGGAATAGGCAATCAGGGAGACCGAGTAAAAGATGGGGCGAGATTACCTTAGAGACGTTATCCATAGGCAGTGGAACCGGATACCCAAAGCAGAGGAGCTGCAGAGAACAAGGATAAGTGGCGAGTTCTTTGTAATTTACTTGAGGGACGAAGCCAAATAAAAGACCAGCTGAATGTACTTTTTACACTCGTAGTCTGATACTATACGATTTTTTTTTTTTTTTTTTTTTTGAGGTGATTAATGATATTCCGTTGAAAATAAAAATCTGAAATTGAATTTTACGCGCCACAATTATTCGATCATCGGTCGTGATCTCGTGAACGAAATACCCCATAGACGAGACTGCCTATTTATAATAAATACCAATTAATAACAACCGATATTTTGGCCAAAAACTGTGTACATTTTGAATTTGATCGGGTTATACAGGGTGCGGCAGAGCCGACTGACGAGTAATTAGCCTGTGATAAGATAAGAGCAGGCCTTCATAGGTGGCATGTTTCGAATTGTACGGTAATGCCGTTTTTATTCGTAATCACGGGTCTGGACAGGTGTACATCGTGGATTCGTCGTGCGTGCGTATTACGAACATAATCATTCTGTGATCGCTCGGAAGCCCATTGTGGCTTTTCGTATACACTTCGGCGTTCCGCGTGCCGAATCTGTTCCTTCTGCTAACACTATCAAATTGCGGATACGGCATTTGGAAGAAACTGGAAGTACCCTCCTAAGTACACTTGGACACGGAGCACCCGGAACGGTAAGAACCCCCCCGAAAATGTACAGTTGGTTAGAGAGGAGTCAATTGAGCAGTCACCAAGACGCTGTAGCTTTGGGAATCTCAGACCGTTCTTCGAGGAGAATTCTTCACGATGATTTATCATTCCATCCCTAAAAATTAATGCTTGTCCAAAAGTTAAATGCTACTGACTACGGCAACCGTAAAAATCTCTGTCAGCAAATTCTTCTGCAAATTCCTCCAACTTTTTTTCTGTAGCGATGAGGCCCATTTTCATCTTTGTGGAACTGTAAATAAACAAAATTTTCAATACCGGACTACAAAAAACCCACAGCAGCTCCATGAAAGACCACTCCACGTGGAAGTCGAGACCATACCAGTCGAAATGTGCCGAAAATCATATGAGAGCTTCAGAGATCGTCTACAACAGTGTATCAATGCTGACGGCCGCCATCTTGGAAATATAATTTTTAAAAATGGCATTGAATACTGATTTATATATAAAAAAAAAAAACCTTTTCTCTATGTTTTACTGTTCGTTATTTATAGCCCATCAAAACTCGTCAGTCGGCTCTGCCTGTACAAGTGTTTCGAATTGATTTACGCGTATTTATTTATTTATTTTATGTAGCCAACAAATTTTTGAAGTCAAATACAAGAGGGCACAATGACAAAAACCGTTTTCCGATTTCTCACCGTGTCACTGAATCAACCAGTGGCAGAGCAAAAAACGGGCACAGTACCCTGCAAGTTATTTCGGTAGGGAAAAAATGGCTCCCTTAAGTTCGGTAATATATCGCAGCACCGGAACGAACCCGCAAACGGTAAAACGGTATAAATGACCTCGTCATCCAAAAACAATAGCCTTCGCTACAATCGCATATGCGTAATATTTACGGAAATATGATTGATTAAAAGTCGTCTGCTCGTAATTGATGCCGATTAAGGTAGACGGTCAGTATATATTTTATTTGTTTTTTTTTTTGTTTTGGGTGTGAAATCCACACTCGGGCGAGTGAAATGACAGAACAGTTAACGCATCATCACTACCTCAGGGTAGTCAGTAATATTTACAAATCTACGGTCATCAAAGGACGTCGTTTTCGAACAATTGACGACATTAAACAAAATACCGAAATCGTAATCTCAACGACGTTCCGATTAGTGTGTTCCGGGTATGTTTTTAAAAAACGGAAAAGAAGACGGCGGCGGTGTATTTGCTTCGCGGGAGGTGATTAATTTTTCGGTTTTTTTCGGAATGCGGAACGATATGGAAAAATTTACGTATTTCCACCAGCCATTGATCGTAGAATACAAAACCGTGTATTCCAAAATCAACGGTACCCGGCCATATAGTGTTCTTGTAAATTTCGATCATATTCGCATTGTTTATAATATTATTAATTATTATATATTATTTAAAAAAAAAATTAACATTTAATCAACGATGGATAAAAATCGTGTTGCGTATTGAATTTCGCAAACCGTTTTTCGTTCATTTACATATGAATAGAAAATTGAAATATAAAGAACTCGGGACACCAAACGCCCGATTTACAAGGACTAATCAATAACGCGAAAAAAAATGTAAAAGTTAATATACTCCGTTTCAATAGAAATTTTCATGCAAAAACACAAGTGGCTGGAATATAAAAACAGCTGGGTTTTTTTTTGTTTCCCTTGTATATGTTTCGGTGGTGATTGTTCGGAGATAATGGGAGAGGGTATGGTAAACGTTCTAGCAATGGTAAGTATTGAACACGAAACGATTTCCAATGACGTCGATTTTAACAAAATATACGTTTAGTGAAATAGACGCTTAGATTTCAAGTATAAAAAACGTTTGATTTTTTTTTTTTGTAATTGTCTATAATCTTTATAATGGTAATATCGTTACGTATTAATTTTTAATCGATAAACATCATTTAAACGGGTAGATAATTTTATTTCCGAGCTTTTCGAAAATTGATATTTTCGTAATGGCGCCCCACTTTCAAATCCCACGAGCCGCGACTGAGAAATACTACGTGACGACAATATACAGGAATGGAAACAAAAAATCGATGCATTTAATAATATAAAATTAAAAAAAACGCTACGGGAAATGTAATATATTAATATAATGATATTATTTGTTTTTTAACGAGCTCTATTATACTGATTGACGCCGAGAGGAGTGGTGGACGAACGAAGGCTCGTAAATTATTCCACACGCGCGTTTTTTGGGGGGTTTTTTTTTTTGTTTTTTTTTTTTGTTTTGTTTAACGCGTAATTTATGTAAAACGCGACATTTTTTTTTTCTTTTGGTTTTTCTGCTCGCGGAATTAAACGATTCCGTCAATATTATGAGTATATATTTTAATATAAAATATTGTAATGCCGTCGTCGTAATAACAACGACGGACAGATTGATTGAAAACGGTTCGCATGGATATCGCAGCAAAAGAAAAAAAAAAAAATCTCACGAATATTGTTTCGGCATAAATATTCTATTGTTAACCAACGAGATTGTGTGGTGCGCTCGTTCAAAAATAAAATTGCTTTACGTTCGAATATAACCAGTAAATAAATATCTAAACGAAGATAAAATACAATTGCTCCGGAATCGTCTAGGCACATATGTAGATAACGAATACTCAATTTTTATCGCACACGGTAATAGATATGTGCAATTTATCTCGATATATAAAAAGATGTATTTTTTTGTCGTTTAAATTGTCTGTGCTGACGCGACACTGCAATTCTCTCACCTGGGGCAATGGTATCCCGTAGAAGCTGTACATTTTTCACGAACACGTATAGATTCAATAGGCAAATGGTCGTCCAACTGGAAAATCAAGATTAATCCTGACAAATCAGTTTACCGGTCCCATTTACACTAAAAAAAGTCCACACCCCTTCCCCGCCATTTTCAAGGAATACCGATCTTCAGAAGTAAAATACCTCGGCGCCCTAATTGACGAACGATTGACCCCGGGATCCTCATATCAGGTCAAAAAGAAAAATTCTCAATAGTCGATTCCACTTACTTCGCCCAATTCTGAAATCGAAATTACCCTTCCACACAAAAACAATCATCTACAAATCCTTATTGCGGCCTATCTGGGCTTATGCAATCCAGATCTGGGGATGCGCTAAACCATCTCAAACACGTACCCTCCAAGACTCCCAATCTATCACTCTCCGCATTATCTCTTCCGCGCCTTGTGGTACGTATCAAATTCCACACTTCAAAATAGAAACAGTAAATCAGTTAGCCGCAAAACATTATAAAAAAATTTCACTCTAAATTACAGTCTCACTTTAACCCTTTAATCGCCGAACTTGCTTTCAAATGTTTAATGGTTCAAACCATTTAATTTTTATTTAATTTATGTTAAGTTAATAATAAATAAAATAACGTTGGGTTCTATCACTGGATGGCCGCCTCCCTCTTCATGTGTTCGGGTTGTAAAATTTTTTTATGTATGTGTTCAAATTTGCTTATTATGCCATAGATTGTAAATATTCTTTTTAAATAATAAAAAAAGAAATTGTCTTTCATTAAAAACGTTACGGCAGGGGGATAGAAAGAAAAAAAACGATTTCAAGAATTCTGTAAATATAGTGAAGTATTTCATTTGAAATGTTTTTTTTTTTTTTTGCATTTCAAACAATTTAAAAGTAAAAATTCCACACTGCCTGGAATATTGATGTATAAATCGTTGATAATAACCGCGATAACTGTCCGTATTTTTCTTTTTTTTTTTTATCTCGAATTGTTTTGTATTTGTACGAAGCCAAAAAAGTATTATTCATTCAAAATCTAAAAATAGTAACTACACGAAATGTACGTGATTTTTACGATTTCAACATTTTTTTTTTTTTTTTTCTATCGATTCCCGAGTACTATTTACGACGTGTCTCGTGTTAGCATTTCTGCTCGGCTAAAACGGTTTTATCCGCATAAAACCGAATAAAAAACTATTTACATTTTAGTTAAAACATAATATTTCGGATGTTAAGTTAACATTGCCCCGTGCCGGTGACGAGACACGGATAATTATAATTTATATAGATAAAAATTAAGATGAAATACCGAAATTTGATCTCGATAATAAATAAAAGATAACTTTTTTTATAATTTTATTACGCGTTGAAAATATATAAATTGTCAAACTGAAGAGTAATAATTTGTATTTTTTCAATAATGGTTATCGCATTTTTTTTTTTTTTTATAATACTACTAAGATTACAATACAAACTACTACTATTATTATTTATTTATCTCATAGTCGCTACATATAAACAAAAAAAACCACAAGAGTTTGTTGGATTTATATGACTAAAATTGGTCCTGGAACCGCCGGCGTATAATGCAAGGGAAAAAGTGGCTTTTATAAAAAAAAGTGGCGACAGGTGGACAGCACCCCCCCACCCCACTGTGTACCGTAGCTCTATAAATTAGGATTACATTTTTTTAGTTTTTTTAGTTTTACTACTGATTATAAATAACGATTTTGATAAATTCATCGTCGACATAATGAGTGTAATGTTTTTTTTTTTAATTTTATTTCAAGCACGTACGATATTTTTTGGGAAACCGCAGAGGAAAAAAATCACCTTATACCCCCTACACTTTACAATCTATTCCATATCAAATGCAAAAACTATTTTTTTTTATTTTATAACAATTTAACTAGATACACAATTTTTACCAGTATATATTTGAACGCGGATAGGGGGGTCGTGGGTATTTTTTATTGACTTACGCACCTTTGCCCGCTTTGAAAATCTCGTTACCCGCTATTAGTTTGTAAATAACCTAAACTGTTCGAATTGGATTTCAGAACATAATAAATAGCAATTTATCTAGACACGATAAAAGACAATTGAAAATGTATCTGGATCTTATACGAACAGTGTGTTGTCGTTATCGAACTCGGCCGAGGTCTCTGGCAAATGCGGAAACTATTTGCGAAAAACTTGTCGCGGAAATTCTCTTCGAGGGTTTATGGGCGCGCGCGATACGTAATTAACACGTGGGCTGAAAAGTCCCCCCGGTCCTCTCGTTAAAAATCGACTTCATTTATCAAGACAATTTCCATCGAGAGCAACACAACCGTTCCGACGCCGCACCTTGTAGAATGATTTATCTTTTGCTTCAGAATAGAGACAACAGTTTCACCGAATCTTCAGTCCGAACGGAATTTCTTACCGACGAGCATTTATTTTTTTTTTTTTTTTTTGTTTCGAGATCTGCCAGTAGCGACTGCTGGCAGCCAAATCCGGAGAACACGGTGGACGCGGGAACCGATTCGATTGCAATACAATTCGCGTAGTTTTGCCATTGTTTACAATCATCAACACGTTGTTGTTTTCGCTCGACCGCGAGCCCACTTTGAACAGAGCCTTCTCGGGAACATCTGTTTCTCGTGTAAAGCCAACGCGATCATTTGATATCTTTACGCCGACGTCGGCTAACCCGTGCAACTTCAACATTGCGATCATTCAAAACGACGATTTTGTTGGATTTTTTTTTTTTTCCCCCCAATGTTTTCTGGTGTTACCGCCTCGTTCGGACGTCCACTGCGCTCTGCATCATCGTCGTGGTCCCTTACGACGTCAGCGTTTTATTTTTTTTTTGCTTCCGGCGGAGCGGAGTCCCCGTAACACATGTACGGGCCATATCTTCGGTCGGACGGTTATACTTTCCCGTCAAGGAGCAATGTAAAATTAAAACACGGAATTGTTTTTGATCCGTTATTTTGAAAATAACAAAAGTGTAGCCCGTCACCGCTGTGCACAATAACTCGCACACCAATGATTGTCATGAAATTTTAACGGCTGTCTTTGGGCTGATCAGTGCCAACTAATAACGAAGTGAATTCCAAAAACAGTTAGGCTTCGACATTCCGGCGTTTTTTACTCTATCAATAAAGCGTTTGTTTTGCTCTTGTTGCAGGCCTACACAAAGAACACTTGTTCCTGCTGTTGTCGGCGTGCGCGCTGACGTCTTGGCCGTTCACATGACTCCGCGCCACAGCGGTCCGTCTACGTTGGCACCACTCGATCTTCTGCACGTACGTTCCGTTCGGGGCGTGATGGACATAAATTATTTGTACATAATACGCAATTACGGTTACGCGGGCCGCCGAGATTATTTAGCTTTACTACTCGTTGTGTCCGCGCGTCAGGAGGCATTTAAGGATAACAAATAATAATGTTCACGACAAGAAAAAAATTGTTTAGCTACACACCGAATAAATACAGAAAAAAAAAAAATGCCAAAAATTGTTTAAAGAAATTTTGTTGTTTTTAATTTATTTTATCAATTTTTTTTTTTATTTTTTTTTTTTTTTATAGTCTTACTACAATAAATATATAATATATATATATATATATATATATATATATATTATATATTATATATTAATATAAAGTCTTTAAACAAATATAATATTATATAAACAAACTATATAAATGACAAAATTAAGACAAAAGAATAATAATACTTAATTCTATATACACCCAGTTTTTTTTTTTAAATTTTTTTTTTTTTTTTAAACAGTCCTAAAATAAATAATAATTATATAATAATAAAAATAATTGCAACATCAAATCATTATTCACAATAAATACGACAACACCATTGTTGGATGCCGTGAAAATGCATTAAAATTTATAGAGACAAAACAGAGTAGAATTCAACTGGCGGGAGAAAGACACTGAAAGGATAAACATTTTTTTTTTTTTCTTTTTTCTCCAAATAAATTCACAAATTTTTCTAAATGCTTTTACAATACATATTAAAATTATTTTTAAAAGATAATAATAATAAAAAAAAAAAAATAATATGATTCACAAATCACAGTTTCAATCCAAAAACTTTTTACTTAAATGTACAACAAATGCATCCAATTGCTTCATTGACACCAATCTCATTATGTTTTTTTTTTTTATTTAGGTAGTTCGTTCTAGTTACCTATATTGCAGACATATCCAGATGACTACACCCTTAGAAATGTTTGCCATGTTAATTTGGTAAAAATAAAAAAAATGTCTGCAATACAAGCGCAGAGATCGGTGCCACTGAATTTACAATTCAAATGTATAACATCTATAAAAAATAAAACACAAAATATTTTGTAAAAAATAAAATAAAATAGAATTCCTAAAGTAATAGGCGAATTTTTTTATTCGCAATGAGTTTTAATTGACTTATTTATTTGTGACATAAATATTAGTTATTTCACTAGTGTGTGCAAAATACGGGACACGATGAATAATTTATTTAAAGTGTCATCTCAATTTTTTTATAATCTATTAATTCGTTAACGTGTTTAAAACAATTAGCTGCTAATACATTTGCCATCTATTTATAATAATAAAAAAAAAAAAAAAAAACAAAAAAAAAAAAAATGAAACATTAGACTTTTAAAAAAAAAATATATATCTATAATATATAATATAATATTATGTATAGAATATCATTTTCTATGCAAGGTTGAGTCATGACAATATGTTCAATTGAGACAGTTTTTAAAAAACTATTACAAAAGAATAATAATAAAATAGAATAGACATAAAATAAACATTGCATTGTACGCGTCTTATATAACATTTTTTTAAAATATATATATATATATATATATATATATATATATTTATATTGCAATATTCATTTGATTAAATGGATATTTTGATTTTCTATGTGTGTCATACAATTATACAACTCAACCTTAAGTATAAGTTTTACTCGAATACAAAATAAATATATGTATATATACTTAAATATATATATTTTTTTTAATTTATTATTTTCTAAACGTACATAGGTACACAATTTATATTATTATTGTATAAAATGCACAAATTTATTACAATAAGTGAACGTAAACACAACCATTAGAATAACGTAGGTACATTTTTCGGTATCTATTATTAACAACAGTTTGACAAAAAGTATACTTGATGGCAACGATCGTCAGTCATCTCGAGAACATAATAAATTATAACTTAAAATGTTGTGGCTTAATAACGTGTTAAGAGGAAGTTAAATGAAACTTTTTGATGGACGGCAAGCGACAAAATTAAAATACACTATTACGAAACACAATTATTATTACACATTCCAATCACAGGGGGGTGGGCGAATTTCATAACAATTTAACGCATTACTTTAGGAATGTTATTCAAACACAATAATATTTTCTCATATTTTAAACTGGACGTTCCAGGGACGGCAAAGCGAATGTGGGGACAATATATTTTAAGTAATTTTGTTCAATATTTTAGTTTAACGTTTAATTATATTATCATCAGTGCACACAATATAATGCGTATAATTAATATACTCACATGATATATGTGCAACTAGATTGTTATTATAGTGGACCCCCCCCACTTTGTTGAGCAATTCCATTTGCCTTAAATACTAAATACTTTTAATCTTGTAAAACTGCGCATAAGTAGTAAACACAGAATAATAAACAATAATTGTTTTAGTCCTAAAAATATATCTTATTTTCTTTGTTCAGTTAACTATTATTATTATTATTTTATTTTATTTCATTTATTAAGTTTATACTTTTTATTTATAATAAACTATGATAACTATGATTGTGAGTTTTTTTTTTTTTAAATTATATTATTATTATTATTATTATTTAAGTATTCTCATTCTAAAAGCCCTCAAAAACACTTTAGTTATGTACTAATATAAAATGTATAAGTATGAACATAGGAAATTAATATAAAATAATCATCATCACAGCAAAATGGCTTAACAGCCGAGACGCGTCTAACCCCGTCGGGCCACACAACTCAATGTTTCTGGTAAACAACTATTATACTTAATAATATTTATAATAATATTATTATTATTTTTTTTTTTTTAATTTTATTGAGCTAATATAATTAGTAATAACTTTATAATTACTAAAAAAAAAAAAAAAATTAACACTTGAACGTAGTTCTTGATTCATGACTCAGATGAACGCCTTTCAAACTGAATATCGACACCTCTATAAAAATATAAAAATATTGTTAAATTAAAAATCGGGATTCTTTTTTTGTTATATATATATATGTTTTTTTTGTATTATTTACTCACCATCTGGAAGATCATATAAAGCTTTGGGGAGCGATTGAAAGTATTTGTGTTTAAGACCCGACGGAGCGTCAATACGCAAATCTGGATTTAACTGAAAAACAAAAAAAAAAAAAAAAAAAATGTTTAAAACAAACATTAGTACTGTAATTAGTAACTAGTATTAGTATTTAAAAAAAAAATGTTATTAAAACACTTTACTGAATAATTTATGTGCCTATCTGTTGTGTAAATGAAAGGTTATACACTTGAGTCATTTTAATATTAAATAATTAGTATATATTTATGAGTTTTGTATATTAAATCTGAATTTTTTCACGGCCATTGTAAGTAGAAAATACATTTGTTTAGCACATAAATAAGGAATATTATTCATATTTTAACCTAAAACTGAAATTTGTTTTAATAAAATTGTATAAACATTGCATTTTGTTGTTTGAGGTATATGTTTAATATATAAATGAATAGATTTTTCTTATGATCCCACATTTTTTAGGTTATTTGTGATGAATTTGTTGGAATAACAGCGGACGGCTGTCGGCCCAACCAAGTTTAGGACCCGCAGAGCAGAACAGTTTATTTTATCTACGCCGGATCTATACAGATGTTTCTTTTTGTTTAAATTGTTTAAATATTTGTTAACGTTTTACAACATTATAGTTACCATACTATATAGGGCGACTATTTCAAGAAAACTATAAACTATAAAAAAAAAAAATCAAAAATAACAGAAATCAATTCTTGTGTAAATATTCAAGTTTTCCGGCGTATTTTCTCGGTTGTTTCCCATTATTAACGAAATTAAAAGGAAAACCGAAAATATTACCTCACAAATGTACTAATTAGTTACAATTTAATACCGGAGAGTCAGTGTTACCCTAAAGTAATTTTAAACATTTATTTAGACAAAAATAAAAGATGATTTAATAAAATGTATTTAAATACTGATAAAAGATAGTTCAAAGTCAATTTATCTCGATAAACAAAAAAGATACAAATTTTAATTTTAATAATTTACCCATGTACATTTTTGTATATACAAATATATAAACAAAATCAACTTTGACAAAAGTTAACGATATGATTAAAAATAACATTTGAATTGAAAACCGCTTAAATTTACTGTCGGATGACCGAAAACAACCCGCCTATCAGTGTATACCTACCATTAGTAGAGACGAAACCGAGTTGTCCGCTTTAACGTTTATCTGGAAAATTTGTTCAGATATACAATTTATCAATCTGAGATAATGCGTCGGATGGACAATTCGGCAATTTTCCAGATACAATAAAATATGATTAATTATTTATCAAGTTATTGCCCGAAGCTGGGCGATCGGAGCGAGACTTGCCGTAGAAAAATTGTTCACAGAGAGTAAGGAGATAAGAGACAGACCATAGTAAAACCAATAGGTTCGTCGTTACGCTCGGTGTATAATACGAATAAAAAACCGAGTATTCTGTTTACACGGTACATAATCAACAGTACCTGGAGTAATGACGTGGCCATGTTCTCGCCTTCGGCGATGTCGTACAGTCTGGGGAAAACGTGACCGAGCTTCTGGTGCGGATACATAAATATTTTACCTCTGCCCTCCTTGTAGCCTTTTAGATGCGTGCAACCTTCCCAGTTGTCTTCCGATGGCGTACCCAAAACCTACGAAAAATCGGTGCGAAACAAAAACAAAAAAAAACACCGTTAAAAATTAACAAACAAGACGTTTTATTGTCTACGATTGGACAATACCGACCTTGAATATTTTATCCAATTGATCGTACGTGTCCCGTACTCCGGGGAACGTGGGCACTCCGGTGATCATCTCTATGAATATACACCCGACGCCCCACATGTCCAAGGATGTCGAATAATCTGTAGATCCCAGCAGAACGTCTGGAGGTCTGTACCAAAGGGTCACTACTTCGTGCGAATACGTGTGACTTGGCACCGATTTGGCGCGGGCTAACCCTGTAATATAATGCGTACAATGTAAACGAGAACAGATAGTTGTAGTTAAAAAATAATAATAATAATAATAATTATACGACGAATGTATGAATCACTGTCGGGTATAACAAAGTCGAACAAATAAATACGATTTTTTTTTTATATTATTATTATTATTTTTAAATAAATGTCTTTTCTTTTTTTCTTTTTTACTTTGTTTTGTTCTATATTACCATCCAATGGTGATTTTTTATATTTGAAACCCGAAAATAAAAAAAATAAAAACATATCTTCAAAAATACAGAGTTTTCCCGCCGTTATTTTTTTTTTTTTTTAATATACATTTATTTTTATGAGAGCGTGATACTACACATAATTTCAGTGTAAAAACTACTACGAACAATAGACATAATTATTAAGGAACCGAATTTTCGCCAAAAAGAGAACTTGCGTGAAAAAGTTTTTATTTATTATTATTATTTTTTTTAAATCTGAAAATGTTAACTTTTTTAAAACGAATAACTCGTTTTGTAGAACTTTAAATCGAACAAATAAAACCAACGTTGGACAGTGCAGGTTCTTTTTTATTTTTATGGTGAAAATTTGGTTTCTTGATTAAAACTGTATGCTGAGCGGTGGTTTTCGCCCGCGCTAAACTGTTTTTTTTTCTTTCTATAAACAGTTTAGTTAATATCACGATTACATCAAAATAAATACTCGTGGATAATGGCACGGCACTATTTTTAAATGTATTAGGAAGTGAATTTATAAAATATTTTCGAGTTGAACAATTTTTTATTTGTTCAATAATTTCGTGATATATGACTGTACGCGACCCCTTAAATACGGCCAACCATCACCTTAAATATCACACTTAAATACGACCATCGTCCTATTAACGATACTATCGTTCACTATTCATACCGAAATCAGCTAATTTAAGTTCTCCTATTTCGCTGATGAGCAAATTCTGCGGTTTGACGTCTCTGTGCAGCACACGCCGTTGGTGTATGTACGCTAGTCCCCTGAACAATTGAAACAAGAACAACCTTACGTTCGAATAGTCCAGGCCACCAGAATGTCTCTCCATGTATTGCGATAGATCAGTATGCTAAAATAATAATTAATAAAATCACAGTTATTACTAAAATGTAGGTGATGGATTTTTTTTTTTTTTTTTATTATTATTCATTAATCATAAATTATTGTTCCCAACTATTCTATGTATATACGAGGTCTGTTCAAAAACTTCCCAAACTATAATTTCTAAAAATAGAAAATGTATAGTATCCTAAATATTATTAGATTTTATTTTAATAAAATAAAGATAAGCCGGCTATCTTTTCAATTAAACCTCAAATGTTTATTGCTATCTAATCGTTAACTGTGCGCGTTCAAAGTAGACGAGTCGTGTGTATTGTGCGATTTTTAAGATGAATAACATTCACGAACAACGTATTAATACTAAATTTTGAGTTAAACTTTGTAAATCTTTTACTGGGACTCGTAAAATGTTGCAAAATGCTTATGGTGATCAGTGTTTAGGACGTACTCTGTGTTACGACTGGTTTTAAAGTTTTAAAGACGGTCGGCAATCAGTTGATGACGATCCACGTTCAGGACGTCCGTCGACATCGACCTAACCTAACCTAACCGTCGACATCGACAGACGATGCTCATGTGACAAAAGTCAATGAAATTGTGCGGTCTAATAGACGTTTGACTGTTCGAGAAATTGCGAAAGATTGTAAAATATCGGTTGGTTCATGTCATGAAATCCTTGTAGAAAAACTTGGAATGCACCGCGTTGCAGCAAAATTTGTCCCTCGGTTAATGTCGCAAGATCAGAAAGACAACCGCGTAACCATCTGTTTTGCGTGAAAAATCACATGACCCCGTGCTTCCTCATCCACCATATTCTCCCGACTTGGCACTAGCAGACTTTTTTTTCTATTTTCAAAACTAAAATCTCCGATAAAAGGACAAAGATTTTCTACGATAGACGAAATAAAAGAAAATTCGTTAACGGAGCTACGACCAATTTCAGAAAGTGCATTCCAGGATTGCTTTCAACAATGGAAACGTTGTTAGTAAACCAAGTGTATAAACCAAGAGGGAGAGTACTTCGAGGGTGATAAGTCTCAATAGCTTGTAGATAATCACTATAAATAAAAAATTGAAAATTTCGGGAACTTTTTGAACAGGCCTCGTATATATATCAGTCATAACAGTTATGAAAGATTCTTGACACGAGTTTTTTTTTTTTTATTATTATTGAAAAATGTGGCAAACTGGGAATGACTGTAAAAATCTAGAATTGTAGAAACCCCAAAGGCCACCCCAAGAGCCCGGATAAAGGTGGATGGATACGATGAAGACTAACCTTGCAAAAATTAGTACAAATATCTAGTGTAGTATATAGAATGAATGCAGGGGAAAATGGTGGAAGAAGACGAAATTCATTCCATTGATTTATTATTGTTCAGTAGATGGTATTATTAATAAAAAAAATAAAAAAATGTTTAAATAACGTTATTCAAATACGGTCGATTATAATAAATTATAATTTACCATTATTTGTTTCGAGGCCGAGAATTGTAATCATTGTTATCCATACAATTTTTTAATAGTGTACCTAGAAGTATCAACAAGTGTAAACAGATTTTACACGGCCGTCGATGGTGGAACGTATTTATTTGTATTAGCACTCCCTGTAGTCTAATATAACCTCCGTGATAATACACAATAGTAATTATTAGACGAATTATATAAATAGAACAAAATTGCCGTTGAAACACCCGTCTCGGATGTAAAACGAAAAAAAAAAGTATACAGTTTTTGTCGCTATACAAATAAATACAAACTAATAAACAGTATCGTTAAAAACAACAAACAAAATACGTGTTATTTTTTGTTTAAATGTGCACTATGTTTAGAAGAGAAAATATTTTTCGGTTGAACTCTGGCTTTTGGGTTTGGAAAAAAAAAAAAAAAATTCAAAATACCGAAAAATGATACAGAGAGTGATTTAGAGGTCTCTATTCGTACAATGGAAACTCAAAGCAACGCACGGCCGTTCGGTTTTCGATTTTCCTATTTTCTGATCGCTTTTCACGACGCAAATATAGCTTATACGGGTTTTGGAAGAATATCAATGTTTCCTATAACTTTTGCTACGGAATTCCCTATACCAGTGGTGACCGAACTTTTTTTATCGAGGACCAAAAAAAAAAAAAAAAAAATATCTTGATGGGCCAGAAATTTTAAATTTTTCCTAAAAATGAATAGAATATCAAGTATAGGCAATTTAAACAAAATATCTAATCACATTTTCCATTGTACATCTTTACATATAGTTATATATCGAATTATTTATTGACGCATGTCCGTGTCTTATAATACAATAATATATATGATATATTTTTAGATAAATTTAAAGCGTTTTTTTTTTTTTTTAGATTTATATTTAATACTTCGGCAGGCCGGATTTGGCGGCCAGCGGGCGGTAGTTGGTCACCACTGCCTTATACGAATAAATAACCAGTGTCCAGAATTTCGATAGTCCCGTTTTGTGTAGGCAATTCGTATGAAAATTGCTCGTCTGTAAGGGCGGAATTTATGATGGATAACCTAACTTCTACGCGAAACATTTATTATTCAGGCCCAAAACGCGAACTTACATTGTGTAAAAGTAAATCGATACTTGTAATAATATTTAAAAATCGATTGTGGCGGTTCTATAGTCGTTTTTTTTAAAACGGGCATAATATTATAGTAGTATATACCGTCGTATACATCCACTGTTCGCCCGAGATCGCATTAGGCGCGACAATTCGATTTTCGATATAGGGTGTTCGTGTCTGTCGGGCAACCTGCACTCTATTACAGTGCCGGGGATTACAAGGCGAAATCGGCAGCTAAATTGAGAAATTTGCATATAGATTTAGCCGGTGTAAAAGGGTGCGGGTTTTAGTAACCCTCGCCCGCGGTGCACTGGGCATTCCTGCGTCGCAGGACGGATGGATCGCGCGGCGGTGTGACGAGAACACAGACTAATCGATAAATATCCCGACGACAATTGCACAATCAATCGTCGGTGGTATTGGGTACAGCTGTTAGGTAGTATAACTTAACGGTACGATTACAAAAGAAAAAAAAAAGAAAAGAAAACCTCTCGTTTTGGACTTACCACGTATTCGAAAACGAACGTGAGCGTTTCGCGCGTGTGGACGATGTCGTGCAGAGTGACCACGTTGTTGTGCTTCAGTTCTTTCAACAACGACGCTTCGCGGATCGCCGTGAAAGGCGCGCCCTCCTCCTCCTGTAGTCTTATCTCTTTTAACGCGACGACTTGATTGGTCAAACTGAAAACGCCGCGTGAAACAAACGGATAAATATTATTTAGCCATAGGAAAAAAAAAAAAAAATAAACCAATTGTAATCGAACAAACAATCGTGGGGGTGCATGCCACACGCGAATATATTCGCCGGACCGCGAAGTAATTCGACGCGCCACGAAAACACCACGACGTTAAATGTCGAGAAATTGCAATAATAATTCAACCTGGCCCATACGAGAACGCAGAAATCGAACAATAAAACCCCAACGGGTATGAAACACGTGGTGCGTCCGATGTACGTATACTATATTCGAGGTACGAATTGCGACACGAAGGGGGAAACGAAACGCAAAAGCCGCCGGCCATCGGTATCTCGGATTATCATTATCGTTATTTTTGCGACGCGATATATACTATTATTATACCGTCGCGAACGACAACGTTTTTGATGAGACAGAGAGAGAGAGATACAGAAATCCCTCCCCTTGAGTCCCCTTATATACAAACAGTGTTCGTTACATAATAATTGCAACGGAAACGGAAAACGGATTTGTTCCGCCGATGATGATGATAATAATAATAATAATAATAATAATAATAAAAAAATAATAATGTCGTCACGTTCTTATACGACGGAACAAAACAAACCGTCGTTTGCCGAATATTAATATCCAACGTTTTTGTGACAATATTTTCTGATTTTTTTCTTTCTTCACCCCCCACCCCCCACCCGGACATAATATACAAATCCGTTTAGTAATAATAATACGCATTTTCAAACATAAAAACGTGTATATATATATATATTTTTTTTTTTTTTCTTAGACAATCTAGAATTAAATATGTTAAAATAACGAATAATCCAATAACTGTCGCGTGTCTTGGTGGACTTGTCTGATTAATATGATTCGAGTCAATATATTAAATTCGAGTTATTTACGAATTCAAAATTCGTATTCTAACCGTAGAGACGCGGGTGTAAGAAAATATAAAAACGTCCAATATCATCTGTACAATAGGAAAATATCTAAATTGCAACAAAACCGATGATTTTTTTTTTTACTGTGTACATTATTCATCAGTTGTTTTTATTAGAAACTTGGTATTTTCCATCGATTTAAATTTGATTTCGTTCGGTTATCTAAATATGTATGTAAATTATATCGAGTTAGGCATGTTCGATTTGCAGTTTACTTAAATTCGATAAAACGATCAAGGTTCTTTTATTTATTCTTTGGATTTTTAGGTACAAAGCCATGTGCATATGATAAACCAGATTGAATAATGGTAAAATGCATTAAATCGAACGTAAAAAAATACGCATAATTTAAAAAGAATTTAATCTTATCTTCGACTATACGTATTATGTATCGGACTCCGGTGTAATAGAAAACGAACGGTATGCATAATATATTTTAAAGTGCGTCTTATATCAAAAACCAAACTGTAAGTTTTGAAAGAAAATTACTAAGTACGTAAGAAAAATTGGAAAAGTGTGTTGTGCACGGTAAGTTTTTTTTTGTTTACCACAATTTTTCGCCAGAGAATTTTAAGTAAATTCGATTTTCCCCCCCCCCTATCTCTATGATATGTGTTTTTACATTATTTTCCACTATTTTTTACATCTGTGCACCTTAAATGAAAGCTAAATTTTGATTTACAAATAGAGTCGGAAAGGATAATAAATGTCATATTCATTTTATAGACGATATCATAAACGGTAAAACAATTATCAGTGTTATGCAAACTAACATTTTTTAGACAAATATTCTATTTTCGAAACTGGTTTGTAAATAAAGAGTGTTGCTATTTGAAAATAAATTTTTGGTGTGTGTCATGGTGTACGGAATAAGTGTAATACTTTGGAAATATTGTAAATAAGATCGTTAAACGATTCTACTAAATATTCAATATCAATTTTGCTCAAAATTATTGTAGACAATCACTGGATCATAGAAATAATCCTGTATAACATCGCTGTTATAGTTCTTACATAGTATATAAAATATCTCTACCGAATTGAAACTCTGCAGCAGTATTCAAATGCATATCGTTCGAGTATGTCTACAACTATGCGATATAATAAAAACGTGGGAAATATTCGACTTTTCTCTCAGTTTTTACGAAATCGCAAACTATTGAAATGGGATATTTAAACGTAAAGTGCGCCAGCTGTGAGTCGCTTCCGATAATTATTAATAACCAACATTAAACACATTTGTCGGAAGGGGAATAACAAACCTTTTAAACTATCGTCTTGTTAAGACGATCAGTTTCCAATTGCAGTATATATATATATATACACCGCACAGCTAAATAAATAATATTAACATTCGAGTTCAAAATACTGTTTGTAACGTTCGTATACTTACTTACTGTACCCCTTAAACACGGTAGCGTAGGAACCTTCACCAAGCGGATCTAATTTTATGTAGGCCTCGGATTTCCCGAACGGAGAATCTCCCTGTAGATTATTAAAAGTAACACGTCAGATCAATGAAATACAATATGCCTATGCGGGAATGGGATTGAGAGGAAATTTTAATATTTTGAAAGTCGAAACTATAGGTATGCTATTCAAATATATATATATATACATATATACAAGGAAAGGAATATAGATATTTAAAAGGGGGAAATAATAAAAGGAGAACAATACATTTAAAAAAAATCAGGACCGAAAGTTCCCAGACTCGAATTGAATAAAATATATTATAATGAATGGATCTGTATAAAAAAAATGTCATTATATAGTGTTGAAAACAAAGAGTTTTTTTTTTTTTTGACAAACTCAAATTGAAAAACTTTATATTTTAACAACGGATGTCAATTGGATGTACAATATGGGGTCGCCCGCAAACCCGTCGTCGTTAATATAAAACGAAACTCTGCATACCCCGAATGCCGAATACCGTTTGGTCCTCCTGTGGTTGGGTTGGTTCAGGAACACTTCGGATTTAGGCCTAGGCGGTTTCTTAGGTCTGAGTATGACGCGCGCCTCCTCGCAAATGTCTTCGTCCAACAGTTTGGAATCGGACGACACGGACAACTGCCGTTTAACCCGTTCCTGATCGCCGAGACCCGAACTCCAGTCTGAAACGAAAAACGAATTGATTAGGCTATAAGATAATGTTTGCACATATTAAAAATATATTTGTAATTACACAATATTATTGGTTTTACTATGACCTTTTTTCCTTTTTTTTCATTTTCTCTCTCTATCGACAAATTTCCTACCAGAATTCTTACTCTGATCACAGGGATGGTCTCTGGTAGAATATTTTATCTAATTGGCGCATAGAGGAAGTAATTTTTTTTTATATTCCTTGTAGTTTCTTTAATATGGGGATAGCCCGGAAAAAACGTCGAGAAAATAGGAATATTTACGCAATAACGGTGTCTGATATTTACTATTTGGCAACTTTGGACGAATTAACGTCAAAACGTTCAGGTGTCTTGTGAATTATTCACAGCCATTCGAACTTTTCTAGTTTTTTTTTTTAGTTTTTATTTGGGTTTATGAGGATACAATTTTATCGGCTTCTCAAAAATGCTCTAAAATATTTCTAAATCAAACTTTCACCGACGACAATAATTGCAATTTTGTGTGTAGTTACAAATTAATATATTAATACAGTTTTCAATTTATATTTATCAAAACGTATTTAACCGAATATAGTTTAAAATCGTGTTCTGTACGCAATGATTTAAGACAACATATACATTTAGAGACACCGAGCAAGCACCTAACCATGTTATTTCTTGACTCAATGTAGATGATTTTATATACAAATCTATAATATTGATACACGAAAAGTTTAAACATAATATTTATGATTACAAATAACGATTTCCGTTTCAAGTTTTAAAGTCGAAAAATTTAAACACGCTTATCCTTATGCAAATTACACAAAGTTTCGAAGAAACTTTCATTAAACTATAATATTGTGACAACGATAATTCACCATCCTGGAAAATTGAATTTCATGAAAATATATTGTTATTTTGAGTAATATTGTCAACGAAATAGAAGCGTGAAAGGGAAATTGTGTGACACTGCGTTAATATTTTATTTGTCCTGATTACGCGCACGTGTTTCGAACTACGTTAATGTTGAAAATGTAATCGAAGTGATTGCGATTGATTTGTTTTTTCTTCACTATTCTACAGAAGTCAATAATACCATACAATTTGGATTTCGGTTCGTAAATCGCAACCAACGCATCGATGCGACAAACAAAGTTTTGTACACTATCTTTTGCACCTATTTCTCTATAGTCGGCGAAACACGGGTTTAAAAGCACCAAACATTAATTAATATTTTTTTTAAAATTTAATTCGTCTGTATTGATTATTATGTTTTGAATGTTATATATTGTGCCATAAACTCATTTGACAATAAAATTGATCGCCACTATCATTTTCCGAATTGTCCAGATTCAATATTTACAACAGAACTAATATATAAATATTTTCTTTCAATCAAATTTAATCTATATTGTATTTTCATAATATAGTATAATATGATAAGTCTAGTAATGTATGTGTATGAAATGAAATAAATTACACAATTCATAATCAAATAGGTAGGTAGTAATAACTACAACCTGTATAGACAAAATTATTGTTTACTACAATATTTGAAAGCCGTTTTAAAAACCTTAAAACTAACCAATTTTCTGTTTTTTTTTATTTTTTTTATCTGGATTAAAAAAAAAAAAAAAGGGTATCTCATCTGGATTAATTGTATAGTTATCTGTGGAGAACACGGTTTGCTCGGTTTATTCGATCATCGGGACGATTTATAATATACAAAACCTATATATATCGGGTGATCGTAGATTTAAATCATTGACGTCGCGGACCGGACGAGAGGACTACAATAAATTATTAGGACACCCTATATCGGCTATAATAATAGTAATAACGACGATAATAATGTTACGACGAGGGCTCGGCTTTGAACCCCTCGGACGAAAATATAATAATGAGGTTATCGATAGTTCTAGGGGATTATTCGGCACGGCACATTTGTAGCGATTCTCGCGAAAATAAAAACCGAAACTATAGAAACTTATCTAGATACATTTTTAACTACATCTTTAATCTTATCCGAATAACAACTGCAGAGTTATCTAAATGTCCCTTATCTATATAAACCGTTCTGTATGCAGCAGACGTACTCTGTTTTCAAGGCTTGGCATTTACGTTTTGAAAACTTAAAACGCAGGTAAAAAAAAATTAGGGTACATTCCTAGTTCGAGATACTGCTCGTGGCCAGAGAGTAGGCCGCTTTTCACGGGTGAAAAGTCAGCAAGATAGGATAAATAGGGCAGTTTAATTTACATATCTACTGCGTACAATTATAATTGCAAACGAAAAACGATTCTAAGCATTTCGAACGTCTGCAGTACAATTTTAAAACGTAATCGACGTTTACGAGAAATATATCTCGTTTATCTAGACGAATTATGGTAATAGTCAGGACTTGGAACTTTATGTACTAAAAAAAAATAAAATATGTATTTATATGTAAATAAACTTCAAAAATGCATAAGTAATTATTTTTTGTTTTATTAAATTTGAATTATTATTATTTAGAATAAAAAAATAATTATTAATATTGAATAACGCATTTTTTTAAAAAAATATTTTTCGTTTGTAGATCTTGAAGCATCCCAAATATAAAATTGTTAATATGTATCAAATACAGCGAATATTAAAAATATATCAAATATCAAATTCATTCCTTTCAATGGAAATCATAGGTCAATCAGAAAGGCGTTGTTGGACACATTTTGTTGTTTTAAAATTATTTTCGATCATTTTCTGCACGTGCTGTTGTAACTAGGTTTGTCAATAATATCTTAAACGGTATAGTAAAATTTGCAAATGAACCAGATGTTGTTGTTATTAAATCTATACATTTTACAGGTGTTTTTTTTTGTTTATTTAAAATTGACATTGTTTTGACCGTCACCGCTGATGTTCTGTGAATCTGCGATCACGATCATATTTTTTTTTGAATATTTGTATCTGCTTTATTTTTAAAAACTTCCCGTGTAACTTTTCTATGAAGCGTAAAAGAAAAATTGAAATGCACTGAAAAATTATAAATATTTATATATTTTATAATACAATTTGTTTTTTTTTTTTTCGAATTCAAGAAACCAATATATTGTTGTATTTCGTTTGTGTGTATTATGAAACGAATTTGCGTCGAATCGCAGATTCCTAAAAAATATACAAATGCATATAGTCCAGTCCCGAGCCCTGGTTGCGGTTTTACTTATTATTTAGAAAATTTTAGCCGCGGTCCATCTTTTATGTTTATCCGGAAAAATTGTCGATATATATTCTTTATTATCTAGATAAATATTAATTATCCGTGTCTCGTAACACTTTCAACACTGCCCGTCGGGCAACGACCTATACTGTATTGCGCGACGTCCGTGTAAATAATTTTTTTTTTTTTTTTTTTATATATATATATATATTCATAAAACATTTTAACGGTATAAATACACCGACGGGCATTTGTGTAGTATCGACGTATTTTATAATACGGTTAGAGTAGGTTCTATAATACGGTGCACTGGTATATTATATACAGTGTTATTATAATATAAATATAATATTATACGCGACGACGACGTCGGTATTAGGTGCGCCGTGCACGCTAACCTATTATACGGAAACGAAAGAATATCGCGGACGATTAAAAAATATAAAAAAATATAAGAAAAAAAAAACCGAGACATACCATATATATTATAAAATACTAGGGTTTTTCGAACGGAATTGGAAACAAAAAAAAACAAAACAAAACAAACGAATACACAATTCCTTATATAGATTTAAGGAATTGGAAGGCGTTGGCGTGTTGGCCGCTCTCTTATTATACATGGAGGTTATCTAATACACTTGTATGTCCAGCCATCAACGTTTTACCGAATAATATGTAAAATATTTAAATTGGCATCGTTCAAATGAATAATTAATTATTAATAACAGTCTCGCGTGTCGTTACGTGAGCGTAATATGCGAGGATGTGTAATAATAATTATGAAATAAACTTGAAAAATGTTTCACTCGGATTATATATTACTCGGACCATGGTCTTAAATTAAGAAAGGACGTGTTGTCTTTGTCTTGCGCACGACAACGAATTGGCGTTTAGCAGTACCAATTTTAGTTTTAATATTAGAGTTAATTGACCTATTGTCAAACTTAAATGCAAGAACATTATCCATGTTTCTACGTCGGTTATTTTTTCGAATTTTTTTTTTTTTCAAGCGAAATACGAGTACGTGAAATATCACAAAATTAAAAAACATACAAACATAGATAATGTTCTTACATATTTAAGTTTGAAGTATGAAAAGATTGTCTGGAAAATAAATATAAAAAAAAAATCCCTCTCTGGAAACATTGTAAATGTTGTCGATATATATTTGATGAAATAATGTTGTGTATAAGTTTATTACAGCCCAAGTAGCTATTTGAAGTACGAAAGCACATGTTTGCTATATTATCCGGCAAATGTTACTGTCGGCCTCTTAAGAAAACAAATTTTCGACACAAAAAAAAAAAAAAAAAAAAAAAAAAAAAAAAAAAAAAAAAAAATAGGGGAGAAATTGTACGTTGTCTTTTAATTTTTTTTTTTTTTTTTTTGTCAATATTGCTACAAAATACACTGTACGAAAAAAGTAGTTTGAGATTATTGGTACTTTTTTGTTTTTCTTCGTAAGCAATTTGTGATACCGAAATAAAAACAACGTTGTACTAATTGTTTTATTTTTATTTCGCGGTGAAAATAATGAATTTTAATTTCTCAATTAAAATATTTAAAAGGCGGAACGGACGAATTGGACAATAAACAATTTTACAGACGTCCTGCTACATCTCGTATAAAGAATTTTATTATAACGTCGATTAAGAAACCTAATTGTGCGGGAGACGCTGGGGGACGTGTTTTTTTTTTTTTTTTTTTTTTTTTTTTGATATTTCCAAAAAAAAAAAAATGTATAATCAACTCCGGAGACAATATCATAAATACTTTTATATTCTTTTTACAATTTAATGTTTATCGTAGTCATATATTATTATATTTTCTGAAGTGCACGTTTGCATTGCGCGATAATAAAGTAATGGTAATTTAACTAAAATCATGAACACCGTCGTTTTTAATTTCTTTTACGAAAATGATTAATTCTCGAACTACAAGAATCGGCCAATCACAGCGCCAAATTTTTTTACTTCAGAAATCACGGTTCACGTTGTTACCACAGTGCAGCGTGAATAATTATAGTAAATAATTATTTATAGATAAAATAATAGACGAATCGTTTAAAAGTTATCTAGACGAGAGAAAATATACGAATAATGCCAAACACCGGTTTGGTCGAGTCCAATAATTGCATGGGACGTTAGTTAATTTTTTTTTATTTTTTTTTTTTGTTGGAGTCGCATACAATGGTTGTTCATTTTTTGTTAAATTCGAACACTGAACGTCTAGAAAGAGACAAACGGAAACGCTATAAATACACCTATACTATTATATCGTCTACTTATCACCCTCGCCGTCGGAAATGTTCAAAAAAATAAAAAATAAAAAAAAATACAGTTTCCGGGTCTGCACGCTGACGCGACAATGTCGGAGAACACGAGGAGCGAGACTATATTATGTTAAATTATTATTATATACCAAACACACAGTGGCGTGTATACGTATACTTTCGTCTTTGGCTCGTAAGGGACACAAAAAAAAAAAAAAAAAAAAAAAAAATCGTCATCTGGACGTATAATTATTATTATCAGTCGGAATTGACACGGAGGGTATAAACATCCGGCGACCGCCGTCGCCGCACGCAGCTGGGCCGCATATTACCGAAGCCATCTAGTGTGGAATGCCAAATATGGTATTAATCGCCGCAAAGTTAAAAAATGTTTAAAAATTATTATCGATTTTTTTTGTAAGCAGAACAATATTGTTTAGTGAATTTTTATTTTAATTTTAACGTATTACTCGTTATGTTTTACCCATATATTTCACAATAAAAATAATATATAATCTTGTAAAAAGCCAAAATTTGTTTGTTTGTACGTGGGGTGGGGGTTAATCTCTGGAACGACCGAACCGATTCTAAAAAAAATCTCACTAATAGAAAGCTACACTGTCCCTGATTAACATGGGCTATATTTTATTTTAATAAAAATAAATTAAAGGGAACTGTCACAGGGATATTGGTATTTTTGGTACGGAAATCGAATTATTTTTGTCGATTTATGGTGATTCGGATGAAAAAATAACAGTTGTCATTATCGAATTAATTTAGTTATCCCGGGGAGGGAGTGCCGTTTTTAAAATAAAATAAAAATATTAACAGAAAAAAAAAAAAAACCGAAATTTTTGACCAATATTCAGCAACGATTCTGGATAACCAAACTTGACCCGAGCAAGGTCGGCCAACGGCAACTGGTAAATAACATAACAATTCGAGGCTGCCACAAGAATTTTATAAAAACTAAATATCTAGACAAGATAAAAATGTGAAACAAGATTATATATTATTTTTATTGTGAAATATATGGGTAAAACGTAATAGGTACGTATGCAATTATAAATTATAATAATGAAAAATTCGCACATTTTGTTTGTTTTTAAATAACTAAAACATAGCGAATAATACGTTAAAATTAAAACAAAAATTCACTAAACAATATTTTTCTGCTTACAAAAAATCGATAAAAAGATAAACATTTTTATCTTGATAACGCACAAAACACTGCCTCTCGGTGTTAAAATCGGTTAAAAACACCACCAATTTCGCCGGGGAACGAATTACTATTCCACCCGATGAAATCTCTCTGCGTTCGTTGACCCTTCTGTATGTATATATATATATATATATATATATATATATATATATATATATAACTATATTATTATTATTATAAAGATTGTACCGACGACGACGACGACGACGACGGCCGTCCACAGGAAATTAAAATCTCTTCCCCGTGTTTATGAGCCCCCCAACACGATTTATAACGACATTTATAACGCCGGCGGCCGGCCGTCCGCTCTCTTTTCGTCACCTGTTATTTATTACCATATTTAATTATTACTACTTTTTTTTTTTTTTTCCCCTGTACACATTTCGTAAATATAATTATATTATATAATATAACTATTATTATTCGCCGGGCACTGACGCGGTCCGCGGATAATAATTTATTCATATGTATTTCAAGTCTCTGCGAATGTTTTGAACTGAATTATAAGATAAATACAAAATTGGGTAAATACTACCGATTTTTCGTCACATTATTTAGGAAAATTACCACCCAACAAGGCCCCGACTAGATTCAAAATGCAACAAAAAAAAAAACCCATCTTGTCGTTTTTCTATCAGAGCAAGATACGATTACTGATAGAAACGTTGTTAACAGGCACAAAATAAACACACGCAGAGAATCTAAAATTAATGTGTACGCCACCGTAACGGTGACAATAATTCCTCGCGTTTGAAATCTGTTGGTATGAAAAAAAAAAACAACACACTTGGCGGTTTGTTTTGTTTTTTAAGAGTTAAGAGTTCCGCGGCGAAACCGGAGGAACGAGTGGAAGAGCTTAGAGGTGTATTTTCGCGATAATAGCCCGGAAAGTGCTCTGGAGATGACAGGCCGGAAATACGTTATTATTCAAGAGGACGTTTTTATTTGAACGTCACGGCGGCGGAGGCTGCAAAGGGTCGAGTGCCTTTAATAAGGGAAAAAGTCCTATACAAATATAGTATATACACACAAGAGGGAGACGTAGACCGTGACGTGAGATTTATTATTTATAACGACTCGACGAGACTGCAAACCGAACGCGGGTACAGATTAATTATAATATTTCGGTTAGAAAAGAAAAAAAAAAGCAATAAACGATAAAAAAAACACCCCCCGATTCTCGACGGACTAGCGATTATATATATATCGACTATATAATAAAAAGATTTCGAGTTAATTCGATTTTGGTTTTTTTTTTTAACGCGTTTTCTCATTTCGATATATATATATATATATTATTATAAAAATAATAATATTTGATGTATTTGTACTTATTTAAAATATACATCGACCAGGTGAGATAACACGACGATATAAAGTTCCAAAGACCCGATAATACAGTCGGAGAGATCGCTAAACGAAAACTGATATGTGGACACGGCTGTGCCCGGCCTACACTGAGATCTTTAGTTAAACTGCAGGTGTTTAAAGCACACCGCATATGAGGAAAAGGCATACCTTTAGGAATACCTGTGAGGTAAATGATGGAAGATCATGTCGGGAAAAACGTTAAAGCAGTTGAGCCCGAAACCCAACGGAGAGAACGTTTTTTTTTTTTTTATTTATATATATTTAACATTTATCGTCTTTCGGGCCGAAACCGAGAAATAGATTTAAATGTTGAAAATATTTTAAATATGAGAAAATCGTTAAATGTTTTTTTGAAAACATTTTAAAACAATAGATCAAATTTAATCATAAATCATAATGTTTGCGAACTCATCAAAATCGCTACGGGTTTGTTGCAAAATAATTGCCGTGCATTGTTACTGCGTGCACCGCTACCCATGATACGGGTAAAAATACTAAACGAAAAGAAACGATTTAAACAAAATTACAACGACAAACAATAGGCGTAAAAAAACGAACAAAAAACACATAACCGAATCATAATTACAACGGTGAAAAATTAAATACAAAACACAACGTAGTGGGGGGGAAGGTTTAATTAAATTTAAGCTTTAAATTTTATTACTTTTTTCACATTTATTTTTATGTGTTGCTACTCGTCCATTCGGAACAGTATAACATTTATTTTGTATATTCCAATGAACTCACTACAAAAACTAAATTATTTAGACTTTTTTTTCCACTTTTTTTTAATCGATAGTTTAAATTAAAAGCTTATAATATATATATATAAATGTATTTATTATTACGGGCATTGTGACAAAACACCGTGAATACTTGATTTTTATAAAAATTATTAACGAAGCTCCTTTTCATTAAAACAAATTAAATATTGACGAGGTTTTTTTTGAAAAAAATAAACATGTAAGAAATATAAAAAAAAGGGCATTAAAAAAGCTAAACCTTTACGTGGAACCAATTTAATCGAAAAACGAAACTTTCAGATACTTTTTACAAATACAATTATAAATTTTATAACAGAAAGTTTACAATCAAAAAATATTTTAAATAAAAAAATATAATAAAAAAAATAGTTTGAAAGAAAATTATATGACGTTATAAGATTTTTACGTGGAAAAAAAAATGAAAGAAAAACTTTACATTATATGAACGCGCTTTTTTATTTTTCTTTATTTCATAAAATAGTATTATGAATTTAAATTTTAAGTCACAAACGAGTAAAAACAATTTAGTAACTTTTTATTAAAGAAAATAATTTACGACACGATTTGTATTGACTTAATAGTACAAAAGATCGAGACAAACTATATACTCAACTGAGTATTATAGTTATATTGTAAATATCATATAGTAATAAAAAACTTTGAACCACTTTTTCCTTTCATATAAATACTACGGCAGTTTCGAGAGGGTGAGAGCAAATAAAAGATCATCCCCCCAGGGAAATCTTTGTTGGTTACATTAAAAAAAAAAAGCAAGTGAGTCAATGGATAACATTATATGTTTTATGAGAGTGAAAGACTATTTTTTTTTAAAAAATTGTTTTTTTTTTTTTGTCAGCTTACAACAACATACAGTATAGGAAATTGTTTGACAGGTTAAAAAAGTATGCGACAGTTGCGTGTCAATTGCGTTGAAAACACGGGGTTGTGGTTGAACGAAGTATTATTTTTTTTTTTTTTTTATGAAATTTCCATCAACAATTTAAATAAATACAACATTTTTATTTTTATATTTTTAATATAACATAAATCTTGAGGGGAGCAGTACGGTGCAGTTGTCACGTATATTATATTATAATATTAAAACGTACATCAATCATAAGTTACAGCCAAGTGATGAGTGATATCTGTTTTGATATATATATATATATATAATTATTTATGACAAATTGATACATACGTGCAAAATTTTCCTATCAAATAAGAACGAGGTTTTTTTTTCTTTTACTCAAAAAGAACCGTGTGCCTTCATTATGTTCGTAATAACTAGACCTCGGATTTTAAAGCATATAATACTTCTTTTTTCTATGAGATAGAAATATAATTTGTATACATAAATTCGTTTCATGTCATTCTGATTCTAAATGAATCATTTTATTTATTTATTTATTTTTTTTTTTTTTTGCGGCCTTTTTTAATGTAAATGATTTTTAATTGAGTTTTTGGAATTATTCCAGTTTTAGCATTTTATTAAGTTTATAATTGTGCCATAATAATACAACGATTTTAGTTTAATTAATGAGAAACGAAATCGTACGCTTTTTACTTATGTATAGCAGTAAGTAAAGTTAAAATAATTTATACCTGATTTTGTGATTGTAATTTTTCACGTAAAATGTCTAAAGTGAAAACTACTTTATAATTAAACAAACTAGTGTTAGAATTTGATGAAGAATTTTCAGTTTTCACCTGATAGATGAATTTTATATTGTTAACTTGGTGAAATTAAAGTTAAGTGTGAAAAAAATATAATGTGCAACGGCATATACGGAGAGAAAAACACGTGCAAGCTGTTAATAAACACGAAAATGATGTCTACATTACCTTCAACCATTTTTACAACAATTCAGTAGTAATGCCGATTTACGTTCAACATTGGTAGCTGCAAATATTCCAATGAATAAATTAAATAACGAACATTTTCGCAAATGTTTAACCAAGTATTGCAAAACAAATTATTCCTGACGAATCGACGTCACCGAAAAGGATATTTCGATTCATGCTACTGAAACCTGACTAAATATATGATCGTTAATTCTTTGTTTAATTTAAAATAATACTCCAATTGTTTTGTATTTAATTTTATAATTTAAGTTGACTATTATTGATTATTATTGGTCATGCTTTGTTTGTTTTTTTTTTTTTTTAAATTTTTTTATAAATAAATATGCTTCTTTTATTATATATTGTACTTTAAAATCCGAGCTCTAGTAATAACGTTATATGAATGTTGTAAACGTAATATCATATATAAGTTTACCGACTACCGAGAGAGCCAACTCAGCTAATTGGATGGACCGCCATTTTGTATACTCGGACTGCGCGGCCCAGAGGCTTTCTTATCAGTGGTAAAATTATATTATACTGTAATACTACGTTATTATAAAACGTATATATCCTAAAAAAATGTGTTGCTTTTTTTAAAAAAAATAAATTTTTTTTTTTATGAAAAATTACGTTATTTTATGAAAACGTTGAAATGTGTCAGTACAGATTATTACGGTCCGTGATGGATACGAACAATAGGTCAACCAATCAGAAGAAGTTTGACCGATGACTTAAATCTATTATAGGCTCTCTAGGTATACCTAATATCAAACTGAAATATGCATTTTCGTAACTGGCCGTCTCCGGGACTACAAGGCAAATTTTCATTACTATATAAAAGATATAAAATTAACTACAATTTGGTTATAACGAAACGAGAACATTTCCCCGTTTTGATATTAAATTTTTAAATTATATAGTAAAAAGATATGGTAGATAATATTATATTATGTTGTAATAATATGATTCAAACCATAGCCTATATAAATAGTTCCACAAATAAAATATATGGTTTTGCAATGTTAAAAAGCTACTTTATTGAGGTCCAATAATAAAATGTAATAATAGCATTAATATCAGTCGATAAACCGATAAACGGCTTTATCGTCTCGATTAGAATGAAAAAAAAAAACAACACACCCAAACCATCAACGTTAAAAATAAGTCGTATAAATGCTTGTGAATATAATAATATAATAATATATATTATACAAGACTATGGCCCGGACGAACACTTACTCTAATTTAAAATAGCCGGGTAATATAACTTATCATATTGCGTAATGTTCCAACAATTTAAATATGTAAATCTACGTGAAATATCCTGCAGTGTATATATATATATAAAAAA
The DNA here is from genome assembly GCA_956483605.1 of Tuberolachnus salignus. Lineage (NCBI taxonomy): Eukaryota > Metazoa > Arthropoda > Insecta > Hemiptera > Aphididae > Tuberolachnus > Tuberolachnus salignus. The sequence continues at coordinate 12,021,163 of OY101436.1, forward strand.
AAAAAAAAACGACAAAAATAAAGCGACAAAAAAATAGGTTGTTAACTGCTACCGTATAGGGATATATTAAGTATAGTATCCACACAGTAACCGTTTCAAAAGTCCGACATTATAATTTTATTTCAAAATAAAGTTATATAATTTACCGATTGAGAACAAGGGTCCCGGACCGCGCGTTTGCCGATGTAAACCCCGACAACAGATTTAATAATCGAATAATGGCGCTAAAACAGTAATAATTAATAATACGCTACAGTAAACTCGATTAAAAGTACTTTAGGAACATTTTAATTTGAATTCGGACGAGCTAAAATTAACCAAAGTGGGAAACGTTGGCTTACGCAAAATTAAATATATGTTTCTATTATATACATTTCGAACGGGCGGATTTTACCAACATACACCGAAATCTTATCTTATCGTATAGCCAAACGCACGATTTCTGTAAATTATATTATACGCTATAGCCTAAGGAAATTATAATTGCATTTTATACTACGAAATAGTATTTTTTTGAGATTCGTATAATAAAATTTGTCAACTCTTGTATACGAAAGTTGTAATATAATCTAATAAAACTGTAGTCGACTGTCACCTTCCGGTTCCCCTATATTCGTTTGTTATTGATTAAAATGAAATTCTCGTCAGTCTTGCGTAGTGCGGCCAAAACACTCGATTTTCGTAACTCAGTCATGTTATACAGTTATACTTGCCTTAATTTAGTAACTTGGACAAGTTACAAGAAAACAGTCACTCGTCGACAGTGTTTTGCACAGATAACTTAAAAATAATCTGGATAAGATAATGCGTTGAAAATGTATATAGATGAGATAACAGATAACAGTAAAAAATTATTTAAATACATGCTAAAATAACTCCGATCAAAACCAGATAATTGTTTAGTTTTTAGGTATCTAATGATCTACACAAAACGTAAAACTTGTAAAATAGCAAAATACATTCTTTTCAATGTTTTACCGATTTAATAATGAATTATGATTTATTGATTTATGTCTCATGAAACACTATGAATCATAATACATATACACATATTTATAATAGATATAAAGGAAATACTATATTTACAATTGTACGGAGTTTCCTACAAGAGAATTATACAACTCATAGATTTTTGATAATTTTATTTTGATTTTATAAAAATGAACTTTTACATAAAATTGTATATGCATCTCTTAAAATACTAGTATTATATAAATATTTAATAGCGCATACTATAGTTTAATCATTGTACTTGTTACATTTTAATAAAAGGGTAAGTTCGAAATCTCATAAGTAAAGTAGCGAACAATTTAATGGAAAACATAAACGCCTAATAAAATTCGTCTTACAAAAAATAATAGTATCTCTAGAATATCTAAAATGTCAAAGGAACAATGACATTTCCAAATTGTAACGACAATGAGTTGCGTTCCTCGTTATCTGCGGTTATAATAACAATCGATTGTTATTGCTCGGTTAAGTTACAAACTCGTAGTGATTTTCAGTTGTTTTATTATATGACTCGCCAGCTCCGAGGATTGCGGCTATTGGCGTAATAACAAGCACCAACAGTGTGGGGCCATTCTTCGCGCCGCGCTTGTTGGTTAAAATATCCGGGGGGTTTAGGGTAGGAGGGGTACAGACTAGGACGAAAAATATACACGTCATTTATACATGTACATTATTAATTTATTATACAGGGTGCGGCAGAGCCGACTGACGAGTCATTAGCCTGTGATAAGATAAGAGCAGGCTTTAATAAGTGGTATATTTTGAATTGTACGGTAATGCTGTTTTTATTCTTAATCATGGTCTGGACGACAGGTGTACACCGTGGTTTCGTCGTGCGTGCTTATTACGAAAATAATCATTCTGTGATCGCTACACAAAGGGCTTTTCGTATACAATTCGGCATTCCACGTGCTGAATCTGTTCTTTCTGCTAACACTATCAAATTGTGGATACGGCATTTGGAAGAAACTGGAAGTACCCTCCTAAGTACACTTGGACACGGAGCACCCGGAACGGTAAGAACCCCCCGAAAATGTGCAGTTGGTTAGAGAGTCAATTGAGCAGTTACCAAGACGCTCAGCCCGGAAACACGCTGTAGCTTTGGGAATCTCAGACCGTTCATTGAGGAGAATTCTTCACGATGATTTATCATTCCATCCCTATAAATTAATGCTAGTCCAAGAGTTAAATGCTACTGACTACGGCAACCGTAAAAATCTCTGTCAGCAAATTCTTCTGCAAATTCCTCCGATATCAACTTTTTTCTGTAGCGATAAGGCCCATTTTCATCTTTCTGGAATTCTTGTTAATAAACAAAATGTTCGATACTGGGCTACAAATAACCCACGGCAGCTCCATGATAGACCACTCCACTCTCCTAAAGTGACAGTGTGATGTGCTGTGTCCCAATTTGGGGAGATTTTCACTTGCTGTCTTTGCGACAAATGTTCCCTGGGCGGTTAGTCTCTCTGAGAGGAGATATAGGCTGGCCAGTACGGTCCCCAGATTTAAGCATGTGTGATTTTTTCCACTGAGGGTTTACCTTAAGGATAAGGTTTTCAGATATCGCCCACATACCATAGAAGAAATTAAACAGAAAATCACCGTGGAAGTCGAGACCATACCAGTCGAAATGTGTCGAAAATCATATGAGAGCTTCAGAGATCGTCTACAACAGTGTATCAATGCTGACGGCCGCCATCTTGGAGATATAATTTTCAAAAAATAATTTTTAAAAATGGGATTGAATACTGATTTAAATAAAAAAAAAAAACCTTTTCTCTAAGTTTTACTGTTTGTTATTTATAGTCCATCAAAGCTCGTCAGTCGGGTCTGCCACACCCTGTATAAGGATATCCGCGGAGGACTCTGTTTACGCCGACCCCTTTGCGGTCACGATTTCTGATTGAGTCGCTTGTTTGATAAATAATTCTACGATAACGTTTTTAGCCCCCGTACGCGAGCCGTTCCGTTTCGTATCCCGTTTGTATAGTGCACGACAAAAGGCTTTATCCGTCATAATTATATATATATATATATATATATATATATATATACTGCCGTCATAGCGTTAAAACGCTAAGCCGTACACTATACGTTCGTTTTATAAAAACAATTATTCTTTTTATTTTTTTTTTCCCCCTCAAACCGTTTTTACTCGCAGTCGCGGTAGAAAACCGTGCACAAAATCTACTAGGCCGTAAATAAGAGCTCGTTAGAGAGACTGCTGCGTTTTACAACGGCGGCGTGCAGTACACAAACAACTATTATTATACACGCGACGACGAGCTTTGGGAAAAAAAAAATAAAAAAATAAAAAATAAAAAAAATTGCGGCGTGTGTAAATGAACAGCGGCGGGCATACGTGACGCACATATAACATTTTTAAGTCGTACACACGCATCTTAATTTAAAATGATAAATATATATATATATATATATTCGTATATATTTATAGAATTGGCGGGAATTTTCGCCCGGCAAATTCGCCATTTCCTCACGACGTTTCGACAACAATAATCGGTCGTAACGGGCCGGCGTTAAACATATTTTTGTTGAGGGCATTATTACAGCGGTGAGCTGATAATACTTTTTTTTTACCGATTTCCAATATTTGCTACCGTTGTTCGAAATAGATAACCGAGAGCCGATATCTTAGTTTATTGATACGTCGGCTGAAAACTCTTTTCTTTTTCTTTTCATATTCCTGCCTGCAGAGACATTATATATAATTTGGAACGGTGAATAATCGGACTCTAAGCAAAAAGTGCATCTAATATCGAGACGGGGACGAATTACTCCTGTCGCAGATAATATTGTTTGATTTACGATTTAATTAAATTCTAGGTACCTGCAATAATAATGAATCTTTTTATTTGTGTTTTCCGAAACCAATGAGAATCGAACGAAAAACAATTACATTTCTATTCCTTGAATAATTGTATTAAATTGTACGACCGTTGGCAATAAAATAATGCAATCTAACATTCCTTTTTCGATACGTTTGCATGTTCGGCGATAAGAAAAAACAAATTAATAACAACAATACAAATCCCGAAACTCTTTTTGACAACAAGATAATAATAATATTTATTAAAAGTGTTCCATTTCTGTTCTCTATTGATTTAAAATAATAAAAACATATTAGAATCCAACAGTATAAGAGTTATTTAAGTTATTTAAATTGTCCGGAAAAAAAAATAATAATAATTAACCATCCAACAAACGTTAAATGAGTTTTGTGTTTAGTAAGTCCCGGGGCCCTCAAATAATAATAATTGTTATTTGAATATACATAACCCCGTGTATAAAGGGGAGAGTGGATCCCCAGTATTCCTTTGCAGTTAATCGCAAAAGGTAATTTTTTACTTTTTGCGATTAACTGCAAAGGAATACTGAGGGGTTTTTACTATCACAACAAAATATATACGATACATTATTATTGATTTACAAATACTACCCGTATATTAAGATACATTTACCCCTTCCCCCCATGTTTCAATTTTGAACATAAGATTACACCAATCATTTGTTCCCGAACTTGAGCGCTTGTGCAGTAAACCCTGATTTTTTTTTTATCGGGGGGGGGGGGTTATAGAAAAAGTTAGTGATTATAGAAAAATAAAGACTGCGATGCGCTGGACATGGACAAACCGAAAACCTACTACTACCAAGGACGGTGCCAGAAAAATAAGACAAATTACCTTATTCAAGAATGAGGTGAGAAGACGTAGTAAAAATGGTCGACGTGGAAACCTAATGAAGTGAAACAATTTAGAAAATTTTGGCTGAATGTTTACTGATCGTGAGACGGTCCTTGAGATCAAATAAATCCAAATAATCATATAGCATCGATATTTTTAGTATTTTTTTTTTTCAATATTTTTGCTATGTTAAACAACAGACAACTATAAACTTAATATATACTCAAACGCTTATTTTGTCCACCCCCCAACCCCCAAAGAAAATGTACTGATTAAACAGGATTAAATTAGGGTTCAACGAATTGGTACTGATCGTGTAAAATATTATTATTAATTTTTATTTTTATTTTTCCAAACAATAAACAAACAATGTTTTATTCTACTCATGATCACTGAAGGCACCCCTCCCCCCCCAAAAAAAATAAACGCAGGACAACCTAACCACGAACATTATAGAGTGATTTTGGGAAAAAAATGTCGGAAAAATTGAATTGCGTACACGCGAAAACGACATACAATAGACGGATTTTAAAAGAAGAAAAAAGAAAAAGAAACGAGCTATCGTTAAGAACAGATTGAATGCGCAGGACACTTCACGCCACAGCCGAGTCGGTTGAATTACGTCCCCAACGACGACGATGACGACGACGGTGAGGGAAAATTACAGTTAAAAAATAAAAAAAATAATACTAACGCCCGGGTTTAAAGGATACGATCGATTGACGACTATTGGACGACGATGGTAGGGAAGTATATAGTTATGTCGATTTTTTTTTTTTTTTTTTTTTTTTTTTTTTTTATCGTATTTGTTTCCGGTCCCCCAAACCGAAAGTGAAACGGCACCGCCGCACATCCTATAAGACCGTAACATAACCGCTTAACAAGGTTGACGTGCACATCACGGGGTGAGTATAACATTTGACAAACGACATTTAATGGGATTTTGATGGGCCCTACTCGTATATTTTCCCTCTACGTTCCCGTCAAACTAAATTGGGCTAACGAATACTGCGTAAGTACAGTATAAAATACAGTAGACAGGTAGAAAAAAATAAATAAAATAACGTCAAAACGGCGGAAATAATAATAATAGTAATAATAATAATAATAATAAAAAAACAAAACAAAACGAATTTGGAATCAATATTATTATACTATGTAGCAAATGATAATCGTTCAACAAAATCTCGTAACAGTTTAAAGAGATTTAAAACAAGATCTAATACTTTTAATACAAATTTAGATATTATTTACATTTGAATAGGATTTGAATAGAAATATATATTTTTTCATGTACAGTACGCCGTAGAAAAACACCGTAAAAAGAATATTTTAATTAGTCGACAACTGTACAAATATCGCGTAGGCTGCATCTGTATAACAAATGAAGGTCAGCTCGATTTTATTTTATACTTTAACAGTACCAAAATTAAATTTGACAATAAATCACACACGCAAAAAAAACATGTAAAACATCACCCACCTTTGTAGTTACGGACTTGAATTATGTTACGTATACGGTATAAAAACAAAAAACTGTAAACGTTTAATTTGTTTACCCCTTTTTTTTTTTTTTTTTTTTTAGATTTAATCGTGAACCACTCTGTATATGGTTAAAACGACGGTCAAATGAACAGACAAAAATGATATTTGAGATAATCGAGTGGTATGATTTTTGTTCGGATATCATATAAACGTCAAAAGTTTTGCAAAACAATAAATCCATCAATCGCGAAAATATTATTTTATAACTTGGGTTTCGCAATAACAACGAAAACGATAATAAAAACGAAAAAAAAAATCCGAAAACCATAACGACAATTATGTTAATGAAACCTAAAGTTATATTACAATAATAGCCACAGTAGTGGTTTAAAAATAAATTATGCGATATACTGTGGAAGCTCTTTATAACGTAGAAATGACTTAATAATGCTTGCTGTATAGCCCATACATTAGTTTATTCTCGACAACGAATTAATCACTCTCAATTACCCTAAATTATTATATGTTAATAATTAAATATTACATTTTTAATGTAAAAATAATAATATAGATAAATGATAAAAAAAAAAATATTACGAATCTTAAGGGACCAAGAAGATTTCTTTCGTTGTCGAGAGTTTTCGTAATAGAGAGGGTTTGAAAAGAAAGAACAAAATATTATTGTGGAGGTATCAAGCAAACGTATTTTCATCCGGAAAACCAATTAATACTGTTATTTATAGAGATGGGTGGGAGCGAGGCACAACAAACGTGCATCGCGTAAAACAAAAAGCATCGCTCAGTATGGTAAAAGGGGGGGGGAGGTTGTAGGACGAAGAAAAATCACATCGTCGTCTCTCAATGTCGACGAAAAGTCCACTTCGATGACCTTATCGTACCGATATTTCATCCGCGGAACAATGAAAATGATTGATGAACGCACATTCAGTATAATAATATACGTATATAATAACGAGAAATACAAATATCATTTCGTTAATGCGATTGGCGCAATTTTATATTATTTTCCTATACGAACGAGTACGATATATACCATATAATGTGTACTATACACTTTGGGGTGCCAAAATTAGATGTATGTCACGAACCGCATAGGACTCAACACTAGGAAATAATTTCCGTATGGGACAGAGAGCACCGTCTATAGGCGTGTTCCTGTCATGCACATGCACGACCTGTGAAATTTAACTTAAGAGGACACGATCACGCCCGCATTTGATGTCTCGGTTCAACTAACGGGGAATATAGTAAAAAACTGCATACGCGGACTGCATAAGAACACATATATTTTTCTCCTGGAGTAATAGCGTCTAAAACAAAATTGAAAGAAGACAATATTCCAGAAGACAAGACGATACCATTTTTTTTTTCCATTATTCTAAATATAACGTTCAATAGATTACCGATTAGAAATAACGACTATTTCAACATTTTTAAATAACTGTAACTTATCAAAAAATTGATTTTTTTTTTTTTTTTTTTTAAACCATCTTCTTACCCTCTAGAATATTACCCGGACAAGCAAACGCGGGTAGCACGTCTTCTTTACTTGTTTTATCAATCGTAGCTCCTGTTAAATAATGTAAATATTTAGCAATTTTTCTGTATATTTCGATATTATTATCAATATTATATTATAATTATTTTGATTTTATGGTGATTTTTTATTCATATTATTAGATGATAATGCTTTCTTTCTTTTTTTTATTTTAAATTGAGTGTCATATCGCTTTTTCTTTTATAATTTTACCCAGTTTCATGTTCATATATTTAGCTTGTGCACGACCTGTGAAAACGTTTATGGTGAGCACACATCCGAGAAGAGAAAGACACTCAAAATTTCGTGATATGACGGAATAAAAAATGAGGAATTAAGAAAAAAATAATATAATTTTGGAAAATTATAGAAAACAGAGGGAAATAATATTATTTTACAAGACATACAACGTTGGGAGTAATTGAAGATTACGTAGAAAGTAAAATTAAAAGAGGGAGACCATTCAAGATGGTAAATTATATACTGAAAATGAGCATGTGAATGAAAACTCAGCGATAGTTGAAGGATCTGAGTTATGACAAAGAAGCAAGGAGAGTTGCAGCAAATTGACCGAAAGATTAAAGATCAAAAGTAAAAAAAAGTACGATAAGTATTATATTTTTAAACACATGTGTGAAGATTCAATTTGTAATATTTTTAGAACTCAAACAGTAATCTATACATACTTAAATTTTTTACTAAAAATGAATTTTTAACTGTCGAAACACGATCTGTACTTTAGACAAACATGCGAGCAATTTTAAGTTTTTTTTTTTTAAAAAACTTTCAAATGCGTATAGTTGAAATAGGTACTTATACACGCGAACACGATTTTTTTTTTTTTGATAAATTATTAATTTAATTTAATTATACGTACTATTTTACTGTTTCGCATTTGTATGAGTATTGTAGACGAAAGTATTACGAGTTATACGATGACGTTTTCGTATATATTATATATCGTGTGTCATGCTCCCGGATTTTTATATTTAAGTATATTAAAAAAAAAAAATAATACTTTTTTAACACGCATAACCCCTTACTATTATGTAGGTAATTATGTGTTCGGACAATATATATATAAAGATTTAATTTGTTAAAATATATTATATTATATTCGTAACGTAATTTTATCATAAAAGCGTACGCTGTAAAATTTGTAACTATACGTTATAAAACTCAAGTTTCGGTAAACTATTTTTTTCCTATACGATTTAATTTATATTGACAAGTCGTCTTTTACTAAAGATATTTTTATATAATTATATAGATTTTCCGAAAGATCATCCAGCCGTACAACCAGCGCTGTATGTAGTCGAAATACGAACTAATGATACGATACGTTTATACGCACAGTATACGCGTTACCCGGAATCGTTTAAAATTTAAATTTAAATAGTCAACCGACATGCATAGTTTCGTATAATATACTGATCAAAAATTTAAATAAAACCATTATTAGCTACAGAGGTTTTAATAATAATAAAAAAAAAAAACTCATATTTGTTCTACACGCAGTATTTCGAGTCTTAAACAATAGTACGCGTATTGGCAACCAGAGCGCAATATTTCCGGACGGTAATCCCTATGATTCCATAAATAGAAGAAAAAAAAAGAGTCGCCATAATAACGTAAATAATTACGGTATTTAAATACACTTGCGGAAGACGCGCGAACGACAATAACTTAAAACCAATTATCCGAATAGTATAGAGTCTATACTGTAGAGAGATGGCCGTTGATTCTGCGGCAGTGGAAGCGTTACGACCGCATCCCGTGGGCATATTATTCTTGGACAGTTTCCAAACGAGTGTTTAATGCAAAAAAAAAATATATATATATATATATATAAAAATCTCGCCGCCGATAAGGTGTGGGAGGGCCTATACACTGCAACAAACGCCCGTAATAATAATATTATTAATAATATCGAAGCAATGCTGTCACGCGCTATATAAACGGAAACTTTATAACTCGCTATTAATTATATGAACCACAGAGCGACAATAACGAACGACGACGCGCCGCGTTTCGGTTTCCAAAGTTTAGTTTTCAACCTTGTATTGATTTTACTATGGCGTGTAATTTTTTTTTCCTGTCTGTAAACAACTTTTCTATTACAAATATCTCTGCGATCATCAACTCCAGGGTGGTTTATGGTAACAAATTTTGTCTAGCTCGGTGTGTTTGAGAGGTTATTTTATTTTTTTTTATATACAGTATTCTAAATATCTTTCTGATAGTTTTCTAAATAATTGAGAAAAAACGTCAATAAAACGGTAATTCGGTTAAAAACAATCGTAGAAACCTAATATTTTCACCTTTATTACACGTATGGCATATCAATTTAGACCAACGTCGTTGTAGAAATGTGATAAGAGTTCAAAAAACAAATTTCAATTCGGCACGATATCGGAAGAATTTTTCAGTTTAATTTTTCTTTTATAAATTACTAAATTTTTGAATCGAACTTTTGGAAATGGAGAACTGAAATTCGAAAAATTGTCCTGGCCCATCCCACGTACACTTCACGCTGAATTCGAATCTGTTTTCAGAACACTTTTGCAGCACTTCCATTGGACAGAAAATTGATATAAATTGCTATGCTACGTACTTGTTGGATAAAGAAGAATGTGGGAATCCCTGTTCCGTTTCGTATTTCCTGAATCATTGTATATTACGCATGGCGTGTGCACACAGTCGATCTATATTTCATACTGAAAACGGACGTGAACCCAAATCAACCTTGAATTCGGCAAGCAGTTAATACATTATAGTATACAAATTGTTGTTGTAACTGAACATGCATTTTTTTTTTTTTTTTTTTAATAAACTCTATAATACGAGACAGAGTATAATATATTCCCAAGTAACACTGCATATTCATAGCTCAATCTCTCAGCCTTATGTTTCGAATCTTATATTAATAATAGATTTCAATTTGATATAATTATTTAGTAGACCGTGAGTTTGTGATAATTCTGACTTACAATAATCTATGAATTTTAAAATTATATTCCCAAAACAATATTGATAATAAATAATATTTGTGTTTTGATCACATACAATAAATAACCCAAAAAGCAAATCATTATCTATTGTGGAATATTCAAAGTATTATTAATTTTTGCTAAATGTTGATAATGAATAAGGCAATGTTACAATATAGAATAATCCCGGACCAAGATATACAGATCTTTAAATGTTTCCATTTGTACATTTGTACAAGGTTTAGTTTATAACACCTTGTACCTTTGGAAACACTATCCACTAAGCTAAGGTATTCGATGTCAAATAGTATACTTTAAAGAAGATACATATTTAATAATAATACTAATTAATAATAGTAATTTAATCATTTATTATTACTTCATAATATAATAATTCTAATTAAAAGAAAATGATTAAATATCTAAGAATCACTCGCGATGAATATCTAATATAATAGTGCAGTAGGAAGAACTTAGGAATTAGAATAGGAAATAGATAGGTCTTGGTTCGAATCCCGGGACAGCTTCAAAGACTTTTTTTCTGTTTTAATTTAAGAATGGTTTTAATGGCATGATTTGGATATTCTTATCGAATATTATATTAATATCTTATGAACGTCTTTGAGTATATTATGTTATAGTGCGATGTTCAAGTGTTTAACGAACAGAAGGATGTTCGAACTTAATGATATAGATTGTGTTGTTTTTTTATGTTCACTGAGAATATGCATATTGTACAAAGTCGAGGTCATCCGAGATTATAATATTATAAAAAATGTATAATATAAAAAAAAACCACAAACAGACGCCTTCTGCGGATAGAAATGTCATAATTTATTTTTATAAACGGTATAAATTCAAATTGATATTAAAATTCGTAACGGACACGAACAATTGCAATTTAATTTGTAGTTTAACCGAACATCGATAAGAATCGTTTTTCGTTTAAAATGATATAAATTAAATTACCTTATACGTATATCCTACCATCTAAACGTCCCACCTACTACAGTGGCCCACCCAAGATGCTCTTTTTCTTTCTTTTTAAACTCAACGCGTTCTGCATAACCATAATATATATTTAGATTAAAATAGTAATAACAAAATCGTGCTTCGACCGTATTTTTTTTTTTTTTTAGTAGGCTTCCGAGGTTAAAATTACTTGTCATCGAAACTGAAAGAGGGGAGTTCGATAATCTTTTATATATAAACGTAGAATTTGTTCAATATATTAACTTTTTGGCGAAATATTAAAAACGCGAAACAACGTGTACAAAAGACTTAGAATTAAAAAAAAAAAAAAAAAAAAAAAAAAAAAAAAAAAAAAAAAAAAAAAAAAAAAAAAAAAAAAAAAAAAAAAAAACCGGTAAACCAAAGAACACTGATTAAGTTTTCTCCGTTTTCATAATATTTTACCCGGTGATTTTAGACAAATTTTCGAATAACATAGTAGGTACGTATTACAATGATATATTATAATAAACTTATTAATTCGAATAATAATATTATAAAGATGTCGAACAGCAACACAATAGTGGTGACAATAAAAATAGATAGTATGTACCTACATTAAATAAAAAAAAAAAAAAAAATGTAATTTGCAACAAGCGTGTTTCGTGAGTCACTAAAAAAATAATAACCGTTTAAGAACATAAAAAAAAAAAAACGAATATTACAGACAAACAGAACCGATTGTGGACTCGTAGACGTGCGTATATTACGTAACTAATAACCTACCTATTAATTGTAAATTATCGTAAAATATAATATAGTTTACAATAATGTTTTACCAACAATTATTACCGACGTAATTTTTAAATAAACGCGGGCAATTGTGTATTTATAAACTGTTATAAATATGAACCCACATTCAATGCGTGGGATTGTCTCGGGTCGCTTTAAATATATAATCTCGTACATTATAATGATGACTCATTCCATCCAACCATAAAAAAAAAAAAGATAAAAACATAATTAGCATACTAATATTAATATAATTTTTATTGATTTCCATAAACATAATTATTATAAAATATCGAAGATAAAAATTATGGGAGTTTTATTGATAGTTGCATATGAATTGCGTCGAAAAAAAAAAACGCCTGACAACCTAGTTACGTCCGCAATAATAAATGTTATTCTATGCTTATCAGAAATAAGAGACTACAGTTGACATGCCACAAAAGCTGGAGAAACCAAAACTGGAAAAAGAATCTGGCAGGGAAAATTCCCTTTCGGATTACCGAAAACGATGTGGAAAGATATAGTCAAGAAAGATGTAGAAGGCACGAGCATCAGATCGTGAGACTGGACCGTTCTTACTCTTTATAACCTGATGAAGAAGATTCTATTCCAATTTTTTTGGCGATGTACTCGTAAACGGTCGGGTCTTAGCCATAGACATAATATAAATGGACTGGGCTCAAGGAGTTATCATTCAAGTTTCAGGTCATTCACCTCTCAGCTGGTAGTCACAATAATAAGACAAAAATGTATGATTTTTTTTTTCCTCCGGTATAGTTTCTTACAATAAGAATCCTGAACATTAGATGATTATTATTGATTATGAAAAATGTTTTTCTAAAGTGATAGATCTCATGGAAAATAAAGTTATTTATGTTATTATGTTTACTCCGTTGATATAGAATGCGCCGTCCATTTATATTATGTTTATGGTATAAACTTAATCGTATCGATTATTCATACCTTGTCTGCAAATAATTTAAATACTACCTAAACATATAAAGCAATATTAGTAATGCATTATATTATGCATACATAACAAAATATACCTCACCCTTTCAAATTTACCTCAATATGCATCAAATCAATATTCTAAATACACGACCGCACATACCTGGATATGCAAATGCATAATATATAATTCTGGTATCAATAGCCATAATTTAATATATTATTTTGTGGATACAGTAGACATTAGACGGTTAAAATTATTATGCTCGCGCGAGCTGTCGTGTGAACGCAAGATCGACAAGCATGTTGATTTATCATTAATAATACCATTAATAGATAATATTCAGACTTAATACAGGCTATATCTGTGTTAGTATAATGATAAATCAACGGTTGTCGTGGAAAATATCTTTGTTTTCTTTCTTTCTAAAAGGGACTTGATCACGCTGTCGTCGATTGAGCTATGAACCGAGTTTTTCATTGGACAAAGGGCGTAGAAGACCCAAACCCATAATAGTTTACAAGTTCATAGGTCTATGGTAGGTTTCATCTTATTCGACTAATGTAATTAAACTTATTTTTCTCTTTCTCTCCTACTAATATTAACGGACATAAACAGTCGTATGTTGTACGCTCTTTTTCCAACAATGTCGGCCTCCTAGACAGGCCTTTCTGCTAACAGTTCATTTTTTTTTTTTTTTTTTTTGGTTCTGTATATGGACGGTACTAGAGAAAATTATATTTTAGTCGATATAATATTATCGAGCGTATTATACGTATAATATGATACCATAATGAATAAATAAATAAATAATAATGCGTATAAAATTAATACGATTAAAATAGTATACAGCTTATTAAACCACAAGTACATACCTGAGGAATGCCTATTCTATTCGTTTTAATTCAATTATACTACTAATGGAACATACACAAATAAAAAGACTCCACGGCAGTTATTAAAATGATATTTGATATCTATAACACAATGTCATACGGCAATAATATAACTATTGATTATAATTAATAGTTTTAATAATATTACCTATGCACATAAGATATATATGAAATTTAAATACCTTATATTTTATTCGTGTATGTTTCATTAATCTACGCCTACGAATAGCAAATCATAATAATAATATTTGCTAATAGTATTGTAACTATATACTCAATGAATTCACCTTTCATTCTATAAAACATTAATTTAATATTTGTAGCGAGTCGTAAAGATAGCAACGGCACAAATATAAACATTAGAACAAAACAAATAGAGAAGCGTTTGATGAAAGTTGGCTGATTTAATTTAGATTACTCAATTCAAATCAGTTTACTCGTTGAAACAGCAAATTTATTTTCGTTTATATCGTACATCATCACTAAGATTAAATAAAACAAAAGTATAATTTTAATAAATTTCAGAAGAAAAAATAATACTATAGATAAAACCTCGATATATAATAAAACAGGAATAATAATTTATTGAATTAACGGTTTCGTGTACAGACTAAAAAATATTCAAAGATATCCATCGATGACCAACCTTTAAGAAAAAAGCTACTTTAGCCATTCTAGGGAATAGGAAATGTTAACAAAATGTTTCAAAATAGTAAAATTCATCGGTTCAAAAATATTCAAATTTACTTTCATTTATTAATTTATTTTTTAAAAACCGTGATCACATAAAACAGAAAAAAAAAGGACATTTCAAAGAGTTTTAGAAGTTTTATTCGTTATCTAGGGTATAACTATAAACCATATTAATTTTAAATTTATTTAAATATGACACAAGATTAAAAATTGGCCTTTTATTATAATTAAAATAAAAATCGTAATTTCATTATAAGCTAATGAAAATGCCATTCCATTGATAAAGTTGTTTGCTCTTTAATTTTTATCTGATTTACACTAAACAATACTCATTTTGAGATAAAACGACATTTCGATACGTTTCTGTTTGTGTGTATAAAAACGGAAACGCTGATAGCCTCCTTGAGGGTACCACGAAAATCATTAGTCAGTTAATGTCTCTGCAGATAACCAGCCGCTGTTAGTAAAGGGCTAAGGATTAAATTAGTATTGGTAAACCGTGCTTGCCAAAATAATAAATACATTTAACGATTTGTCTTTGAAACCAATAATTATACCTATTTATAGACTGCAGTTTCTGTAAACGCGAAAAGTCACAAGGGAAGAATTATCCAACAAGTTTGCGCCCCTTTTTTATTTTTTTGGTTATTTAACGATGAGCCCTTACACGACGGAATAATATTCTCTATACTTTTTTTCCATACCTTTTTTTTATTTTCTTTGGAGTCTATTCCAGAAAATAAAATAAAATAAAAAATAACCTCTTTTTATCCTATTCAATATCTAAGACTTTTACTACTGTATAGAGTGCAGTGCGGTATTATTATATATACTACATGTAAGAATAACCGCATATACTACATTCAAACACTTAACTTTTACTTCACTGCACAAAGTATATAACAATATACTGACCACGTCCCGTACACGCGTCAGATATCTCGTTATATATATATATATATAAAATAAACCACAACTTTGCACGACTCTTTCAATAGGACACTGTGTTTTGGTATATAAGTCGCAAGGACACAAGGCATTTTTATATATATATATATAAGTACTAATTAAAAATCTAAAAACTACAAAATTACAAAAAATTAAATCCACAACTACAACGCGGATTTCGTCCAGTTATATATTTTCCACCCAGATTTCCCGGACGTTTATCTATAAATAATTCCGAAAATGACCTTTCTGAAAAAGCAGCACACCGCCTGGTGCGTAACTACCGGACTATAAAAAGTTATCGACCGAAACTTTTTAACCATTTTATTACCCTGAAATGTGTCTGCCGAGAAAAATAAAAGTAGTGAATAATAAATTTGAGTTTTACTAACTATTATACTTCCAAAATTAGAAAAAGTTTAGTTAAAATGAATAACAAAAAAATAAAAGCCAGTCCCTTGTGGGTGTTTTGTACATCTTCGATACACTCTAAGTACGGGATAGTGTTAGTCAGTAAACCACTCATAAGGTGGGATTTAGAGGGGAATTTAATTGATATCTGTGCGCAAAGACAAGAAATTCCTGACAGAAAACGATTCTAAGCGAAATCCGGTTGACTAATCGAATCGTCTTTTGATAACATGCCGTAATCTTTACGGTTTCCGACAAAAGTTACGCCTAAAAAGCTTATAAAAAATAATAATATATAAATGTGTTATTGAATTTTCTATATATACTTGGCCAAAAGAACAACCCTGTGTATGATTTGAGTGTATTTCTGTTGCTAGGACAAACAAATGTAATCAACATAAAACTAAATAAAAGCTATACATATACATATAATTCTCGTTATTGAGTAAATAGTCCCGTTTTTCTCCATTATTTGTGACACTATTACAGGGAAAATCAAAAAATGATCTTCGACAATGAACTAAACAAGATTCAAAACTCAACAAAAAAACTCTATTGTCATTTTTTTGATTGGAACGAAATTTCTGGTAAAAAAAGTCTTTTGTAAACAAACTTTTCTGTCTGTAGACAGAAAAAAAACCACACAAACACAACATAAACCCACTCTCATACACTTTATACTCAGAATCTAAAATAACACAAAAAAATCTCCTATATATGTTGATAAGACTTACCGAATCTGGACAAGTGTTCGTCGTTGGCACAAGGTATGTTCCCGTTCGGTTCGATTCTGTCGAGGAACTCTTCCGAATAACCGTTGAATTGCAATTTATTCGGCATGACATCTCGAGACGTTCTATTGCGGTCGGGATCTTCTTTTGAAATGGCTGTAGAATATAAAAATAAATACATAAAATTAATATACACGGCGCTGTGATAAAATACCGAGCACGATATTTTTTATTATTATTATTATTATTTTTTTATTTTTTTTTGAAACGCGATATAAAACTTTAACTCTAGAAAAAAAAAAACCATAAAAAAATATCACACGGTAAAGTAAAATGCGCATTTTCTAGGCCATGAGTATAGAAAAAAATATATATATTTTTCCTATATTGCCGTTTCAGGGAGATTTACGTTTTTCGTTTAAAATCTTTGAGTTTTTTTTTTTTATTAAAATGTCTTATACGATCGAGGTGAACTGCAAAAATATTTGCTAAAAATTTTCATCAGACAGTCTAAAGATTTTCGGTGTGAAACTTTTATAAAAGTTTATCGATCGAAATATAAACAGTGAACGAAAAGTCAAGAGTGCAGCATGCTCTATATTTATACAAGATTGTTTTCTAAAAGGGTTTTGTTGTCGTATGAGATAAAAGCTCGACTATTTTCGTTTATCTCGCGATTCGTCGATTACAATATATTGTTATTGTGCACTTAAATTAAATCGATTGAAATAATACACATTAAATGGATATCGTTAGCAGTAGTTTAGTATACGTATTATTATAACCCAATAATATTTTAAATTGGTTTTAAATACGCCATCTTTAATTATGTCGAAAAATGTATGAATCGTGTTAAAAAAATTTATATTAAAAAAACCGAGCATACTTGGATTATATGCAGGTCACCGTTGTACGTAATAGAAATATAGTTAGGAAGGTCTAATAATATTAGGGTAATCTAGTTTACGAGATATATACCGAAAGCAATGATAAATCATAACTCAGAGAAAAAAAACAATTCAATCTGAGCTGAGCACGGTAAACTGGCAAGGTTATAGTCATAGTCGTGTTTTTTTTCCCTTTACGCCCAAGATAACCCAGAAATCAATAGAAATAAAAACAACGTATCAGTCATTGGTTGTCAGTTTTTTTTTTTTAGTTTTATCGAGCTTTATCTAGAAAAAATATTTTAAATAAAGTATCACCAGGCGGAAAATATTTTAAGGCGCAGAATGATAAAATCGGAGCATTTTTACAAACCAAAAGTGATGTTCTCCGGAGAAAAAAAAACAAATATTAGTAAAATTACTTCTTTGCTACACTCAGAATCTAAAAATTATACCGCATTATTAATCTAAATATTAATTATATTGTTCGGTATTATTGAACAACTCGTTTAAGTTAAAAGATTAACAATGATAAATATCCCAAATAACTCTAGCTTAGTAAAATATGTTTACTCGTTTTTTTTTTTTTTTTTATACATATAAATCGTATTATTATACCAATTAATATCAACTAATATTAATTAATGTTGGAAAATGTTTGAACAATAATATTGAAAAATGAAAATATTTTTATAATGCAATAGGATATAATAGTATTTGTAATGTTAATATTTTACTGTGCAAATCTAAAACCCGACTGTATGGAATACAGTTTTTAACAGATTTTTAAGTATAAAAACAAAGGTGAAAACGTCGTATTGTTTACCAGAAATATAGTTTGAAAAGTTAAAACATGTTTTCAATATTTGAAAATTCGCATGAATATTTATAATTTCCAATCTATTCTATTGTACAGCCATGTATTAAAACATGCAATATGCATATAATATACCAAGCTTGTACATTGTTTATAATAATATTTAATCGCAGTTTAATATCGTTTACCCAAGCGAAATATTTCGGATACACAATATTTATAAGATATTATTAATAATCGATATTATACGAGTCAAAAGGAGGTAGATCTATCTACCATCCTAGATTCACAAAAAAATTTTTTTTAATTCCCACGGAATTAATTTGTTCGAGTATTATTCACGTTCTAATTATGTATAACAGTGTTTCCCAACCGGTGGTCCACGGTCCCATAGATTTTTTCATCGATTTCTATTACAAATTAATTATTATTTTTTTTTAAATAGCGAAAAAAATTACACCTTATTGAGGAACCGTATAATATTATACGGTTATCTTATCGTTATTGCTGATGTTGACCGATAAGTATTTTCCACTTTTATAAATGTGTAGGTATCAGTTACAAAAATCACACTAAGTAAATTATTTAGTATAGTCAAGTATAATTATATATTAGTGAAGTATAGTAATAAAATGTAAAGTAAAATAATAAAAATTAACATTTTTCGATAAATTATGTGTATTCTTGTTAATGAGCAAACAAAAAATATTCCTAGTTTTCGTAAAATTGAGGTGGTCCGCGACCTATAAAATATTGTCGAAATGGTCCGTGGTGGTAAAAAGGTTGGGAAACACTGATGTATAACGTAAAATTAAAAATATAAAATAATAACGGATATTTATGTAATTTACATATATTCAATATGCAATTTACTACTATGCACTTATATACATATACGAGTATTATATAGTATATGAACATGTTATTAATTGGTTCGGACGGATCCTTATAGCAGTTATTATAGGGTTTGAATTCGTTTATTCGTATTTTAATTCGAACGGGCAAACGACAAAATTACCTACATCAAAAATTGGTTTTTATAATACATTTATCGGCTGTAAATGCATCGTTCGAAAGTGACTTACTACTACTGATTGCAGGATTGGACGAGACACCGTACGAGGGCGACTCAGGGTAAAATAAAATAGTAATTATTTTGGTAAGTTGTGAAAATTAAATATTATTTCTTATGGAAATCAATAAGACAGGCAACTCAAGAGTAACTCAAAAAAACCTTTGATTTAATATGTTTTCCATTATCGTCGTTAAAATACGACGTTTAAAATTGAATAAACTATTTACCTACTGCAGACGACGACTCTTTACCGATTATATCCAATATACCATTCGATTAATATTAATCGTATAACAAATCGCTTGATAGCATTTCAAAGTCGAAAACGGATTGATTGAAAAAAAACCCCCATATTAAAAAAAATAAAAGGAAAAGAGTTTTATCGATTGCGAGTGTATAACATTCGCTCCCAACGTTCGTTAATTACACAAGTACTCTTGTGATTTTATAAACAGAATGCGTAATATTATTATTCTACTTTAATTAATACGCCTATAATCTATAAGGTACACTCGATGAAACAAAACGATCGACTTTTTCTTTTTACTACGAGTTTATTGAAAATATCAAACATAATTATATATATAAAACTCGACGACTGATAATTTATTTTACATAATTTTCGAAACAATTATATCTCGTTATTTGCAATCCACAATAATAAAATAAATACGTTATAGTAGTATTGTAATATATGATATCCAGTTAAAAATATTAAATACAACATTTAGGGGGATAGGAGAAGGCGACGCCTTATTTACTTATAAACAGTCTTATTGGTTCAGGTCAATACGCATTGCGGCTATAAAACTAATGAAGCATGTCCGTTTCTCGAATTATATATTAGGATAAAAGGGGATTTCTTCTCCAAAAGTAATTTCTCAAAAGAATCCGCGGTACGCCGATAAGAATATATCCTCGCGGACTTACTCGTAGACGGCGCTCATCCATCATATCGGTTTAGAGAATTGACTTTAAGTCTTCAATAAGGATAAGCGATAATGGTTTTATCTTTCTCCCGATAAGCCGTTTATTTTATATATTTTTTTTCATTCATATTGTCGACTAAGCTCGAATATTAGTTTAAGCGATATATTGTCGCCAGAAAAAAAACAACAAATTACCGAATACTGCGTCGCAGTAATAACTTTAAGAATTATATCCAAATGCCATTTTTGGTAAATCAAAACGCACGAATAAAGAAATATTTTAAATTTGTGTTTATCTATTTGATTATAACGGTGTATACCTATCAATTATTCTTTTTTTTTTTTTTTTTTTTACAAACAAAATATCTAAAGAATTCAAAGTATTAATTTGTATTGATATAGATTATGAATCGAATTAAAAAAATATTATTATTGTAATTATTTGTAAATATTTGGTAGCCGAATCGAAATACGATCGTTAACAACAAATATTATACCCACAGAATACTATAAAAAACGACATTAATATTTGTTTTTATTATCGAACAGACGACGGTACGGATATTTTACCGACGAATAACAGCAGAATATATACGAGGATTTCTCAACGAATTAAGAAGGACGCCACGCCAGCGTTTGTCGTCCCTGTCTCTCTAAAGGACAATATAGAAAATGTCGTTGTAACGTAAATTGTGGCGTATAAGTTAAACTCGGACTTTGAACGCAAAAAAACAAACTGTAACTTTTTACATTTCAAGAATATTTCCTAGGGCTGTAGCATTTTTCTAAAAAAAAAAAAAAAAATAATCTTACAAAAAAAGTTACATATATTTAAAAAAAAAAAAAAAAATCAACAACCAACACGATTATAACTTTTTTGTTTGTTAATTTTCTTAGAAAAAAAACTACGTCGTGCAGCCCTCGATAACATTATACCCTTTTTAAATTTTGTTTCTTTCGTTTTAATTCTAAATTTCAACCTACACGCACGCTACGATTGACGTACTATAATAGTATCGCCTTCTTAAACGCACTGTCGAACGGATAATTCGTAATACGTATATATTACGCGTGCGTGTAACACGCGGGCACTCTAAATTTGAAATCCTCATAATTTCGAAAAAGATTGTATAGGACGACGCAGTATAGTAGTAGCGCAGGTATATCGGGGATATTATCTCGAAATAAATACGCGAAGGGTATTACCGCGGGATTATCGCCGGGATTATTCACGGTCCTCCGACGTCGAACACGCGATTTACTATCGTACGATAATAGCGGTTAGCGCGCATTACGCCCGACGTAAAACCGCAACACGCTCGTCGTATCGCCGCGTCGTCCGTCGTATTGCCGGTATTGTGTACCCGGGGAGCCGGAAAACTCGCGGCGGATTTTACCGCCGGCCCGCGATAATGCGCAAGGAAATAGATCCGAAAATCGCGCGATTGGCGCGGCGACACGCTTTGCGGCGAGCTTACGTTCGCCGTACCGATTCGCGACGAGATTACGACCGTCGGTACCGATTGGTTTTGATTCGCTCGCGCGGCCGTCCGTATAAGCTCCCCGGGGGAAAACTTATATGTAACGACGGTTGTCGGGGTGGGGTGCGGGTCCCGTATTTACGGAAACTACGCGACATCGGCAATTGTCCGTAGACGATATAAACCCGAGATATTATAATGATCCGAAAACGAAAAAGGGCCGCCGACCGACCGTTATAGCCAACATGGCCAATATTATTACGGTGTCATAATGTAAACGTACGGAAATAATTGATTAGAGTCGTAACAATATCGATAAAAGTTATATTATTGGGATTACAAGGATCCCAAAAAAAAAATCATGTGCGCTATTACGGTCATCTGTGTTTAACTCGTCTATTTCACTATTTCGTGTTCGGTTCTTATCATTTTCGGATAACTTCCTCGGTCCATAATAAATTATAAACACAACAGTGTGGTTTTTCTTATTCCTATAGACTATGTTTTTATCATTATCGGCAATAATATAATAACGCGCTGTATTGAAATTGCATGCATTGTTACATTTTAGAAAAACTTATTTATATTACAATATAAAAAAAAAATACAATACATTTTTAGATTCTGAACATATTCCTATATTGTTAAAATTAATATACTTATAAAAATAAATTATCGACGACACTACTCTCGATATTTTTTGCCCCTCCGAGTACAACGTTATGATCAACCACTGCCTTTTGTCGAATTTTAGTGCCTTCCTTCTCGGGAGAAAAAAAAATTTAAAAAAATATTTTTTCCATATATAACCGAATAAAAACTAAAAAAAAAAAAAACCAGCCATGTCCAACTATAAGAAATCGAAATACATTTAAAAAAATTTGAAAATCGTACATCGTCTAAAAAGTACTATAATATATGATCAAAATGTCAGGTAATTTATTATGATACAGACATTATTAAATGATGGTAGTGATAGAACTCGTGTATCCATATTTGTATTGAATATCATTGTCGTGTTTACTGTGCATTCGTGTACCGTTAGTATAATCGAAGAGTGCCTATACGGAACCCAACTGAATTCGGGACCTATCTGATCGGTCTCGTGTAGCCTACGTAAATACGTTTCCCGGACATTTTTATCGGCATAATTATATTAATAATAATATACGCGATGACATTACGACGCGAAAATAAAACCGACGTTTTAATCGCGCGCGTCTTGATTGAAAAACACGGATTTTCGTACTGCATATTAATCGAAATATACGGCAATTGGTTAGCGCCTGGTTGATTTACTTTTACAAACTCCCTCCGTTTTATCCCTACACAAATATAGTATTATTATTATGTTTTAACAGCTCCCGGGAAATATTTAATTACGCCTACTCGTTTAAGCGGGAAAAATATCGAACAAATTATCGTGTACAGCACTACTATTGCACGCACCTACAGTGATAAAACGATAAAATAATTTGGAAAAATTAGGAGAGTTTGAAAAAAAAAAACACTGACACTAGACACTGTAGGTGCTATGCAGGCGGGAAGTTTTTAAAGAAGAGTATTTATAAGAATTTAATTTATAGCTGTACACAACGAACTAACTAACTGACGAAAAACGATTCTGAGCAAGGTTCGGTTAATCGTGTTTTGAAATGCGTGTGATTTTCGTCAGGATCAGCACTTTAAACACGTTTATAAAACAAAACTGTAAACAACTACATAACGCTAAACTATTTTCTTTATTGCCATTAGGTACAACTTATACGACGAACCTTGTATCAAATATTCGTGTATTTCTGTTGGACTAAAACAATTTTAATCCGCATAAAACCAAATAAAACTCGACGATTTTAAATGGCTCAAAAATGTTTACAATAGGATTGTTTGAATATAGTACCACGTCTCGAAAGGAACGTAACATAAGCATTTGATACAATTTTCAGGTGCCTACGAGTATTTGTAACTGAATGACAATAAAAATCGAAAATAACCGTAATTTCGTAAATATTCCCGGTTTTGTCATTATTGTTTTTCTAGTTGATGAATTTTCACAATGTATCCAATTAGATCCAAAATCAAACAAAGAAAAAACTCTTTAATAGTTTTACGATTGAAGCGAGATTTCCGGTAGAAAAGTTGTTCAGATGTAAACAAAAAATTATTAACGTCAGTCTGAATAAGTACGCCTCGCTTCGCCAAACCGCGGATATTGTACACTATATTTTGTTCACGTACTAAACAGTTACGGCGATAATATACAAACTTCTGGCCGTGTTCCAGACTTATATAAATACCACGTGAAGTTACCCCTATAAAGTTCCACATCGTAAATCCCGTAAAACGCGACAAGAACCGAAAATGTACCTATACGAGACGTGATAAATACAGACAAAATCAATTCGCATTTTCCCTAACCTCTGAAAAAATAAATAAATAAAAGAACATTATCTCTACATATAAAACTATTGTCGCCCATGTTTTTTTTTATCTAGAAATCAAATATATAAAAAAACTATTTTTTTCTTTTTTTCTGAACCCTGGGAAAAAAGAGAATATATATCATATTCAACACCTATATATTACAATATTAATTTAAACAATTATCAATTATTTTACTATAGTGATATAAATGTTTATGAAAACGTATTAATTGTTCTAACTAAATGACTATCTAGTAAACATAATATTATGTTTGAATATTTTTTTTTAGTTTTAACTTTGATAAAAACTATATTTTGTACATTTTAAGAAAAAGTTTGAATTTTTTAGGATATTCCTGTTCAATTTTTACTATTAATGGTAACAGACAATAACTTTTAACCTATTAGATCGTTAGGTGCCCGCTCGATGGAATTAATATATACGAGACGATGAGACACAATTACTAAACTAGTAATATAACTGATAATCTACAGTTTTGTCATCCGTAATGTAGTTGCCGAAATTTAATATTAGAAAAACTTTTATTTAGAAAATGTACAAGATTATATTCTAAGTTATGGCGAACAGCCATCGGTTTCAGAAATGTTATACTCGTAGAGAATTACATCGACTTCGATATTAAAACCATAAACATATATTTTCTATTTTGGTTTATCGAAAATGCAAACTTCTTTGTTGTTCTACTAAATTAAGAAAACTTCGCGTTCTACTCGTAATGAAAAAAATATATATATGTACATTTACGTTGGGTACATTAATCAATTTGATTTATACACCTATTCCGTTTTATTTAGCGCGTATACATAGTTTGTATTTCGTAGATAGAAACAAAACTTACGAGTGAAAATAACGTATTTGAACTCTGCGAAGTAATTGAAAAAGAACATTGTCGGTGTGTACGTATTTCAATTTATTACCGACCCCGTGTATTTACCGATCACAAAACTGTAGGAAATACGGACGTAGATAATGTCCCAGAAAATAGCGGCCAGAAATTAGATTCACGGAAAGTAGTAGTAATCCGGAAAATATAACGAAAGTATATTTATAATCGCAGGAAATAAAAATCCAGAAAGTGGTTTTCCAGAAGGGGTATCAGTAAAATTACTATCTCGTACGTCTGATGCAAGGGGAAAAAAAACGATAAAATATAATTTCAAATAGTCAAAAACTCATGTCAGAACTTGATCGAAAATAACTCTCGATTTTTTATGCAGAACCACGTCGGGTAGGTCAGAGGGAAAAATGTTTTCATTCCTTCCATAGAATTTTGATGAACGCGATATTGATATAACACTTTCTGCAAACTGGACGCTATGTAAAACTACTCTCTGCGACTGTACTTAATGCCCATTTTAATTTCTAGACATTTATTTTTCGTTCAACTCACTTTTTGGATTTCTAACGTTCTGCAAATTACTTTCTGGAAAATTACGGGGCGGCCCCAGAAACATTACAATCTCGTTTCGTCAAACCCGTAATTATATACAAATAATTAGATAGCCGACTCTATACTAGTGCTGAAGATTTATTAATCCGGTTTAATTTGTAATCCAGATTATTGTTATTATTATTATTATTATTATTATTATAATTATACTAATTAAATATATTATAAAAATATAAACTAATTATTACAGACAAAATGGAAACACTTTTGTACAATTGGCAATTCGTGATAACAAATCGATAGCAAATTAATTGCAAATGCTGTGGTTTAGTTGAACATCTAATTCTTTCTATTCGAATTCAATTATATCTAACCCGTTAAATATATTTTTCAATCCCCATTGATCTGAACTCTGTTCAGCATTGGGCTGGGCGCACACCTAAAGAGCAAAACTGCTCCGAGCTGCTCGGAACAAATTCCATACACACTGACAAAACAGAACAGAACAAGACACAATAATTCTAGATTAATTTTTGTTATTAAACACCAGTCGTCAAGACGACGTCATTGTGCCGCTTATGTGGCAATTTTTATTAAATAGCGAAAGCAGTAAAAAAAAAAAAAAAACGCAAAATTTGGATGCATGAAATAAACAAAAAACGGTTAGAAAATAATACGATTCTAACCTAACCAGCCTTACTCTATACCGGTAGCAAAAGCGCTGTGCTCGTAGGCAAATAATTACACGTGATAAATGGAATAATAATAATAATAATAATAATTAAAAAAAAAAAAAAAAAAAAAAAAAAAAAAAAAAAGAGGAAAACAATTTGAAATCAATCGAAAACGATCGCTACATCGTAAATCGCAGGGCGTCAACGAATATTGGTTGATTGATGTCAAATTGCTTCTTTTTTTCTTCTTTTTTTTTTTTTTTTTTTTAGTATAATAAATAAACTATAATATATACTATTTTCATTGGTGACTAAACGCCTCTTAAGAGGTGGCACGTCTTGATAGTTATTTTATACGCCCGTACTACGATTATAAACCGCATAATAAAATAATATAATATGATGTGTATATCGATATTATCGCAATAAAGAATCCTTCGCTTTGTATACGATATTATTTAAGGGAAACTACTATATAAACTATCGTCCTTAAAATTTTAATCGCTAAATATCCGTCTCGCGAACAACGAATATTTCTATGCACGTCGAAACACGCATAACTTGTGTTTATTATTTAGAAGCACACCGCACAATCTTAAGTTGCTGTTTCAGTCTCGTGCCGCGTAAATATATAACAATACATAAACCCGACGTAGCCTCATCTATGTCGGAAACTTTAGACAAAATAACAATATATATATATATATATATATATATATATATATATTATAACCCATTAATAAATCAAAACCATTATCATGTTAAACCGGGCAGTTCGAGGGGAGGCGGTCTTTTGAGCCTCGGCTACTATTGTGATTTTATACCAAAAACTATACAATCGGGGGGGTACGTACGATCTCCGCGAGATATTTTAATTAATACGTCAACCAGATGGCGTCCGCCGCGCAACCGCGAGATATTATTATTATTATTATTATTATTATCATCGCAGTTATTAGTATAACATCCGAAATCCCGTTTTTCGGTCATAACGTCATAATAACAATAATAATAATATTATTATTTATGTAAATTACGAGGTGCCCACATGATAATGCTATAGCTGTGCATCGTGCATTTGAATTCGATTACATGATATATCCGTAATTGAAAGCGCGTATTGAAATTCTGATTCAATACAAACTCGTTTCGTAATTCCCGTGTTTTAAATTCAAAATTTATTGTTCCACAATTTTGCATATTCTGTTTGTTGTTATACTCGTTCGCATTTATATTCGGTAGGAATACACATAAATTGCACGTACGATTGCATATTTTAATAATTCGACAATAGAACAAATTCTTATACAAAGGTTTACCTACTAAATACCTCGACACTAATGATCTCATTTTTTTTTTTTTTTTACGAGTTTGCGCCAATAACTTCAGTTGATGTAGAAAGATTATTGGAAATTTACGAACATTTCTTGTGCCACCGGCGGTGTTTAAACTTGAAAACATTAGAAAACACTTAATCCGAAATATTTATAGATTTTACATTTTTGTAGCTAAGTACTCGAGAAAATTAAAGTTTGACGTAGATACACGCAATGTACATAAAATAATAATAATAATAATAACACGACATAAATAGGTACTTATTATGCAAATTAAAAAATAAAATAAATTTTATCTTATGTTATTAAATTATTTCGACCCTTTTTTTTTATTTTAAGTTTAAACAATAAATTATATATTTATGCATATTATCCGAATTTTTACTACATATTTTTTTTCTGTTTTTTTTTTTTTTTTTTTAACGGATACGTATGCACACGTTTCATTACTTTTAAGCATTTAAAGTTTCAAGCGTTACTGAGGGGGAATGCAACATTTCCCTATACTGTATCTTATAAATTCTTGCATTATGTTAAAATTATTACACACGAAACGCATTTTAAATTGTCATTCCTAACACACGTGTAAGGCCATAATACCAATATACATGAAATGTATATTAATGTGCACTCTAATTGACCAAATATTGGTAAATTGATAACGGTGAATCAACGTGTGGATACACCGTACGATAAATAAACCTTTTTTTCGGCAACACGTGTAAAAAGAATAACAGAATAATTATTATATTCTAAATTGTTGTATTACGCACATAATAATATTGTCATGTTTCGGGTTTCATGTTAATTATTATACAACTATAATATATATATATTACACATAAAGTCCTAAAACGTCCTACACGTTTTCTACATTTTCTATTATCGAAAACATAAATTGATAAAATGGTTTTTTTTTTTTTTTACATTTACGTAACCTTATTGCTGCTTGCCTGTATATAAAAACACAAACGACAGAAGCGCATTTTTATTTTTCGTAGCGATGCACGTTTGAGATTTTCTAGTGGACAAAGTGTGTCGTAGTGCACACTAAAATAATAGCCACTAGCCAAGTAAACTTCTGAGAACGGCGGTCGGGGATATTTTGTCGACCGAAGAGAATCGTTCTACCTACGATACGAGTATAGGCTTGAAAACTCTTGTACTCACGTCAATAATGCGGCGGCATTACAACTATCATCGTATAATTATAGGAAATTGTTTGTCTAAACAAAACGAAATATTAGTGTAGGTATATTTACTGCACTGCACACCACCGCTGGCTCGAAATCTAAATTACCATCACGTTAGGAAAAAAAAAAAAAACAATAATAATTGCACGTGAGATTCTTAAATTTGTTTTAATATATATATATATATAATATTAGTTCGCGACGCAAAACGCAGGAGCTTACCCAAAGGGGCCCGGCACCAATGTTCTCCAATTTTGTAAAATTTGTTAAATACGTTTAACGTCAAAACGACCGTCTTAATTATAATGCTATTCTACCCGATATCCATTTTGGAGGATGAATTAACTCATTGTCAACATAATAGTTGTATACCATTTTTTTTTTTTTTTTTTTTTTTTCTAAGTGATAAACAACATTCTACAACCCGTATGTTGAACTCCGATTTTTTATTTGATTCCAAATTACGGCAAAAATATTGAAAAACGGACTTCAATGCGGGCTGTAGGAAGTCTTCCTCTTTCCGAAACAAAAGTAATCATCGAAATCGTACCCTTCTTACCGAACCACTCTCTAGTGGTTTTTCTTGTAAGGCGTGTACGCAAATATAAAACGCACTGGCACCGGATCCCTTCAGGATTTTCGCACCCGGGGGCAGTTTTTATTTGACCCCTGTACCAAAATCTCACCGGATGACGTCTTCTAAAAATATACATATATATATATATATATATATATATTTAATACAACGGATATCAGAAATGAATTCAGGCGATTTATATGTTTGCTATTATAGTTTGTTTGTTCCGGTTGTATCAATTGGTAAATTGTAATATTGGTTTTAAATTCTAAACGAAAAATTCACATTTAAGTTATAACAATAAATAAATGAAATAATTAATTTAATAAAGAATTCCGCGGTGGCAGTCGTCTGATGTGCACACGTTTCGTTATCTCGCCATCTCTTTATACGTTTCTGCACTGTTTTTTTTTCTCTCTTCTATGCTCTCAGCATAATAGTGTCACGTGTTTTGAAAAAAATGCATACATATTAATCATATTAATTGTATTTAAATACAACAAATTTTGGTATTACATAACGTAATACTCACGACGCGCTGTGCGCTCGCCTTATCTTGGGACCGTCGGCGGCGGTTCTGATAATCTTAATAACCTACTGCTGCAATGCCATCAAGTAAAAATACATCAGATATAATAAAAACATTTCAAATAATAATGATGATATTGCTCAACCTTCAAATCTCGCAAATAAACCTTCAGGTTCCTCAAATAAAAATCAACACGTTTATGTAACGTCCGATAATGAAGCAATTGCTAATTCTACCAACAATAACTGGTACCTTCAGAAAAATAAAAGACATCTCTCCACATCTTCAAATTCAACATCTGATCCGACATCACTTCGCCTACAAAACAAAAAAATTAAAAAAATATATTCGCAACACCCGATTGCTTTGAATTGCTCGCTCATGTTGAACCCGCTGAAAATCCACTATCTGATGTTAAACTAAAGGATACCGATACTATTGAAAATACGTTTATTAAACCACCTCATCCAATATTTGTTAAAGGTGTAGATGATTTCCCGGAATTATGCTTGGCCTTAACAGGATTAATTGGTGTTGACAACTTAATATGTAAATCCAACTGATCGCTTAAAAATTCAAACGACGGTGGAAACCATCCAGCCAACTATAAGGGATGCACAATTTACAGGGAGCTCCAGCATCGTAATAGACCGACATTCACGTAACTTTATAGATGTTAACACTAGTTCTTTACTAACTAATATACAGGGCAGTCATCTAATTGATCACGCTTCTGTTAATCGTCCTCCAGCTCAAACATCAACTTACGCTTAAGTCGCATCACACAAACCCATTAATGATACACCTTCTTCCTTCTTCTGTAACTTCTACTACTCCGGATATTAATAAAATAATGACAAGCTTCTTGGATGATTTTAGATCTTTAATAAACCCGCGTATAGCTCTGCTCACTGAAGTAATTATCAATTTACTCGATAACAAACATGTCTAATAATTATAATTATAGAAGCTCTGTCACTGACAATTCTCTCGTAATACTTCAATTCAACGCTAATGGACTAAAAAAATATATTCACGAACTAGAAACTGTTCTGATTAATAGAGGTATTGATATCGCCCTTATTACTAAAACACATTTCACAGAATAGTCCAATATCTATATTTCAGGTTATAAACTAATTAAAACCAATCATCCTCCTGATGGTGGTGTTGCTATTTTCGTCAAATCCTCGATTACATTTCAACCTCTACCTCCTTTTTGTCAAAATTATATACAATCTTGCGCAATAATACTGAAATTTTATAATTTAAACAACACTATAGCAGCAATATGCTTCCCCGAAACATAATATTACGAACCTCAAATGCTCAGAATACTTTAACACAATTGCAGGCAATCTCATTGTCTCCCGAAGTAGTGCCTCACGGCCATTCCGGGAGGCGGGGGTATTGCCGGTTTTGAAATAAAAAAAGGCAATCTCATTGTAGGTGGTGATTATAATGCAAAGCATCAGTCGTGGGGGTGTCGCGTGAACAATCCTCGCAGCGTAGTTCTTCATATCTTTGTTAACACTAAACAATTTAAAGTCCTAGCTCCACCAGGACCAACCTATTGGCCTTCCTCTAATAGAAAGAATTCTAATATCTTGGATATTTTACCAAATGTCTGCGACATTTATTTTGTACCTCTGAAAATATTCTCGATTTAAATTCAGACCACTCCTCTATTTTGTTAACTCTGAATGCAACCTTACTCTAAACCAGTGGTTCTCAATCTTTTTAGGACCGCGACCCAAATTTTTTTCCAAAAATCCATCACGACCCCCATAATTTTACATTTACAGAATCAAAAAAGTAATTTCAAAAATACATTTTTTTATTATTTATTTACTACTTTAAAATAATAATAATAATTATAATAATATACTTATAATAATAATATGATACTTATTAATTAATAATTAAGCGTATGAGATGAATGAGCTTGTTTCCTGCTACTTTTGATAACAGCACCAACATCGACATCAATTTTAGCTACTTTCAAACGCAAGGAGTGCGATAGTTGGAGCTTATTTCTGTGTTTGTTTTTGATGCCCACCATGGCCGAAAATCCAACTTCACACAAGTATGAAGATGAGAAAGGTAGTAATACCTTTAAAGCTTCAGTTGAAAGAGTTGGACATTTCTGTTGAGCTGATAGCCAAAACTCAATCAAATTATTTCGGTTAAATTTAAGTTTTAATGATGTATCTTCAGATCAATTTTACAGACAACTATATAGTTGCCGAGTACCGACTTTATCGTCATATTTTATCGAAATATTTTTGCGATAACGACGTACCAAAAATACCCATCATAATAATTCCCGCAATAATATTCTTATATTACTTTATACTTCTATTATAGTTCTATAGTCTATAGTCTATAGTTCTATACAATTAAAAAAAACATAAATTTCTTACAATCTGTATAATTAAAAAAATTTCTCGCGACCCCCCAAAAATTGACTCGCGACCCACAGTTTGAGAAACGCTGCTCTAAACAGAATCAAAAATTTTTAATCTTTCAACAAATCGTATCAAATTCCATGATGTAAACAAAGAAATTAAATTAAAAACACCAGATGATATAGACTAAGCTGTCAACAGAAGAAGCGGCATGTTTTTATAAAAGATTTCATAATCGTCTAGCTTCATATGCTAACCCTCTAATAAAAAACGTAGCCTCAATTTTAATACCCAGTAGTCCACCTAGACGCTTGAAGCGTGTCAGGATTTTTTACAAGAATAAAACACATCTCTGAATAAAAAATAAAAATAGAAAGTGTCATCAATGGGTAACTGTTTTCCTCACGTTTTTATTTCATGTACATTAGACTTAGCTCATATTCTTATTGTGTCACATTGATATAGATTGTATGTTACTTTTAAAAATTTAAATAAAATTTAAAAAATTTAATAAGGAAAAACGTAGAAAAATACTCCCGGAAGTGCGTTAATAATTAATTAGATTAGCAGTTATAATCAAGTACAGCAGCATATTTGATTGGCGTATTATTCGTTATCTTGGTGTAGTAGCAGTATACATAAATGTATTATTATGTTATCAGTTTTAACGGCAAATATATTCCAAAGATATCCGATAACATTAATAATACATTTTCATTTTATTACGTTTTTCTAAAGAAAAATAACTGATTTGATATATTAGCATTTCGCTTTCGCGCCACCCCCACTCCCAATCCAAAGCTGTCGCAAAAAAATGATCGATGCGCGGATAGCACTATTATTATATCGTAAATAATATAAATCGTACTACAAAATCATAACCATGCGGATAATTGAAAAATAAAATCCAATTTCGACAAGTAATACTGCAGATGCGTAAACGCCGGGAGGGTATTGTTACTATAATATAATATAATACTTTTGTGACAAACAACGCATTTATACATCTGGTTTAGAAAAAATAATAGACCTATAGCTGTTATATTTCATAAATATATTATGCAAATACGCGATTTTAAATTTACGTTCTTAGATATTAATATATATGAATAATAGTAACAATAATGTATAAAATAACAAAATATCCAATGCACATTCTACATAAATCAATTTTTCAATATATAAAATGAACAATATTCAATAGACATTCTGTAAATATACACTTTCTTTATTTTTTTTTTTTTTTTTTTTTTTAATATAGATATTATAAAATACACAACTAATACAATATCAATACATAAATAATAAACATCAAAAGCAAATTACTTTTTTTTATACTCAATTATTGATATACGAGTGATGATTTCAAACAAATAATTGATTTTCAATTATCGTTTTATCGCTCTACGAATATTTAAAAATGTATATGAACTGGATATATTATAGCGAATACATAATGTCGATATATTCAATAAGCTATACGGGTATATAGGTATTGCGTAACGATTTAAGGTTAAACATTTAAATAATTTATATCGATCTAAAGTGATAAGGAAGCAAATATATTTGAATAATAATAATAAGCAGTACCGAAATTTATTATAATGAATACACGCAGTTCAAACACGACAAAGGGTTCCACCAATCGTTTTCAAGAATATTTATTTTTTTGAAATAAATCCAAAATCCGTCATTAATCATAAAATTATAATTCCCGTATACAGTACAATCGAAATGAAAAAGTTTCAACGGCAAAGCTCAGCGAAATGATTGTTTGTTTTATTATTATTTTTTATTTTATTTTTTTAGTCCGACCCAGTTTTTTCCCCGGAGAAGAGTATAAAATATACGAAAGTTATACGTCGAATTTATTGCCTTACGATTGGGAACTTTTTTTCATAACTACCAGCTTCCAGCAAGAACACGCTCATATATCCAAAACTATATTCCAGATGAATAATGGTTACATTTATCGTGTCCGGAAAAGATACGAGTATAATATTTTTTCAGTCCATTTAAACTAATATATAGTTTATACACGAATGGAAGAGATAACATAATAAACAAATTGCAATAATATTTATATTAAGGACGGAATAAGCAAAAATTAAAATTCGTATATTTATAAAATATTTTTTTAAAAAAAAATAAACGTTAGTTGTATATTTAAAATAATAATATCGTACATACATTTATACATTTATACATTCATGTAATATATTCAATAATTGTTCGGTACCTAAAATAATTAATTATATTAGATATTCTTATCCGTGAAAGAACAAAAATAACGAATACGGTTAGAATAACAAAATATAAGAGTACCCCTCCCGGATAGCCAGTGTTAGACATAGATAATCAAATAAATATCTAGATGAAATAATAGACACATGTAAATAAAATTCCCTGGATAAAAAAAGATAATTTCATGTAAAAATTGTCTGGGTAATTTATTAAATAACTATATCCGATATAAAAAAATTAAAAATAAATCGAACATGCAATGACATTATATATTTTGGCTGGCGTTAACATAATGTGTACAATATTTTATAAGTACAGTTTTGTGTAAAAGTTTGCAGTTTTATAATCTTACTAGGAATTAGGATTTGTGTAAATGTTTATTGATAAAATATCTTTGTATGCAATCAAGGTCTTCGGATTCAACTATCAGGTATACGTAATAAACTTTGTGGTAACACTGTGGTATACAACTTACTAACCGCAAGTACCGACCAAGAATTGTTTTTGAGGAAATCACGGTTCACGTTATTAGTGTTATCACACGGTGCGGTGTGAATAATTATATTTAAAAAAATATATGTAGACAGTACGATAATGAATTATCGAGTAATTTAAAAATATGGCCGTCGTTTTTGTTATCTAGATAAGATAATAGACCCGTCATTTAAAATTTATCTAGATAAGTTAAAATGTATACAGATAATGTCGAACAGTTATATAACTTATGAGTAATAGTAATTATTAGTACCCGTCATCGATTTCTGTATCCAAAATGAAAAATTCGAAAATAATATATGAGTAGTTTTCCTTGAAAATAACGGCCGCAGTAACGATAGAAAATAAATCACTACACTCGGGATCGAGAGAGAAAATAAAAGGGCTGTGGTATATATTGATACAGGACAAGGGAAATATTAGACTGCTTTGCAGTAGAACTACAAAGGCGCCCGATAATAAACGATGGTAATACATAAATTGGATTAACCATCCCTTAGAGCTTAGAGAATATTATTCAAGAGGCGAACCTCTAAAATTGCATCGTCTTATTTACAGCGGTATTGTATATCAGCGTCTACGAATCATTTCCAATTAATTGTATATTGAGTCTGCCCGTACTGTCATTAATTTCGATTCTTTGAAGGAGAAAAAATTATAATAATAATACCGCCGCCGCTGCAGTTTATTTAAAAAACGGACGACAAAATACGAGCAAACTAACGGACGGGGTAGGGTTCACATCACGCCATTAAAAGAAAGTATCAATTATATTTTAATATAATTTGAAAGCAATGGTAAATATCGCATTTTGCAATCAACCGTAATATTATTTCCCGAGATCAATTTACTGACTACTAATTAATTCGCTAATTATTTACCGCCTTAAAAAAATTCTGAATATTCATGAAATAAAAAAAAATGACGTAATATAATTAATTTTACATTTCCACGGACCAAACGGACATCACGATGATTCGGAAATTATACTGCGTCGGACATATTATGCACCATGGGTAGGCTACTGTTGTAGGTGGAAAGTCGGGAAAATAAAGGCTATAAGATAATTCAATACAACAAACTGAAAGCAAGGATAAATCAAGAAAACGATTCTGAGCGGAGCTCGGTAATCTGGCAAGGTTATAGTATAAGTCGTGTTTTTTTCTCGTATAGCCAAGGCAATAAAGCGGAAATCAACAAATCACAAGTGTTTCGAAATACTGTTGGGAATCTAGAAAAAATGTTTCAATTAAAGAAAATTCGCATCTTCCAGGGTGTACGGTATGAACAATTTGGACCATTTTTACTAACAGAAAACGTATTTTATAAGAAGAAAAACAAATAAGAAACGCATCGTATAGTAATACTAATATTATAGACACACTCGATATGTAAAATAAATTCAATATACAATACGACTTCCTATAAAATTCTACAAATAATTTATTAATCTTATTATAGTACGCGTACGGTACATAAAAATATTTATTCAACGCAATACGGTTCGTGCGCGTATAGATATGGAAAGAAAACAAAACTGTTTATATGGATATATTGTCCGTGTTTGCTGAAAAATATTTATATTTGTTCTCGTGCTGATGACGTCTAATAACCGTAGGCATGCCTACTCCAATTGTTCAATATCGCATATTCAATGTTCGGTAACAAAAAAATAAAATAATAATATACGAGTATACAACACTCCGGGACATTTGTGGCAAACTCATTTACATAATATTCTCGAGAAAATGGTAAAACCAATATACGACTACGGAACACCTGTAGTAAGGCTGCTGTGTAACTAAACTGAGCACTGTATTGCTATACGCATTTTACGATCGACGATAAAAAAAATTAATTCTGCGCAACGGGCGTTTTAACCGTTTTTCATAACGAAAAATATGAATAACTACAAGAATCGATACAAATCACAATAATAACTTGTTTTTTTTTGTAAAAAAAAATAAAAAAAGAAGAAAAATAATAACAATCAAAAATCATATCGATCAACGTACGAAATAATATACACGTTTTAATAAACGACGTTAAGACTTATAGCTGCACATATCAGTATACCGAATAAAAAAAGAAATCACAAATATAAGGTAATATATTTATACGCGATTTTTCTCATTCAATTAATTAAATTAGTTTTTTTTTTTTTACAATATTTCATATAACAGTCGTATATATATATATATATATATATATATATATATATATATATATATATATATATATATATATATCTTAACTGTCGAGTAAAACGCAAATATCATCAGAAGCAATTCAAAAGTTAAATAATTGTACACTTTTTATTTGTTTGAAATTTATACGTAAATACATTTATATTGATCGGCACATATATAGAGTTATTAAAAACCATTTTAATAATTAATATTTATTTTCAAATTATTTCGTTGCGGGGGGATATGGGGATAACGTAAAATATAATCGCCACAGTAAAACTGTTTGTTTTGCATTATTGTGACCAAGTCGTGTGTGTGCGCGTATATCACCGGGTAATTTTATAG
Organism: Tuberolachnus salignus; assembly: GCA_956483605.1. Lineage (NCBI taxonomy): Eukaryota > Metazoa > Arthropoda > Insecta > Hemiptera > Aphididae > Tuberolachnus > Tuberolachnus salignus. The sequence continues at coordinate 12,059,300 of OY101436.1, forward strand.
CAAATAATGCTGTAAAATGAGATATTACACGAGCGGGATTAAATAATAAATGTGCATATATATATATATATATATATATTTTTTTTTTCAGTATACCTCATAAAGTATATCCTTTATACAATTTAAATGTATATACATACGGACCGTACGTGACCGTTTAGTTATATTCGTAAATAATTCGCCGAGGGTGTAAAAAAAAATAAAAAAAAATTAATCTCATCATGTACCACGCGCTCCAGCATAAAAAAAAAAACAAGATAATATATTGTTAAAGCGCAGACCAAAATAATAATAATAATAATAATACAAATTTTAAAAAAAAAACTCATAATACAGAGAACGGGCGACGTTCGACATTCCTATAGTATATTATCAAGTCAGAATTAATAAAAAGTGAGTAGGTGTATACATAGGTAAACCTAATACATTATGACGTGTCCGTATTATATTTCAAAGAACCGTAAGGGAATTTTGCAGGGAGCCGATGTGAGGTTTTTGATTTTGGAAAGTAGTAAAAGAGAAGTGTATAAAAATGTCAAAATAATGTTACACTCGGTCGCAACCACGTCTAAATTGATGCCAACATTTTTGTCCGGACATAAATAATAACGGCTATATGCAATTCCATGGAGGAATAAACCATCAAATATACTATAGTTTCCTTTATAGAATATAGAATAAATAAAATCAAAATCCATTTCCCAGACTGCATAAATATGTATAAAATTTGATATCGTAATAATCTGTAGTGCACTACAGCTCGATGAATTTCATAAATGATAAATAAAAAGTATATTTAGTTATTTAGTTATCGACGGTTTTTTACTTATTGCATGGGGTAACCTGAAATGATTATTATACAAATTATAAAATACCAACGCACTTATAGATGAAAAATACATTGTAAAAAAAAAAAAAATAAATAAAAAAATCTATTCAAAAATATTATTAATCATGTAGTTCACTATAGTTAGACAATGATATGTATTATTTAAAAAACGTCGGCATTACATCTATATTGAAATTACATCTATATTGAAATTTCAATAATTCGTATTAATTTTATTAAATCACGTAATGAAAATGTTACTTCAAGTAGATTTCAAGTTAATCCTGTAACAAAATTTACGTACAAGTTCGAAACGGTTTAGTTATTATGCCATGTCTAGACATTATTATATAATTATAATTTATAAGAGATTGTGTAACCGTATAAAAATTCATAAAACAAAAGTGTATATAAATACATTGATAAACGTGATAGGGGTAGTGGTATTATTTTGAACAAAACTGATACCGTTTTACTTTTTTATTTTAAAAACACGATCGTAATAATGGCAAAGGTCCGAACGTGATTTAAGCAAAACTATAATAAAAAAATAAAAAAACGCCAGTATATTTTTGAAAAATGTACCAAATCTTCTACTGCCAAGAATATGTTAGATAATATATGTATTCCGTGAAAATTACAGGTCTCTATGATTATTTTTCACTAGATTACAAAAATATTGTATACGATATGTTTCCAATACTGTATATATAATTCGTAAACAAAGTGGTTAAATTAGACAAAAAAAATATATATATATATATAATATACCTAGGTAAAACTACAATATATTTTTCAACAATAAAATATTACATTTTGTCTCAAATGTATATAGAAAATAAAAATAAATTATATAATATATATAGACTCCGAAATAACAATAGTACATAAAAAAACGCAAGCAAAACTTCGTATGAAATGTTATTTCATACATTTTTTTTTCTTTTACAAACACGATAAAAAACGTTGATAATGAGTATATATAACACAGTTGATTAATTTATTTATTTTTACTTTTTTTTTTTTTTTTTAACATTTTACACAGGAAATAAACTTCCGTAATGTAAAATATCGCCAAAACGATATATTATTTTTGTATAGTTTCGTTACAAATTCTACTCGATGTTTAGAAGAAAAAAAAAATCAAATAAATAAATAATAAACCCTAGGTAATAATAACGTAAAACGAAATGTAATAATACATTACAAAAAAAAGAAAAACTTCGCACCTTGACCAGGCCATTGCAGGGTCAGTATACCTATTATATTTATTATTCTGTTACTAAAAGACAATGATAAATCAATAAAAGAAAAAATAAAAAATAACAATTCGAGTGTATACAGCTAGTTGTGCATATTCAAATAAATAGAATATGAATGTTATTAATTTGTTTTTCTATAGATATAAATTAAAACATATGTATACAAGGTGATTTTTTTAACATGACCCAGGGATTGTATACGAAAATTTTAAATAAATTTAATTTTGGTTTTTTTCCAGTTATTCGTTTTTAATGAACATATTCACAATATTTTAAACATGTTTATATTCCGTACACTATAAACACACATATCGACTTTTGATTATTAGAGAACCCCCCCCCCCTTATTTTTAAACCAAGTTTAAAAACTGAATATTTGTCTAAAAATATTAATATCTAAAACACAAGTATTAGTATAGATTTACCATTTATAAGTTATAACAGTTAAAAATTTAGAACGCCAGAGTAGTAGGAGCAATGTTTTTTTAGAGAGGTCACCGTGGGGGAGGGGACATTAATACATGTACGTAAACTACGTGTTATGTGATATTGTGATGTGTGAAATGAGCTATCGACTGCTTGTGAGTCGTTTTGTGCGTCATGGTTGACAATAAAATAAAATAAATATTATATAACTTGTTTGGTATTGCCTTTTCTTATGTCAATAATCAATCACGTGTAGGTAATGTTAAAACGCAATTTTAAATCGTTGTAGGTTATATATTAGGCCATTGTGAAGCCAAAGTTATTTTTTATGGGAATAGAAACTACAAACAAATTATTTTTATTGAATTTAGTGATATGCTGAATATTTTAACGAAGCTTTGCTCTTTAATCCCCCCCCCGTCCATTATTTTCTCCTATGGCATACCCCCTTGAAAATGTACGATACCCCCCTACCGAGATAGAATATCTGAAATAAACACCGAAGGGGGTATCATCAAAAAATTGATATGAAATGTATTAATCTTTAACTCATAAACGGTATAACGACGTTTTTTCAAATTTGTATGTAGTTGCCATTTGAATATCAAAAGTTAATACTTGATTAAAGTATAAGGAGTAAAAGGTTAGTGACATTTTGAAAATAAAGTTTAAACAATATAAAACGATTAAAAAAAACATACAAACAGAAATCAAATCTATTTAAAATCCTTTCAAGAAGAAAATCGCCGGGTCACTAAAAGAAAATCACTATGTATCGTATAACTATAACTAAATATTTTGAAAATGTTTTAACCATAATAATTATATAAACAAATCAATGAGGGAAAAAAAAAAAATGTTGTAGTAATTTGTAATATAACAATATGTCATGGTTATAACTAATGATCGTTAATTATATTTCTTTCGTCTGAATCTATAGAATAACATTATTCTTTGGAACATATGCCAATCGATTCGAAGGAATTCATATTATTTCGTAATGGTATATACGAGTTGTTAGCAAATACAATGTGTGGCTTACTAAACAAAAGATAAAAAAAAATAAAAATTGAAAAAAATGATTAACAATAACACACGTATACGTATGCGTATTATTATAATATACTACTTACGAATAGTATTATGTTGAAGTAATAATCTATACGAGAATCTGCAGTAGTAATAATTACAGCAACTAAACCGCAGAGTAAAAATTATGTAACCATAACGTATGCCATAAAGCTTTAGATAATATTGTGCAGTGGCCAGTGGCTGGGGTGTTTAAAACTTGCGGCCGTAAAGAAAATGTGTAAATGAATAAGTATACCATGGACGTTATACGAGGCGATTATTTTATTTGATAACCGGCGATTATCTACGAAGATTTTGAATAAATTTGATTGTGGTTTTTCTTCTTATTTTTTTTTTTTTTTTTTTTGTTCAGCATCGCTCCATAATAGAATAATTAATTGTTCAACGATCCTGTAAAAATTATTATCAAAATTTAACCCCTTATCCCATATAAGCATATGTATACATAGTGACTTATCGTATTGTAAAAAAAAAAAAAAAAAAAAATTTGATTATATACGAATAAACGGTTAAAGCATTACTACTATTATAATACGCGAATAAATTAGGATTCAGTTGCGCAACATTTTACGAAAAAAAAAAAAATGTAATTTTAATATTGTCTGTATAGCGTTACAGTTTACATACTAATATTATATGCGCGTCTGTCGTTCGTTTAGGCAATTTTTTTTACATTTTCCATTGTTCCTGGTTATTCCGCAGGAATTTCAATTCGTCGTCGTCCTACCACCGCGCCAAAACGTAATAGATAAATGGCGGCAACGTGTCGCGTACGGCACGCCCTTCGGTCGCTTTCAATCCCTCGAAACGGGCCCGCTGCGGTCTCTGGCATAGGTTAACGGCGATTTATAAAAGGGAATCGTGTAATGCCGATAATATATATATATATTTGCGTACAGTCGTACTACAGACAATTGAAAACGATATATTTTGTAGTGTATGTAAATCGACATTCGCAGGAAGGAACTCCTCCAGGAATTGCTGCTCGAGAACTTAAAATCATGAAATTCTTATAAAGGTTACGAGTACGGAGAGTATAGACGATAAATATGATTCCTTTGTTTTACCACAATAGAGTTAATTCGATAATTATTATATATATATATATATGAAGACAGAGATTCGAACGTTTGTTCCGTTAGTTTGCACAGTCTATAGACAGTTCAGACAGATTAAGTTCAACTGTAAAAAAAAAAAAAAAAGAGAAAACAAAAAGTCCTATTCCAATATCAAAACGTAGTTTTCGTAAATCATAAATTCGGACAACGCATCAATAAAAAAAACAAATTTTTTTTTCGATCAGTTTGCTATAAAATTTCGCATTTCAGTTCAATTTTTGTAGTATTGTACTATTACTGATTTAGTCTCGGTTTCACGTTACTAGTCTGCGTTTCAATCGAGGGCACCGTCTGACTGATAGCGTGCTAGCAATCAGGATTCGAAGTGAAGTGGGTTTTAATGGGTTGAGCCCAGAAATTAAACCCGGCAAACTTACTTTTTAGTGATAATTTAAAAATTTAGCTGTATAGTATAATACACTGTACAATATGGCTTTAATAGGGTTCAGTTTACGTGCTCTTGGTATAACCAATGCGTAGGATTGTAGGTACAATTTAAATTTGAATTAACTTGTAAGTAATTAAAATTAACTAATGTACGTATTAATTATTGTATTTACCTAGTTTGTAATTTTTACTATACTTTATAATTATAATATAATAATGTACTTATATTTTAAAAGAAAACACTAAAATTATTCACAGAAACATTTAATAAGAAATTGATATAAGTTTACAGTGTGATCAGTATAAAAATAATATCGAAAAATAAGTGTTAGAAAAAAATTAGCCTATTAAAATCCATTTAAATCCATTTAAAATAAACCGTGCTGGAGTTTTTTTAATCATGCCAACAACTAATTTCCGCGTATACGTCTCAGGCCATTCACCGATGGAGCGAGTGAGTCACCAGTAGATCAATTGTATTTTTTTTTTAATACTATATTTTTTAAATTATATTCCAGTATATTCAAGGCACACTACAATCGAACTGTTTCGATATAAAGTTGGTATCGTCCAAACAATAAAATACCAGTGAGCTGGAATTCCAGTCGTCGCGCGCCCATCAGTAACCTTCCAGTTAACTTGGCAGCCGGTGTGCAAGTCAATAAATGTAACATGTAAAAAAATACCATTTTATATTTTCATCAACGTGTCTTCAATATAGTAAACTACTAACGTAGTATAAAATATTTCGTTTGTATCGTTAGCATAACGTTAAATTATGGTTTTGTGAACGATGACGGTATAGTTTTTAAAAATAATGTTGGATTTGTTGTTTTTGTTTTTTAACTCGCATATTCATGTCATCTCTCTAATATATATATAAAGTTGAGACACACAAATTATATCAATTATGTCGGTTCTTCAATTAGATATAGTAAGTACCCAAGTCGAATGTTTAATTAAATAATCATTTGCTGTTTCATTCGTGCGAACAATTAATAATTATTGTTATAGTCTTATACGTACCGAATGTATTTTACGTATCTGTATATCCAGTGTATTTTTGTCACGCGATCCCGAGTCGTTATTTATTTTAGAAACTACCGAATTACCATAAAGCTCTATATTGATTATTATTATACTTATTATAGAAATTATTTGATTTTATATTTAGACATGGCCGTATTTAGGGGGGCACGGATGGGCACATGCCTATGGGAGGAAAAATATTTAAGCAATATTAGTTTAAACGATTTAATAAAAAAAAATATGTTCATCATAATCATGTAGCTTAAAGGACATTGAAGGCCCAACACTGCCATCATGAGATAGTTTTTAGACGAATTCACTATCCTGGACAGATCATCAGTTCATCGCCGGGGAGGAGGATAGTTCCTCTTTATTAGTTTTTAGATTTTAATATTGAAATACACATCACGAATATTAAATGTGCAAAAAAATATAGAAAAATATTAAGATGAAATAAGTGTGATATTGATAATTAGGGGGGCAGCATAAATATATGCCAGGGGCGCCAAAATTTTAAATACAACCCTGTATTCAGGGTACCTTGTTAAATATACTAATTATATTGCGTGTTGGTTTATATCAAAATTATCTACAGATAATAAAAACGGTTATTGACCACTTGATTCCGTCACTGTCCCAATCGTCTCGTTTTCTCCTCTCCTCGTTATGTGACCTAACCATCGTATCTTTTATCCTTTACGGAGCTCGTCACTAGTGCTAGTTCCGCTATACCGTACGCCTTTCTGTTGAATCTCCTTCGCCGATTCCCTGTCGCTTCGTCGATGGGTAGGCCCACATATATTTGTATCCGTATATTATTCTCGAAAGTACTCGATCTTGTCAGTTGTAGTCCCGAGACCGGGGAAAAACAGAATTTACATGGCGGAGGAAGAATTAAGTAAGTTTGGTGGTATTTTTTACAACTGCAGAAAAGTAGTCATGACGGCAAAAAACTCTTAGAGATTATCGGTATGCCGGTAAAGAAAAAAATATACGAGAATAAGATTATTATTGATCATAATATTGTCTCTGCCTAGATTTGGTATAACACCGATAATATTTACGTATATATGTTTCCGATTTATTCGTGTTTGGCTAAACAGGCGGGTACAATATTTTTTTATTTTTAATTATTAAACATCGATCAGATTTGTTTTCGTATTTTTGCGGTATTTATTACATTATATTGCCAGTATAACTCTATTAGCAGTCCTGAATTTTCGTATCGCATCGAAATATAATCCGTTGTATATACAAATTAATATTTCGTATATGCGGGTACGCTTCAAATGTAATAATTAATTTATGTAACCTTTGAAATATATACGGTTTAAATATGTTTTATAAAATTATAATCCCGCATGTACTATAATATTGGTAATTAATTGATTGATTTTTTTAACATATATAATAAACTAAAATAATTTTACAATGCTCGCTGCAGAATAGGGCCGAAATAATATAATTATTATTTGGGACATCTACCGTCCCGACTAGCGTTATTATTATGCGTTAAATAAATTTTTTTTTTTTTTCGATTTCGTGCCTTTTTAATACTTAACGCTGGTAGAATGAAATTATTATTCGTTCGATGATATGATTTTGCACGTGTTCCATTTTAAAATTTAACGCTTTGTATTCAAAAGGAATTTTAAATTTTTTTTAAAATTCGGTTTCAATTTTTTGTGTAGTTGTTTATTGGGCTTTGATAATTATAATATTAAATGAAATACGAACCACTATAATTAAAGTCAAATAAGTAAAATACTTTTTTTTTTTTCCAACAAATCTTATATGGCGATGAATGAAAAGCAAATTACAGTAACAATGTACGAACACAAATTGAAAGTTTTTATATACGTCTAATCGAGAGTTTAAGTTTAAAACTTTTCAAGAACTATGTTATATAGGTAAGTAGTAGAGTTACGCGAATTCGGTTACGTCTACTTTTCTTTATAAAATTATGAGTGAGTTTCTAAGTTTTACTAACAAAACTAAACAAACCGCCGTTCTGTTAAGTTCAAACGCAGACGAATACAAAAAAAAAAAACTTTTGAAGATATAAAACGTGTTTTCATTATCTAAACACTTTGGCACAAAATCACGTGTATATTTTACGATAGCATTCGCGAAATACACACAGGCCTTTTTATGTAACACAGCAAGGCAGTTGCAGGCAAACATAATTTATATACAATTTAAAACCGATAAATGCATAAATAAATAAATAAATAAATATCCCAACTATAAATCAAATGAGAAATGTGCATACATTTTACTAGGTATCTATATGAAAAAAATGTATATATTTATGGAAAACGTCAAAAAAAAAAATGGCAGTGAAAACTATGCGGGAAAAAAAATTGATGGTTTAAAATGTAATTTATTATACTTACTTTCAAAAATAAAATACTTCTACAGTTTATTTATTTACCATACAATTTAAAAATAATAATAACGAATAAATAAAATATATACGATACGATATCGGATATCGTAATACATTTTTAATAATTTAAATAACACGCTAAACTTCAGAAATATGAAGGGCACACGTATTTATGATGTTATTAAAAAGTTATAAGTTATGAGCAATAGGTACTTGGAAAATATTAACGTCGTGTCGAGATAATAATATTGTGTTTAAATTTATAAACAGAAATTAGCTAAAGGTACCTTTATTATGCAACGTTAGACTGTTTCATTACATAATTAATTTTGTATTGGAATACGGTTTTTGAATAATTCAGTAACCATCATAATAATATTTCGGATTCGATAAATTTTCAACGAAATTGTAATATTTGTTCAAATACTCCTCCGCGATAAACGTCACATCCATGAATTTTGTAACACGAGCTACAGAAATAATATTATTTCAAACCCCCAACAAAACTCAGCGCAAGTTTCTATGCTATGTATTTTAAAATTTAAACATTCTTATACACGAGGTGATTAGTCCATCACGATCCGGCAGTTTTTTCGAAAGATTTTAAGTAAATTTGTTCTTTAGTTTATGTTTTTTTTTTAATCATTATGGAATCGTTTAAGCATTATTTTAATTCTATTTTTCACATTCGTATCTCCAACACTTTACATTAATGTTGACATTTGATTTTTAAATGACAACCACCCTTTTGACAAAGATTCGAAAAAAGAATTTTTTTTTTTTTTTTATAAACATGTTTATATGCGTATAACACTAATAGATCAGAGTAGTAGGAAAGTGTTTGTAAACTCCATATATTTTTTTTAGACGATACTCCCTATCTACGCTTCAGGTCTAAAACATTTTAATCCGTTGAAACTCATAAACGGTGTATTAACTTTTTTTAGAAAAATTATAACTTTACGAATCCGGTTTGAATATGGGGCATTGCAATTTCAAAATTAAAAGTTAATTTAATGATTCGAAAATCAAAATATAGAAGAAGAAAAAACCCTAAAAATCAACTCATAGTTTTCATAGATAATCACTGGATGATAATCGTGATAAAATAATCATCCTGTATTATTTCACATTACACTCGTGCACAGGCTTTGCGTACTAAGAGCAAAATGGATAACGCGATCGATACACAATAATAATATAAATATATATGTTATTATTTATGATATATATATCATATCATAAATAATACGGATGCGAAGTGCTGTAGTTAAGTGTCCTTTACAACCACCTGGCTATACAGCTGTGACATATATGCACAACCAAACACAATGCACACAATAATTTGGGAACCAAATGTATATACTACAAGTGTACACAATCACATATTATTTAAAATATTATACAATTTGTGGTAATTGTCTATATTGTGCGGAGGAAGTGATTTTTTTTTTGTTTTTAAATTATACAACCAGATTTAACTGTTACAACCTACCTGTATTCGAAAAACCTTTCAAGATTTATCTTTATCGACAACGAAATACACAACGAATTATAAAACCTAAAAGACAATATTTATTATCAACCAAAGACATATTCTAATGCAATCTGATGATTATAAAATCGCGATCGATTTTATGTTTGTCTGTGTGTTTAAGTGTATAAACG